>JARYZH020000112.1:1192500-1507675 GCA_030021035.2 Notholithocarpus densiflorus | reverse complement strand
AAAAAAAAAAAAAAAAAAAAAAAAAAAAAAAAAAAAAAAAGATAGAAAGAAAGAAGGGTTGCAGAGACCAGAGAGTTTGTTGGTTGCTTATGAATTCTAGGTTTGAGCATTGGATATTGTATAGAGGATATATGTGGGTTTGAGGAGGGCAGGATGTATGGCACTATGGCTTATGGCTATATAATTAAAGAGACGAGTTAGAGCCTCTGAGGGGAGGTTTCTTTTGGTGGTGTTTTTATAATGTGTTTCTTAAAAATAAAAAATTTATAATTTTTTTATAAAAATGTTAAGGAGTTAAGGTCAAGTCTATGGTTAATTACTTTTTTATAACTAATAAGTCTTTCCTTTTTCAAAGCTATCAAGCTATCAACTTGATAAGGAAACGAGGTTAGAGCCTTTGAGGGGAGGTTTCTTTGTTTTGGTCCTGTTTTTATAATGTGTTTCTTATATAAAATTAAAAAAAAAAAAAAGCTAACACATTATCACTTTTTTATAAAAAAGTTAAGGAGTTAAGGTCAAATCTATGGATAACTTTTTTATAACTAATAATAAGTCTTTCCATTCCAAAGCTATCAAAATTCAAAACTTTGTACTAGCATACACGCAAATGTCAACATGGTGCCCTGCTAAAGGCTTGGACGACAATCTAATAAATAGTCAAACTTTCATAAGCAATGCCAGATTGCATAGTTGCAACTGGCAACACTAGGCATCTTTTAGAATCGTCTATAATTGTACGTTCTATGAAAAATTATACGAACATAAATATATATATACACACACCATTTTGCCACAAGTATATAAATTCTGCCACAACTCACAAAAGTTGTGTACTTTTTTGTGGTTCTAGCATTGTTGTTCTAGGAGCAGAATGTATTTAAGTAAGGGAAAGAAATGGAAAATAAAGAAAATGAATGGAATTATAAGTAACATTGTTTGAATGTTTTAAAATAAAGGAATGTAAATGAATGGAATGTAAGTAATCTTATTTGCAAGTAACATAAAGGGAAATAAATGAAATTCTTTTATGATAATATTACTATTAGACCCCTTATTTTAAAATAAAGTGCTGAATATGCACAAATCTTTCCATTTTATTCCATTCTTTCCTCCTAAACGAGAGCTAAAAGAATATGTACAAATCTTTCAATTCACTAAACACACAATAAGAATAAAATTCACACTCCTCACTATTGTAAAAATCTAATTTAGACAATAATACATTTTGAAGAAAATTATAATAAAATAATATTTTACCTACAAGAAATTTGGAATTTTAATTTGACCATGTCAGACAAAGGCACGAAAATCTCATTCTCTTTAAGGAGATTTAGACCCCCTCTAGTTGGCAAAATTAGTAAATTCGTATAGACCTTCTCTATTGACTTATCTCTTCTAAGATACAACAGTTTGACAATTCATTATATAGTTCGGAATAACTTTATACAAGTAATTGAGCCCAAAAACTACACCAAAAGAATACCTTTCTTTGAACTCTCTCAAGTGTTTAAGCTCATGCGAAGCCTTCAAATCCTAATTACTTTTTGTAGATTACATAGATATTAACATATATTTCTTATTCACAATCAACACCATAATGTCACAATAGTCAATAAGAGGCCTCTCTACATTACACTTTACCTAGTGGTTAAATCTAACTAAAATAAAAATAAAAATCCGGTTGAAATTTGGGTGATCTATTTAATTCGTCGTGTCTCTAGATTTTCTCAATAAGAATTACTTAATATAGTAATACTTGAATTTATTGCGGAATTTAAGACCGACCCAATTGGTGTTTTACTGGGAATTACTGGGATTTTGCTTAAATTTGAAGAGGCTTTTCTTTATTTTCTGATCTAGTACTGTATGCGTTACAAATTGAGTAGTGTTGTGAGGCAAGTAGTAGAATTGATGTTTTATTCAACATATTAGTCGTAACTCGTAAGAGCATTCTCATCAAACATTTCAAAAAATATAGCATTTAGCATCTCAAAATACTACTTTATCTATTTTAACACTCCACTTTATAATACACTCAACATTAAATGTTTTATTTTTTTTACCACTTCATTAAAATATTATTTATTTATTATTTATAATTTCTTTTTTTTTTATCCAATAAGAGAGAGAGAGAGAGAGAGAGAGAAACGGCACAAGAGAGAGTGAGAGAGAGAAAAAGAAAAAAATAATAAAAAATTTTAGCAACTTGCTATAGTAGGATGTTAAAGATGACACTCCACTGTAACAAAGATGTCAAAAATTTTAAAAATAACATACTTGATGTGGATGATATTTTAAGGGAATGAGAGTTAAAATTATGATTTAGCATTTTTCACATTTTTAATGTGAATGCTCTAGGTCGTAACGCGTCTCATATTGATGAATTTTGTCCAGCAAGTCACAACAGCTGTAGCAAGTTGTGGAAATAACGAAAATCATTGGAAGAAAAGAGGAACAGAGAAAGTACAGGATTTTCCGGCGTGAAAATTGAGAATGGCATATGTGGAATCTAATAAATAAAAGGGCGGGTTTTCTGGGAATTACCGAGATATAGTTACTGTTATCATTGTTATTATTAAAAAAAAAAAAAAAAAAAGACAAGCACTCATGCAAAAAATATCTCTGCCTCTCAACACAAGAGGATGGCAGAGATATTAATCTATGCATGCAACACAAGGGTATACTACTAGTAGTTGATTTGATTAGATTAAATGAGAATAATGCAACAACTCAAGGCTTATAATTAACAATCCGAAAAAAGCATAAGGAATTTGGGTTCCCTCTAACAATATATCCTCTTAAAACTCTAATTTTACCTTCCATACAAGGGTTTTATACTTGTATTTCACCCAAAAATTTACTACATGATCACAAGCCTTAGCGGCTTAGCCACTATGAGGGCAGATCCAATTGAAATTTGACTAGGGAAGTCTCATCAGAGAAGCGAGAAGCCTAGCTAGGTGACTGCCATTTTTTTTTTTTTTATAAGTAGTGCCATTGCTTATATATATTGGCTAACCAACAAGCAAATTAAAGTAATCTATACTATATATAGCTAAGCACCACGGCTGATTGCTAATTGTAGTTGTAGATGTATGAAACCAACATATTGCTGAACACTGCATGCTGAACTGGATTAGAAGAGAATGTAACTTTGTTGCTTATAGTTTAGCTAAATTTTCTCTTGATTTAAATTGTATTTTAAGTTGTAATTTATCTGTCTAGGAAACAGTGAAAGAGGGATCTTGTTGCTACTTCTTTTATTGCTTAAGGAAATTTCAGTTTGGTACCAAAACAAATCCCACTCTTGCTCAGGTTAACAAACAATGGGAAAAAAAGCTTTAATAACATATAGTAACATATTTTAATATATATGAAGGAGTAATTGACAAAAAGCAATTCTTTTCTTGTTTTTGATTTTCAACAAAAAGCAATTCTGATATGTTAATAACTATGTAACAAATGATTCTCCAAAAAAAAAAAAACTATGTAACAAATAAAAGGATATAATTTATGTGCTACTTTAGACTATCTGTTAATGTGCAAGCACACGTCTTCTCGGACATCTGCAATTACTATCTTGGAACCTATTTGACTATTGTGACACTGACAGAATTATTACCATGGACAAAAAGCAATTCTATTTTTCTACTGAACAAAGTTTCTCTCCAAATTTCTCATATATTTTTTTTTTAGTGTGAATTTTAAAAATCTAACTGTTAAATTTTATGTTCCTTATGTTCTTAACATGCATATCAAATTTTGTTCAAATCGGATATTATTTACTATTTGATCAATTAAATTATTTTTTATATACAATTTTAGATTACAAAAACTTGAAATTATAACATTTATTTGATAACATAGCAATTGATCTTTGATTTTCTTGAAATTTTGTAAGCATTAAGGATGTAATAAGAACATGCAATCTAACAGTTAGATTTTTAAAATTCACACTCAATATAAATATATATGATGAGTTTGTAAGATTTCTCTCCAAACTAGCTAGATTAGAGAGAAACTTTGTTCCTTTTTATTTATGTGCAAGCACACACCTCAACGTAACATAGTAAGTACTAACTTCAACGGTTTTAAGAAGGAAAGAAAATCTATTTTTATATTTTTGTACGATCTAACTCAGCCAAATAAAACAAGTGAGGGATTTTTAGGTAGGCCTCCTGTTGAATATTGTGGCATCATGGTGTTGATTGTGAATAGAAAGATATATGTTAATATTGATATTTATGTAACTAACAAAAAGCAATTCGAATTTGAAGGGACTCACATGATGAATTTTGTCCAAACTTTTTTACCAAAAAACAAAATTTAGTTACAAAATTGATTGTAACTTAAGGGTACAAACTCACTCAATAAAATAAATATTACAAAAAATTTTGAAAATCTAACCGTGGATTTGCATGGTCTTTACGCTCTTAATACACATGTTAAATTTTGTATTAATCGGATATTATTTACTATATGATCTATAAAGTTATATTTTGTGCATAATTTTAAATTACAAAAACTTGCAATTTAAAAAATTTATTGATGACATAGCTATTGATCTTTAATTTTCTTGAAATTTTGCAAACATGGAGGATATAAAAAGAAGATGTAATCCAATAGTGGATTTATCAAAATTCACCTCCAATAAAAAAATAGTAAGTTTGTAGTTTAAGGCTACAACTAATTTTATAACTAAACTTTGTCCATTGCCAAATCACCATGTAGCGGTTGACCGCTTTCACAACCCAATGTCATTGATTACTTTCTTTCTTTTTTTCTTTTTTTTTTTTCTTTTTTATACAAGATAGAATTTCTACTCTAACCTAATCTAAGTGTATATATGTGTGAAGTTTCCTCCTGGAGACTTGAACCTCAGCCCTTACCCCCCACACTCCACAAGCATTTATACTTGTGGAGTGACCACCGCACCAAGGGTGCGCGGTGATAATGTCATTGATTACTTAATAAAACAATGCTTGTGTTCATTGGCAAAATTTAAGACTGACCCAAATGGAGTTTTACTGCGAATTATTGACTACTGTGAGAGTTCAATGGTTCAATGTGATTTGTGGATAAGAGAGACGTGTTAATATTATTGAATATTGCACCACCGCGCACCCTTGGTGCGGTGGTCACTCTATAAGTATAAGTGCTTATGGAGTATAGGAGACAAGAGTCAGGATTCAAGTCTCTAGAAGAGAGTTTCACATTCATATACACTTAGTTTTAATTTAGAGTAAAATTTCTATTTTGTATCAAAAAAATATATTATTAAATATTGCGAGCAATGATTATGATTTTTGAAGGACCGCATGAGCTTTTATGAATTTTTTGACCTATAAATATAACCCCAAAAAATAAAAGTTTCTTTTCACCTAACCAAATAATGCGGCTCTTATTCACAAAGCTCATGTGGGTTCTTCATAAATCACAATAAAAAAGTCACAATAGTTAAAGGGTTTAAACTAATGCGAGAGTATGGTGAGTCAAACCACATGACTCGTGTACACAACGTCACACTCTTGATGTGTACATCGCTGTGCATACGCAGCACGCTTGCCAACTCAGTGAGCGGTCCATCTCAACCATTGCTGGCATTTGTTCTTCTGTTCCAAATTTGCTTCATTTCAGATGTTTTTTGTGAAGCAGTGAGAATTAGTTGCGTCCAAATGCAAATGGGTCCCTATATTTATAGACAAATGCACCATTGAAAACAGACATCTTTCATTTTATATCTAATTCAAGAGTTACAATCATACTAAAAAATTATATCCCTCTGCTGAAACAATATTACGGTAGAGTTTGGATTGCATTTCTGGGCAGCGTTTCAGCATTTGCGTTTTCCTTTTCTTTTCTTTTTTAATTGAGAACAGTGTTTTCATGTGGGATGTTGTCCGTCAGTGGGTCTCATGCATTGTGCACGGGACCCACTACCTCTTTGACCAGCAAATTTTGTACTGAAATGTGTCTATCAGTGGGTCCCGTGCACTGTTCACGGGACTCACAAACCTCTTTTTTCACACAAACTTTCTTTAAAAATGGGTCTTACGGTACTATTCACACATTTAAAAATTATTTTACTACAATGTTTTCAGTTTTCAACAAAATAAACGGTATCCAAACGGACTTGTATCTATAAACTAACATAATCTACCAAGTGGAGGCTATTGCATATGTAAGAGTACACCACATCATATGTTGTGATCACCAGCACAAATATATACTAACACTGTGCATGGGTTAGATTAAAAAACTTCCTACCCAACATAATCCATAGTACCTCTAAAAGCTAAATCAATTTACTCAACACGTAAGGATTATGTTATATTGGGTCTTCCTCTTATTAGAAATAATGAAATAAAAAGGTTAGCTTTTCATTCAACTATTTAAGTGTATCATTTAATAAATGAATAAAATTTACACAATCAAGTATAATATTCCAACTTCGGGTGCGTTTGTTTCGCCTAAAAAGTATTTCGGGAAATCATTTTACACTCTGCCGTGTGTTTGGTTGCGTATGGAAAATTTGGTCAAACGGAAAATCATTTCCGTTGACTGTAAAATGTGGCTGGCTGAAGTGTAAAATTGATTACAAATCTATTTTACCTTCAAACCATTTCCAAAAAAAAAAAAAAAAAAAAAAGAGTCAAACCAAGAGAGAAAGAGAGGTCACCGTCAAAGAGAGTGAGAGAGAGCCGCCCACCATCAGAGAGAGAGAGGCCCGTCACCTGAACTTGAGATCGATGGCATCGCCGTCTGGGCCGTGCCTCTCACCGTCGATCAAGCAAAGATCGACTCCACCCCTCCCTCATCACCAATCCACAAACACCCAAGACCCACCTCTTTGATCGCCAGCCATGCATCGACAAGTACAGGTTGAGTTTCGATCTTGACAACCGACCGCAGGCTGTGCTCCAACATCGCCGCCATCTAGATCGGAGCCTTGCATCTCGTTCTCGTCATCACCACCCAAGAGCGATCTCGTCGCCGCCACTGAAGACCGATCTCTCTTTCCCGATCTATCTCTCTTTTATCTCTAATTTTTTTTTTTTTTTTTTTGTGTTGTGGTGGTGTGGGTGGTGGTGTTTTGGTGGGTTTTGTGTTGTGTGGTGGTGGGTTTTGTGTGGATAGTGGTGGATTTTCTATGGGTGCTGGTGTGTTGGTGGTAGTGGATTTTCTATGGGTGTTGGTGTGTGGGTGGTGGTGAATTTTTTGATATAAAATTTGTTTGGAAGCTGAGAAAATGTGAAAAATTTGTAAGAAAATAGCATTTTCAGAATGTTACCAAACACTGGAAATCGTTTTTCGGACTATTTTCCATTGCACACCCAAACGCCTGGATTTTAATTTCCTTACAGAAATTTATTTTCCCCTGCATTCATTTTACACTCGAAATTCAATTTACATCGAACCAAACGCAGCCTTCATTCAAATTAAATCTTACACTACCAAAATATATTTACCTGTAGCTGTAGGACTCATTGTCTCAAACATTGTTTTGGGCCCAATTATACAATGTCGTCTATTATAATCCATATATGCCTAATCCAGCCCAACAAGTTAATAACAAAACGGCGCGTCGTAGTCTCTGTTGTCTTCTTGGGTCTTGAAATCCTTTTGAGGATCGGAGTGAGTCAGTCAGGTTAAAAACACGCTGTTGTCTCTTCTCTTTGCTCTCTCTCTCTCTTTGTACCTCAAATCAAATCATCACTCTCTCCCTCTCTCTCTCTCTCTCTCTCTCTCTCTCTTTCACAAACAAAACAAAAAAGAAATTATGACTTCGCTTACGGAGCTCGACGACGATACGGTGCGCACCATGTCCATTGGAGCTGTATTTTCAGACTTCGTAAGCTTTCTTCTTCTTCGCTCTCCTTTAAGTTTAGCAATTGATAGTAAACTTGAACCGTGTTTTTTTGTTAAATTGTTACAGGTTGGGAAGATAAATTCAATTGATTTTCATAGGAAGGAAGATTTACTTGTTACGGCCAGTGAGGATGATTCTGTGCGATTCTATGACATTGCTAATGCTAAGTCAGTTTTTCTTTTTCTTTTTTTCTTTTTTTGCACACTCTTACATGTTTCCGAAATTTGTTTCTTTGTGTGGGGTTTTAATGGCCTCTTAAACCAATTGAAGGGTTGTTTGATGTTTAAGGGTTTAGGTGATGAAAAGTTTGGATCTTCAATTTGTTAAAAACAGTGAATAAACCTGAGAGAAAAACACTAAGCAATCACACCCTCATTGCTTAAATTAAGTTACAGTAATTTTATTATTAAAATCAATCTCACACTATCCATGTTATTGACTACAGCATAAATATTTTTTTTAGATGGATTAGTAATAAAGAAGAGACAATATTTAATAACTTTAAAATCAAATAGGCAAAAGACTCAAAACACAAAGGGATGGCTCGTTATAGAAAATTTGGAAATTATCAAATTGCCCGTTTGCCGTTATTCTTGTAAACTTAATGAAAAAATTGATTTTGAACCAACGATTTTCTATGTTAAAGAACATAAAATAATAGCTAAAATAAAGTATGGATAGTGCCAAAAAAGCCACACATCAAAACTAGACCACTGATACTGAATTTTGGTAGTTACCCTTGTTTTTCATCAAACTCAGTAGTATTAATATCCTTTAGATAACTCTACGATGGAATTCCTAAAATCTTATACATCCAATTTGAAATGTTCGGATTGGATTTTGCTACAATTATCAATAATTTAAATAGATAGCATAATGGTGATGGTAAATGTTTGTTTAAAATCCAATTCACTCATTTCGAGATGAATAGATAGGATTTTAGGAATTCCATGGTGGAATTACCGTAAGAACTCTAGAAAGTCCTAATCCATTATAGCATATGGTATATAGGTTAATGATATATGTCTTTTGTCCCTCGAATTCGGCCTAACTTCGGTTTTTGTCTTCCAAATTTAAAACCTTGCAATTTTTTCCATGAGATAATTTAGTAGGTATCAATTTCTTCATTCCAGCTGTACATCTGTCATCAACTTATTTCAGGCCACATCAACTTTTTAATGTACCATGTCATTTATCTGCCATGTATGCTATTTGTTCTTTTTCATAGTACATGAATGGGAGGATGAACTTTTAAATTTTATAGGGACAAAATTGTAACTTTTTAAATATAAGGGATAAAAAATTAAACTTGGACCAATTTCAGGCATGAAAAGTATATTTTAAAGAAAATAGGAGTTTATAGATTTTATAAGATATCATTTTAATATGCTTAATTTTTTTCATGAGTAAAAATTTTATTAGAAAAGGAAAAGGGAATGACACATAAGAAGATGTGTACAAGCCCTTTTTAAAGAATTCAAATATATATAATATGCCTATTAACCTATGAGGATCAAACCATTTCTTTTTGACTCTTTTTTCAAATTTGATAAATGTTGATTGATCATGTATTTCATTATAGCTCTATGATTCAGAGTGTTATTTCCTATTTGATTATTTCCTATTTGATCCCTTTGAAATCCATGTTCAAAGTTGCAATCGGTAACATACGGTTTTTTCTTTTTAAAATTGGAGTACAATACTGTCATTTGGACTAATGCTTATGAACTGTGTTGAACTTAGTGATATGTGTAGATGGAGTGTTGTTCTTTTGCTTTATCACTTGGTTTTTCTGCATAAGATTTCACAATATTTGCTATCACCATCTGAGGATGTTATTGTTTGTGAGGATGATTGAATGAAAGAGATATTCAATCTTGGAACACTTCCCTTTTGTATGCAAATAGTGTTTTCAAATGTAGCCTGATAAGCGATACATAACCAAGTGCAATGGTTTTATTTTTCCTTCTATTAAACCAAATAATAATAACATTTGTTATGAACATCAGGTTGGTCAAGACCACGTATCATAAGAAGCATGGTGCTGATCGTATATGCTTTACCCACCACCCTAGCTCTGTTATATGTTCTTCAAGATACAATTTGGAGTCCACTGGAGGTGAGTTTCTTAGTGTAAAGAGAAGATGGTTTGAAGTTCCTGTTTCAGTGGTTGTATGTGAGAACTGATGTCATTTTTCTTCCTTTTGGTTTAACTTGCCAGAATCCCTGCGGTATCTATCAATGTATGATAATCGGTGCCTTCGTTACTTCAAAGGGCATAAAGAGAGGTTTGGAACCCATGACTTTAATGGTACTGATGTTTTATAATCTGGAAAGATGATTCAATAACATTTTATCTGTTTGTAAAAGAACATGCTCATTATCATAAATGGTACATTTAGAACAGTATAATAGATTTTTTACCTTTTGGCAAGAAGCCACTTAGAAAATGATAAAGTTAGAAAGAACCAATACAAAGTATATGCATTCAAAGCCACTTCATCTTTTCGAGATTTGCTCAATATGTTTTAGAACCTCCCGCCCAAAAGAAAAAAAAAAAAAATCCTTTCTCTTTCTGTCACAACCTCTTAATCTCTATTTGGCCTGTTTTATCAATACTGGTTTTTTTTTTTTTCCTGTATTTCTTTTGCTAGGTTGTGATATCGAATTATTGATTATATTGTAAAATCTTTTGTTGTAGAGTCGTTTCCCTCTGCATGTCTCCAATCAATGATAGCTTCATGTCCGGTTCTCTTGATCACAGTGTTAGAATATGGGATCTTCGTGTAAATGCTTGCCAGGTTTGTTTCTTGTTTCTTATGATCATATGAAAATTGTGGGATGAATGCCAGAGAAGTAATCAAGAGAAGCTGAAATAATTACCAATAAGCTCTGCTTCTTTTTAATTATTTTTACTGGTTCCTTTGTTTCCTTTTTCCAATGATCTCTCAAATGGCATTTACTCCTCTTCAATAATGGGATGGAGGGTAAGGTCACGAGTTCAAGGTCCACCAAGAGATAGAAGTTGGAGTATCCCTTAATTTGATCTGCATTTTCACATGTAAAAAAAATAAATAAAAAATAAAAAATATTTTAAAAAAAGAAGAAAAAAAAACTACAATTATGATTTATGCTTACCATTATAGTTTTCAGGGGATTCTTCGCTTGCGTGGTAGACCTACAGTTGCATATGACCAACAAGGCCTTGTTTTTGCTGTGGCAATGGAAGGGGGTGCTATTAAATTGTTTGATTCACGTTCCTATGACAAGGTTCTTACATTACACAGAATGTTCTGATTCTCCATTTTCCAATATGTATGTAAAAACCTTAATATCATTTTTCCAAATGCAGGGTCCCTTTGACACCTTTTTAGTTGGTGGAGATACTGCGGAGGTTTGTGATATCAAATTTAGCAACGATGGAAAATCAATGCTATTGACAACGACTAATAACAACATATATGTTCTTGATGCATATGGAGGAGAGAAGGTTGACCACCCAAATTCGCAAATTTCTTTTTTAACCTTTGTCATAAATTTGTCTCTTTGCTAGTGTTGTATTTGTGATATATAGACTTTGTTTATTTTAACTTTTCAATCTTTCCCTAGTGCAGCGTTGTGGGTTCAGTTTGGAACCATCTCCGACAGCAAATATAGAGGCAACATTTACACCAGATGGCCAGTACGTGGTCTCAGGTATTTAATTACAATATTTTCTGTACAAAATCACACATAGCATCTAGTCCATGTTCAGATTTTTCTCATCTACTCATTTTACTTCCGACTTACCTAAATTTGTTTTCCAAAAAGAGAGATGAACAATAGAAATTGCATTGTCTTTTATATGTATAGAACTATAAATTTTGTTTTCTTTCTTAAATACTAGAATGATTATTCAATACCAATTGTAAATATTTATCATTGGAGTTTTCACAAACTAACCATTACAATGAATTGTAATAGTTCTTTGTTGCCCATATTGTTCTGTGCCAGACCTTACTTTATATAAATATATATATATATTTTTTTTTTTTTGCATCCAATTTTAATACTTTGTAGTTTGCAGCCCACGTAATTCTGCCCCAATCCTTAATAACCTTATTCTGAGAACATTTATCTACATGGTTTTCAGGAATTGGATGGACTTTTAACTCATTTTTCACTGATAACTTTTGATAGATGACCATACATCAAATTTGATTTTAGCATCAATGATTTCTTCTTCTTCTTCTTTTCTTTCATTTTTTTTTTTTTTTTTTTTTTTTTTTGCAATTTAGTAATGCTAATCAGATGCAAATTCCATATTGATTTTTCATCTGTATCTTGTTGCGGGCATCAGAACTAAGCTTAATTTTTCTCTCTTTTAAGGCTCAGGAGATGGAACCATGCATGCTTGGAGCATAAACAGGCGAAATGAGGTATCAATCTGTTTTAATTTTCTGCCTTATGGGGTTCTTTTGATAAAACTTGTGCATGGCAATGCAGGATCCCCATCTATCACATAGAAGTGCATATAAGACTTTTTAGGAGCTTAATATTTTGTTTAGAGAAAGTCTAGAACACAACAAAATCTCACAACATTTTCACATCACCCTTATTTTGAGTTATGGTGTGTCGGAGTATAATATTTTTATTTTATTTTGACCTATGGTGGGTTGACACCTCAACTTCTTGTGAGATTTTTTTGTCTGTAGAAGAGAAATCTCAAGGGATTGTCTCTTTTGTTGTTCATATATCGAGCACTACAGGATGGACGATTCTCCAAAACCTTGCGCTCAATTGATTTGGTGGGTTAGGATAATTATTAAAACCCCTTTTATGGTGTCTTGTATGGTCTTGAGATCAATAGCTCCCTAAACTGGAGAGTTACTTTATTTTTGGAGTCAAGGGGAGTTCATTAATAGTGGATACAAAAGGCTTAACCTAAGATCGTTCTTTAGGGATCAAAAAACTCACTTATACTGCTTATGTGATAAATATCTACCTAGATATAATGGCGAATCTACATGCATTGTCTTGTGAGCATTTGATATCATTAAATTTCTTTTTAGTGGAAACCCATGTAACAAAATAAAATGTTTTCTGATGATGTGCAATTTATAAGCACAGGATACTCCAAAACCCCCCAACATGTCCTTGTCAGACACAAGTTGGACATGGACATGGACATGGACATTGCTAAGAACCCTTCTGCATGCGTAATGTTATCGAATTGAAAATTTTCAAGAATGATCATGTCGTGTTTCCTTGTCATGTCAGTGTCAGCGCTTCGCCACCTATGTATGCAATTACGTTGCAGATTGATTACAATATGCTGTTGGATCACCACAATTAGCAATGCTCAAATATCATATTGACTAACCATTATTTTACTTGAGTTTGCAGGTGGCAAGCTGGAACAGCCACATTGGTGTGGCATCGTGCTTAAAGTGGGCTCCTCGTAGAGCCATGTTTGTTGCTGCATCAACTGTTCTCACGTTTTGGATACCCGACAATTCCAAGTTAAATGCTGACCCTGCTTCTGCTTCTATTTCTATGGACACTGAAGCTCCAACCCAATCCGAACTTACATCTCAATGATCCCCCCCCCCCCCCCATTTTTCATCCCTTGCTTAAATCACAAACTGTCTGTAACTACGGCGGTTTTAGTATTTATTTTTATACAACCTGCAGTTAAAAAGTTTTGGTCTTGTCCCTGTTATTTGATGCTACATCTGGCTATATATTCTGGAAATTTTGTGTTCTCAACCGTCTCATGGGAAAAAAAATAAGAGTTAACATATATGCCTTGGGTTTTGTTTGGTTGGTTGTCTTAGCAAAATATGGTGGCAAAATGCAAAAAAGATCCTGGGATAACTGACTTCTTGTGCTACTATTAGAATTGTTCAAACTGACCCATCCCTCATTTCTATTAACTCAAATTGACACACACACAAAAAAAAAAAAGTATCCTTGTCCTGTGTTATGCACAGGACCATTTTCTTTCAATTATAATTTATAAAGCAGAATTTAGCTGTTCATTATATTTAAAATAATCTAGGTTACACTGATTAATAGAATTAAAAACCTATCAAAAAAAACCTAATTAATAGAATTTAAATGAATTTAGTGGACAATTTTTTATAACGGGTAAAACCCCAGGGGTTTTATTGCAATCAACAAACGCTGTGGCCAGAAATGTGTTTTGAGGCAATGCAGCCTTAAAAAGTATCGTCGTCAAGGGCCCCAAATTTATTTTGGAACCCAACCTAAAGAAATTCTGGCCTCTATTAATATTAAGTACCAGAGAAGTGCTTATAAAGAATTGCTAAATGGGTTCACAGCTGCTTGGTCTTCTTATGTTTCTATACTCTAAACTACTGACGCACGCCCTATTACCATTGCTTTTTTCAAGCTTCAAGTTGTGAAAACTTGATGGATGATTTGGGTGGTGCTAATGAATGAATCTCTCCAAAGGGCACTCCTTATGTTACAACTTGTATATATGCCTTAACTTCCCTTCAATGTACATGCCTCACTGTCTCTATCTATCTCTCTTTCACTTCACTAGCTTGGACTGCCGGACCAAGAACCGCGATTTTTAGTGATATGTGTTTGTCACACCAAACACACCTGAAAGCGTTTTCAAATGAAAGCATTTGAAAACACTTCTAAGCGAAACATATAGAACATTAAATAATAATAATAATAAAAAACAAAAACAAAATTCTCAAGAGCACTTCAATCCAAACTTATCTACCTTTAAAACACATCAACAATTACATAAAACAAACATGTGCATCTACACAACAAACATAAAACATTATTTCTTTTCCATCTCTCACATCTTTACTTCTCAAACCATTCTCTCTTTCTTGATCTTTCTTTCTTTTTCCAAGTTGTAAGATGTGACTTCACAAGTTGAAAACCTCATGCCTCTCATGTCCTCCTCCTCTCTTGGGCCTTACTCTCAATCTCTTGGCCCACCTTAGTCTTCTAGCCCATATAACCTGCCATGTCCTGCATGCGCCTCGTGGCTTGGTCCACCTCTTGTGGCAAAGCCCTTCTGGCCTTCATCCTAATGTGATTCAGGAACCAAGAGAGTGATGAAAGCCCAGTCAACCCAAAAGCTTCAGCACACAAAATCCCAGTAACAGCTAGGCCTATAACAATGGCAGATGGGACAAGAACTGGGCTGAAGATGATGAAGAGTGGTGTGGACACAGCTAGCCCAATGACACTACAAAGGAGTGTCAAGCCAGAAAGTGCAAGCAGTGACCCACCCACAGGGAGGAGAGCAAGGACTGCTAGAACTTTGGTTGTTGATGGACCCCTTTGTTGATAATGGGACTTCATGCCACCCTCATATTGGTGTTGTGGGTGGACTTGGAGCTGGTGTACTGGACGACCACGCTCAGCCATGGTTGAGTGAGTTCTTTTGATCTGAGCGAGAGAAAAGATGATCAATGGGTTTTCTCAAAATATAAGATAGATGATAGAGATGGTGCAAGAGATGTGGGATTGTGGTTTAATATATATAGAGAGGTGGAGGGTGTGAGTTTTGGACACGTATTTGTGACATGGTGAGTAAGGCTTTGCATGAGGAACAAGTTTCAAGGTGGCTTTTGATGAGGAACATAAACCAAAATATTGAAAAAAGGGTTTAACTTAGGTGGCATTTTGGTATGTATCATGTTGCCACATTTGTTTTTTTTTTGTTATGTAAGATTGGTGTGTTATGTCTAAATTCTAATGCTTGCAAACAAGTGGGTTTGGTCCCCATTACTAGAAGAATAGGCATTGAGAGTATTTCATGGTTAGATGCCAACGATGATAAACCCGTTAAGACTCTAGTGATACACGTTATATTATTCATTATTGTCACATAGTATGAGGTCAATGAGTCTGTGCCAAAGACTCTATTTTTTTATTCATAAAAAAAATTAATAATAAATGATTTTATCTTGTTTTAAAATTATCTTTGGTGTCAAACATGAAAGCCAAGGTACTACAATAATAGTATTCTCAATCACTGCTTTGGGATATGATAGTTTAAATTTTTAAATATCTTTTAGGTAAATTTTTTTTTTTTTTTTTTTAATCTTGGATCAAGATCATTGCATGTGTTGGGGGATCACAATTTAACTCCCTACTACCACTCTAAAAACAGGCTCACGTGATGTGATGTCGAAAGCTATAAAAAATTTGAATGTGTCTTCCTCATCACCAATTGGTTTTGAGATGAAATGACACAGCTCAAAGTCCGACAAATGGTATCAGAGCCAAGGTCATAGGTTCGAGTCACAGAAGTGTCATTGTGAGAGCGGGATTGTTGGGGGACTATAATTTAACTCCCTACAACTACCGTACGGTAACATTAGAATTTATTATTTATGTTACCACCTAAGTAGGTTGCAATAATTTACTGTCTATTAAAGACAAGATCATTTGGATTCAAGGTTTTTGACAAACAATTTAATATACACCGAAATTTAGCTCCATATAATTTTATAATAGGAGTTTCTCTTATTGCCTTCTAGCTTTGAGTGTTTGGTACGCTAAATGATGTCTTCATGAGTTAGAATTCTGGCTAAACCATAGGCAATTAAGACCGGTAAATAGACTAAATAGTAATGGATTCTCTTATATGAATGATAAAAAGGTGTGTTGTAGAACTATTAGAAGAAATGTTTTAAGAGCTAGGTTTTTGAAAATGTATTTATGAATATGCATGGATTTCAGACTAATTTTAAATAAAAACAGTAACTTCAATCATAGTTATTTACATCAGTACAGGAGTATAGTCTAGTAGAACCTATTCTCCGTCTTAAATAACTAACATACGATGGTATTAATTTATATTACATGACGCGATATCATCAATATGTTAGATTTGTAAAAATTAAAACTTAATAAAGTACTTTTATCAGTTTCACAAACAGAGAAAGGACCTTTGACAGTGGGTTTAATTAAAATTGATGAAATTTTTTTAAAATAGAAATTAAAATTAAAATGATGAACATGTCTTTGCATTTTTTACTCTTTTCACACGGCTTAAAAATGAAACGATGTCAAATCATTCTCTTTAATACAGTCTTTTAAATCATTCTCTTAAATACAGTTTTTTAAATCTTCAATTTTTTTCTTCATAATTTAAAAAAAAAAGAATCCCAATTTATTTTCACCTCACCACAATAACCAATACCAATTTATTTTTATTTAAAAAAGACTAGGCAAGTGGGTATATTATATAGCGGTCCAAATCCAAAATGGTAGATCCATTTTGGGTAGGAAAGTGCTTTACTTTTGTGGGCTTATGACTTATGAGGGTGTTTTGGGTTTTTTTTTTGGGCTTATGACTTCAGCTTAAGGATAGATTGGACAAAGGCCTAAAACGTAAAAGATTAGGTGCCCAAAAGTTTGTTTGGATATAACTTATTTTTGCTGAAAACTGAAAATATTATAACAAAATAATTTTTAAATGTGTGAATAGTACCGTAGGACCCATTTTTAATGAAAAAGTTACTGAAAAGTGATGTTTGCGGGTCTCGTGAACAGTGCATGGATACACTGTTCACACAGAAAGTCAACATTCACAGCTTGAAAAAAAAAAAAACCGCACCTTAGTATAATATAGTTTTTTTTTTTTTTTGAGAGAGAGAGAGAGAAATAGTTTATAATCTTTAGTTTTTTAAAGAAAAAATTGGCTGTTTGAAAAAATTATAGTATATAGGAAAAAGTGAGATTTAAAAAAATTATACCTTAAAAAAGTTTAGTTTCAAAACGAAATATCAAACAAACACTAAATAGTGCTAAAAACTTAAAACGGATCAAAAATTGAATCCACCTGGTTTTTTATTTTTTTTTCACCCCCATTTTTTAAACCCGAAGCCCTTAATCTCAATCTTAAGTCTTAACCCCGAGTCAATTTTATTTGACTTTTATGTAGATCATCATCATCAGAAGAATAGCTTTTGATTTTGTTGTCAATAGACAAAACTTTATTGAAGGGGATAAGTGACAACGTCAATATCCCTGATTTAAAGTCAATATGAATGAACAATGATTTGACTTTAGGGGAAAAAAGCTTTATAACGATACATTTACCTCCATGCATTTGTGGATATATATAGATGCATACATATTATGCAAGTACACAACACATACGTATTGTTCATATGCTTATGACCAATATAGACAACAAAATGTCACTTATATAAATACTAAGCGGCATTTTAATGTAAAAATAAGAAAAAGAAAGAGAGAGAACATATACATCGTGTTTATTTGTTAGGCTTTTATTGTATCGTGCGTATCACATTTAGTATATGTTGATATCCTTGATTGACTAAAATCAAGGAACATTAATCATCCTTGATTTTAGTCCAATCAAAGGAAGACTCTCATAAATCAACTTTAGTTCTTATATATACTCTACTTAGAGTTCATTGTAAAAATAAAATAAAATAATCAATTCTAAATAGTAAGATATAGTTGCCAAAGGTTTTCTGTTGTGGATGCAAGTCATTAGGCCAAACCATGCTTCTTCTTTTTTTATTGCTTCCATTTTCTTTTTCTAAATCTTTTATTTTTCTTCTTTTATTTTAACAATATATATGAACAAACCATATTGTAGATTTTTTTATAGTCAAAATTTCATTTATAATGCTCATGCAATAATTTTTAATAATTAGATAAATTTCATGTACAACTTAATTATGTCATTTTTTTTTCAACTCGTAAAATGATTAAATTATAACACACACACACACATATATATATATATAATATGTTAAAGTTTAACTTGAAAATAATAACAAATTATGGAGTTTATTGTATAATTATTTTCAAATTTTCTTACTTTTACACTCTTTTTTTTTTATAAAAAAATTGCTACATAAAAATTTTAACTCCCAATACTTATAAAATTTATTTTTTGATTTGTTTCTCTTCAGTTAAAACTTTTGCTTCTTTATTTTCCTTTTTTTTTTCTTTTATAATTTGTCAATCTTAAAAAGCATTGATAAAATAGGAAATATTTTCTTTCTATTTTTCTTATAAAGTTTGACATATAAAGAGACACAATAGTATATAATAAATAAATAAAAAAGAGCAAAAAAAAAAAATAAACAAAGAAAATGAGGAAGCAAAATATATATGAATATATATATATTTTTTTTTTTTTTTTGGGGGAGGGGGAAGGGTGAGATTTTGGTTGGCTAGGGGCAAGGGCCCACTCCCCCCAACCACCCCTTGGAACCACCTCTAGGTATATGGTAAGAACTTAAAAAAGAGAATGGTGTATATATTCATATCACCATTCTCCTCTCCTTTATTCTCTATCGAAACATAAGGTAGTTCCTTTTTTTAACCCTCTAAGATGATCTTTTGTTCAAATCTTATTTCTAACCTTCACTGAATATTATTGTAGTTTTACCTTTGAACATGAATGCAAATATTCATGTCACAATCTTCCTCTCTTTTTTCCTCCACCGAAAAAGATTGGGTAGTTCTTGTTTCAAACCACCGAAACATAGGTCTTTTTTCCACATCATAGATTTATAGGGGCATTGATTCTCTCACACTCCTTGTATATCCTCCATACACATCACCCCATTTTAAATGTGGATACCAATAGCAAATGCGAACATCATGTATGAAATTTTGGATGTTATATGTAAGAACTAAGGGGGAATGGCCCACTCCCCCGACAACCCTTGCGTATATGGTAAGAACTTAGAAAAGAGGAAAATGTATATATTCATGTCAACTTTCCTCTCTCCTTTCTTCCCTATTGAAACATAAGAGAAATCTTTTTTTTGACCCTTCTAGGATTATCTTTTTATCACACCATAATTCTAGCCATCATTGAATATTACTATTGTTTTACCTTTGAACATGAATGTATATATTCATGTCACAATTTTCCTCTCTTTTTTCCTCCACCGAACGATAGGGTAATTCTTGTTTCAGCCTGCCGAAACTTAAGTCTTTTGTCCGCATCATATTTATAACAATCACTTAATACTGTTATCATTTTACTTTTGAATTAGATGGAAAAGATGATATTGTACCTCAATTTTAACCAATAAAAATAAACACAAAGAAATATCTTCATTCTCCCTTAAAGATTATCCGTGGAAAATCTTAGATTTATAAGGGCACTGATTTTCTCACGCTCATTGTATATCATTTGTACAGATCACTTATTTCCCGTTTTAGATATGAACATCGTGCATGAAATTATGAACGTTATGTGTAAGAACTAAGGGGGAATGATCCACTCCCCTAACAACCCTTGGGCATATGGTAAGAACTTAAAAAAGAGGAAAATTTAATATTCATGTCACCATTCTCCTCTCCTCTCTTCCCTATTGAAACATAAGGTAATTCCTTTTTTCAACCTTTAGGATGATCTTTTATCCACACCATACTTCTTGCTATCATTGAATTTACTGTAGTTGTACCATTGAACATGAATGTATACATTCATGTCACAATATTCCTCCACCGAACGATAGAGTAATTCTTGTTTCAAGTTTCAAATCGAAACATATGTCTTTTGTCCACGTCATATTTATAACAATCACTTAGTATTGTTATAATTTTACTTTTGAATTAGACAGAAAAGATGATATTGTACCTCAATTTCAACAAATAAAAATAAAAACAAATAAATTTCTCCCTTATTTCTTCTTTCTTAGGATTATCTATTAGAAATCTTAGATTCATTAGAGCATTGATTCTTTCATATTCCTTATTATACATTGTTCATATACATCACTCATTTCACATTTTAAACATGAACACAATACATGAAATTATATACGTTATATATATAAAATGTAAATCACATCAACAAATGTCGGAGAATAATTACAGAAGTCATAATAATAAGTTTGAAAATGTCCAACATAAACACGAAATCTTATCATCACATGTCTAAATGATCCCTCAATGGCACGTCCAATCTCACTCTCCATCCCTAGCCACATCCTCTGAACTCTCTTTATTCCATGAAAGCCAAAGCTCGTGTGAGAGTCCTTCAAATCCGGCCGCTGTCGACCACAATAGAGGCCTATGCCATGCAGTTGAGCAGTCATGTGTGGATCACTTCAAATATATATAGGTCTATTGAAGAAGTTGAAGTTGTGTTGAATGAATGTCGTCCCTGATTAAGACTTGGGCATGTGCACAAGCTCAACTGGCTTTGGGCAATGTCTAATCAATCAATCACCTTAGATTGCAACTTTGAGAGAGAGAAAGAGAGCACGTCTTGGTCTTGGTCTTGGACTACACTTTTGGGCCATTTTTACCCTTTGGGCGGTTGTGTGGGGGTGGCCCATAAATTGGAGAGCGATAGACATGACCTAGGACTCATTGTCTCAGATTAAGACATTCCAAATGCACAATTCTGTTAGTGTTTTAAGCTTATGCAGTGCGCGTGCTCGTTCTTGCATGAGAAAGAGAGACATAAAGTATCTTTCTTGTCAACATGTTCATCTACTCTCTCTCTCTTTCTCTCTCTCCACGTATATCTTACTTTATCAATTGAAAATTGTTATTCCCACAACTATTATCATACACCAAATGTGAATGACCAATGATGACATAAAGTATCTTTCTTGTCAACATGTTCATCTACTCTCTCTCTTTCTCTCTCTCCATGTATATCTTACTTTATCAATTGAAAATTGTTATTCCCACAACTGTTATCATAATAATTATTGGGTACACTAAATGTGAATGACCAATGATGAAAGATTAATGTTATATAATGTCCAAACTGGAAGATAACAATCTTTAATGCTAAATATAGGTTTAGTTTTTTTTTTTTTTTTTTTTTTTTTTTTAAAGAAAGAATAACACTCTCCTAATATTCTCAATTATCTAATGAAATAATTTGATAGCATATACACAGTCTCAACTCTTTTGTCCCAACCTCATTGTTTTCATTCTGAATTATATAAATTTGTTTAACTAATCACTCCAAGTTTGTGATTACTTTGGATTAAATTGATGAAACAGAAAAGATGTCTTCTTACAATTAGCTAGGTTAGAAAAAGAGTTTATTTAAATTACAATTAAATAAATAAGCTAATAAATTAATAAAAAATAATTAAATTCAAATGCGTGCTTAATCATGTTCTTATTGTTAAGGAAGCTATCACACTAATATTAATGTGTGCTACTCCAGAAGTTGGGGGAGAAGGGTTACTGCATTTTTCAAGAGGTTAGAAATGATAAATAATGGGATAGATTATACTACCCTCCATCTACATTTGTCAAAATACACTCCTATTAACGTTTGTATAATTGACATTTCTTCCTTTTAAGGTTTGTATAAATGCAACATTAAAGTTCACAACTTCTCAAAATGTTATTTAATTCACTAACATAATGTTTCATTTTTACAGAAGAATTTTACCTGAATTATATGTAAATGAAATGACACGCTTCTCCTTTGAGGTTTATGGAAAAGTGATTAATAGAACTCTTTTTAAAAAATGGGATATTCCAATAATAAAGCCTAATTGTTGCCTTTATACAAACTCAAAGGAAGAGGGGTTTTATTTCATGTTACATTTGAGAGGAGTGATATTTTGTAAAATTTTAGAGGAGGTTGGAATAATTTATCCTAAATAATACTATTATAAAGGGTAGAGGAAGTCAAATGTTCAATATCCAATTATGATTCGCAGCAAGGGATTTTTGTGCCCTTATCACATGGGAGAACAATACTTGTATGGATCCTATATGGATAGGCATCTATGTGACTTACTGCTTCAGACAATGACAATGTTATAATGAAAAATTTGAATTTTACGAGCAAAGATTACAAATATTTAAGGTCTGTTTGGATATCACTTATTTTGCTAAAACTAAAAACTTATTACTGAAAGTACTATAGATAAAATTAAAAGTTAGTTGAAATAGTACAGTGTGACCATGAATAGTACCAAAAAGTGCAATGAGACCCATGAATAATAGCAAAAATAAGCTGAACAGTGAAATAATTTATAATTTTCATTGCTTCCCAAACGCACATTTGTGTGCATTTGGGTTGCACATTTGGATACCGCTTATTTTGCTGAAACTGAAAACTTATTGCTGAAAGTACTATAGATAAAGATAAAAGTTAATTGAAATAGTACAGTAGGACCCATGAATAGTACCAAAAAGTGCAGTGGGGCCCATGAATAGTAGCAAAAATAAGCTGAATAGTAAAATAATTTTAATTTTCCATCCCAATCCAAACACACACTTAAAAATTTAAATTATTTCACTATTCAGCTTATTTTTGCTACTATTCATGGTCCCACTGCACTTTTTGGCACTATTCATGGGTCCCACTGTACTATTTCAACTAACTTTTACTTTTATCTACAGTACTTTCAGTAATAATTTTTCAATTTCAGCAAAATAAGCAGTATCCAAACACACCCTAGATATAGTTTTAAAATAAAATTTTAAAAAAGTCAACACATTTGCAGTGTCACTTTTTCTCTGTCCTTGAATATTGAAAATCATATACTGAATTGAAGCAAGTTGTAAGGAGCCTGAAGATTTGATGTGCCAAAAGTTAAGAATCTCATTACAGTTTCCACTGGTTCACACTTAGGGCCTATGAATGAGCGTGTACAAAAAGGATAACCTATTAGTTGGATGAGATGTGTGTTTCCTTGTCCCTTTCTATTGTCACTTGATAAATTATTTGCATTATAGCTGGTTAAGACTTAACTAGATTATAAATGTCCATTTATAGTCCATAGAGCATGTCTCTTAAAGATAATATAAGAAGTACATTTATGATTTGTTGCATAAGTAACGTTTGAGGTGCATAATTTGCATCAGCTTCCTTAACTATAACTGTATACCAAGCTGATGTGTATGATGTAACTACTTGTGCTACCCTGTACATGATGTCATTGGAACATTAAGAAAGATTTTAGTTTCTTAGTTAAGATAATAATTTCATAAACCAATAAGATTCTAGAGGCCTGCTGATAAATTACTGGCCCGATTATGCAGTGCCAAGTGCCATGGACCATTGAGCTATAAGTTTGGTGGTTAAATAAACTATGTAGGTTGGTGGCCTCAAAACTGAAGGGGACCCTCAATCATTATCATAATCTATGGGCATACATAGATATATAACTTGGGTCTTCAGAATTGTTTTGTTTATTAAAAGAAGTGATAATATAATCTTCTGAATCCAAAGGACAGCTATAACTGAGCTAAAGAAAAGGTTGGAACATATTCGAGGGAAACTATACGTATAAAAAAATAAATAAATAAAAAGAAGGTGTACCCAATGCACCAAATTTTTACTTATATGGGGTATGGGAGAGTTGATTGATAGGCAAGCTGATTACTGGACTTGAGTCATAACATATCACTTGGAAAGATAGGCAAAAAAGAAACAGAAAATTCCAATGTACATGCTCCGAATAATACTCAAGCAATGTACAAAATTAACCAAGCATAGATTACACCAAGAGCTTTACATAGAAATCTTCCCATATGCTACACCAAAAACTTGACTATGATAAGTTGCTAATTTCTCAATTATGAAAAGTTTAGTAGCATTCAGTAGTCGTACCCCATATTCTGTGTAGAGGGGTTTCACAACCTAGCATACCATGTTCCCTTTTCAATAGGAAAACTTAAATAGATGTCCTAAGATAGTCATAGGTACATAAGAATGACACAATCCATCTTACATTACATGTTACCTTCCCCTCCTCTCTCATTGCTGTCCTCACCAGGCTCATTATTCCATGGAGAATAATGATAATACATACCAGAATTTTGACTAAAAGAACCTCCTCCATGGCTCATATTCCTTCTTCCAAACTGGGATGATGTAGGCATTTCATTGGCATTGCATGCATAACGGATCAAGTCTGCATTTGTGGCATCCAATTCCTTCTGGAGCCTAATGACTTGCCTTTGTAGGACTGAGATGGCTCCAACACAACCATAGACTGGATCTTTTATCCGTGCCTCGGCTTCATAGGCCAGAGAGTTTACAGCATCCTCTCTCTGATGAGGAGCGACTTCATTGAGAAGCTTACTAACATTGCTTGCACCAAATATTTTGTGAACATTGGCAAATTTTTGTGGCTCTTCAGGTGGAAAATATGGTGCAAAAATGCAATCTGGCATGCATTTTCTTCTTAAAAACTTACAGGCAGCACAGGGAGAATTGGAGTAGCTAGAAGAAGAGGCCATATAAATATTTCACCTGCAGCAAAAAATCACCCATCTGATCCATCAAGCAGTTTATTGCAAATTCACTTGAAATTGGAAGCCATATATAAGTTTTCATCTTGTTGTTTTTTATTTTATTTTTGTAATTTCCTTTTAAGGAATAACACATTCACTTTTCATGTAAATTAAGAATTTTCCTTAAGAATATATATTCTGACATGGTTGAACATGACAATACCTTTTCTTTTTCCTGAATTTAACTTGGTGATTTTCTGGGACAACAGAACTAGGGTTAGTACCACGCTACCACTTGTCTATATATATAGGTACCTAAAAATCTACTGCTATCTTACTTTCAAAGTTCTTTTACTTTTTGCCTGCTAAGCTGTTTTCTTGAACATGAGTACTACTACTTTATGAACATTACATCTTGAATGTTGATAAACAGCCCCCCCCCCCCCCCCCTTCTCTCTCTCTCTCTCTCTCTTGCTTTTTATTTTTATTTTTCTGACAAACAAAAAAAAAAAGTAATTAATATGACACATGAAGACAAGGATGGTTTCCTGTGTTAGGATTCTCCTGAATTTGGTCAACAGTTCCTAATTTCATACAATATGCTTGTCCTTTGAATCTCTCTCTCTCTCTCTCTCTCTCTCTCTCTCTCTATGTGCTTGTGCCTCCTTCACTTTAACCACCACCACAGATTTAAATTCCTGGATTTCATGGCAATTAGTTTATACCACCTAGCTACCACATGTGAATATCCCTTCTCTCTCTTGGGTTTCTTTTTCTATCTTTTAATATAAGCCAATAGAGCATAGGAACTCAGTCATGTAATTTCAACCTTTTCCTTTTGTAAGAACTCTCTACCTATCAAATTCCATAAACCAAAACCCTGGATCAACTTCTATAACCCAAAAATTCAAGCAACATTCTATTTTAAAAGAAAGGAAAATTAATTATAAGAAAAATAATAATAGAGAGGCTGCACCTATATGTAGTTATGTACTTACCTTTTTGTGTTGATTTCTATGGTCAGAAAGAATACTATTACCTTTTTTTTTCCTGCTGTCTGTGTAAACTCTTTCAAGATCTATTCTTTGATATTCCCAAGGAAAAAGATGTTGCTGCAGCCATTGGGAGAGATTAAAATTCCTTTGTTGGGTTTGTGTTCAAAGGAGGAAAACCCTAGTTTAGTTGCAGTTCAGAGAGAAAGAGAGACTTGCAAATACATTGACAAAAGGTGATAATAAGAGAAAAAAAGGGAGGCAAAGAGCATTTTTCAGTGAGGAGGAACGGAAAGCAAAAGACAAGAGCAATAAATGGGGCTACAAGAAAAGAAGGATGACTATGACACTGCCTTTATAATAATTATCAGACACTGTTCAGCTCAAGTCGAAACTTGAAACCTGTCCCAGTCACATTAACACATTAATACTCATATGTATATGTTACATATCTCTTTAAATACAAAATATGACATGTATATCGTGATTTTTTATTTGAATTTTGAAATTCTCTATCACTCTAAAAGAGCATCTAGAAAAACATGTTCTTTTTCAGATACATAAGAGAATATATTGTGACCAAAACCCTAGTAACACTAAGGTGTTCATGGCATATAGGGTGTACTCTCTAAAAGATTATAAACTTTGTTCCTACTAGTTTAATTTATTGCACCAAGATGCATACATATATCCAAGTATATCATTTGGCAAGTAATTGTATTGTTTCAAGATCAATATGCAACATGAATTTGTTGTTCTTTGCTGCACTGGAAATAAGAAATCAAGTAAACCCAGTCAAGATCATAACCAAAGAGAAGAAACAAATCACGCTTTAAATCCTTCAACTTTTTCTATATGTGGCACTCAGTTATGGTCTCTCTTATCTCTTTCTGGGGCACACTTTAGGGTTCATTTGTTTAAAGATGTGGTAGGAATAGGATACACACACAGCCCTCTCTGAAATATTTTACTGTTTAGTTCAATTATTGAGTGCCAGTATCAGCAGGAAACTCCGAAAGGTTTACTATTAGCTTCCATTATTGAATTCAGTAATCAGCATGGACACAGTACATTGAATCATTTCAGTGTAGTTACAGACAAACGTGACTGAAATACAAGGACGGACACCAATTGAATAAGGTTGGGTCTATCACATTTTCACTTCTCAACTAGCTCTGAACTCTGAAATATTTGATTGTCCCTTGTGACCCAAAAGCCACAACTTGAAATGTCATCAATAATTTCCATGATTTAACCTGAAGATCTGTGATTTGACGAGTATAGTGCTGATGAGATCACAATTCTTGATTGCAAAAGAATATTGCAGAAATCCCAACAACATTTGAATAAAAAATAAAGATGTACCAGCACTTATTTGTAACTCACTCACTAACAAAGTAAATGGGTATGGAAATTTTATGTAAAAAGTGAGGAATCTGTCATGTTAATAGAAGTGTAAGATCATAGTGTACTCTTGAATGCTCATGTGAACACACTTAAGTCAGATTAAGTTTTGAGCTGAATTTTATTAACTTAATTGATAAAGTCTATTATCGTCAAATAATAAATTTACGATTGAATCATGCCTACATCAAAAATAAAGGACAACAATCAATTGTTGTCTAATAAAAAATCTAGGGTTTTAAACTTTGAACCCTTTTTATACCAAAAAAATCAATTAATATTTTAATCTGATGATAAAAATTTCTCTTTACATAAAAAAAACCATTTGAAGCTGAACTTTTTCCAGAAATAAACATTTGATATCTTAACACGATGGTAAAAGACAATTATCATAAAGTGACTTAACATAAGTTTAATTCTACTCAAATGTGTAGAAAAGAAAACTTTTTAGTATCTTGCAAGTATATATGCTTTAAAAAAACACGGCCCTAATCTAATTTGATCTTTCAGAAGGTCAAAAAGGCGAAAAAAATTACTTAAATAGTAGAGGATATTAAAGGTCGGTGGTTCCCTAGGACTTATTTGCTAAAAGGGTTTCCTAAAACTAGTTAGGTAAAATGCTTTCCACCTTTGATATTATAAAATTTAACCCCATTTCTCAAATCACAACCTCAAGTAAACTTTTTGTTATGAACAATATATATATATATATATATATATATATATATATTTTATTAGTTTATGAAATACATATTTAGTTAAGACAATGTGTCGTTATATGCAGAATTTAGAATAGTAGCAATGAGCATATCATGATGAGATTTATTTTAGATCTCCTCATTAAGGTACATGAATCTACTTTTTGTAGTATTATCATATGTGGACGGCTATCTGCATCTCTATTTGTATTTTTATATATGCATGCTTAAACTTCCATTGTCTTATACAAAACATTATATGGAAACTCAGATCAAATCATTAATAATTAGTACAAAGCTTCACTTTTTCTTTAAATTTATTAATATTTGTTGTTATCATAGCCTTTGGGCACCAAGAAATACAAGTGGAGAGATGATATGGGCACTTTCAGAAACAAGTTCTGTTCTCCTTGCTGCATGCCGACTTGGATTCTTTACACACTGTGAGGGTCAGATTGCAATGGGGGCATTGAGAAAAAAGTTGCAATAGAAATTTAAAAAGATTCTTTTTTTTTTTCTGTGAATAAATTATGTTAAATAAGTATGGCCTTAATGATGAGTGGCAATTATTGGATATGTAGAAGATATATTAATATATATCATGCTCAATACAATGTTATGTATTGAATTCTTGAAATATCAGTTAGTAGGACATGGTGAAACAAAGAATCTAGCTTCAGTACTTTTTTACTTTTGTAAAAAAGACTCAGATTTGACTCATCATATATAATATGGATTACACCTGTAATCGCTAATGATTCACGGGATTGGTGTTTGCTATCAAAATAACTGTTAAATGATTAAATTCTTCATTCTCTAACAATTTAAACTCTTGAAATAACTAAAACTTTGTCATGGTATCAAAGTAGGCAATTTGAATGTCAGATCTTGTATCCACACTAGATTTCACCTCCTTTTAAAAAGTTAAAAATTGACCTCCACCAAATTTTTAATTTTTATCAAGAGCATAGGGTCTAAATCTCTGATGCTCTTATCTTCCCCCATAAATGATTCTCATCTGTAGGAGAGAGCTGTGAAGGACAGTTGATTATCCTTGTCTCGTTTCCGAGATTTTCAGGTACACTGGTGAAGATGGTTTTGAAATCTCAGTGCCTTCAGAGAATGCCTTGGATCTTGCCAAAGCAATCTTGGAGAAATCTGAAGGAAAGATAAGGTTGACTGGTCTGGGTGCTAGAGACAGTCTCCGACTTGAAGCTGGGCTCTGCTTATATGGTAACGACATGGAACAACATGTAACTCCTGTAGAGGCAGGACTCACATGGGCCATTGGGAAGAGAAGAAGGGCTGAAGGTGGTTTTCTAGGTGCTGAGGTGATACTTAAGCAACTTGAATCAGGTCCACCTGTCAGGCGTGTTGGGTTTTTCTCTTCAGGACCACCTCCCAGAAGCCACAGTGAGATTCAGGATGACAAAGGAAAAGGCATTGGGGAAGTCACCAGTGGAGGATTTAGCCCCTGCCTTAAGAAGAATATAGCAATGGGGTATGTGAAATCGGGATCACACAAGGCTGGCACCAAAGTTAAGATAGTTATTCGAGGAAAGGCCTATGATGGGGTTGTCACAAAAATGCCATTTGTACCAACAAAATACTACAAGCCATCATAATTCATGCTTGGTACATCAACTCCAGGATTTCCTAATTAATCGGTTCACTCCCAGTCTTTTGTAATTTCTGCTTTCTATTTGCAAGAAATCTGAGATGAAATACAATGTTTTGCTTTTGTCATTGCTTTCTGAAGTTTCACATATTATTATTTGCGATTTACTGAATATACAACTGGTGAAAATGAATGCAAGATGATGCCGGATAATGATGTTTGAAAGATACAAAATGAATCCTTTGTTTTCTAAGTATATGAGCTAATCCAGTAAGAGTTCTGTCACAATTGTTAAAAACAATCACAATCTGGGAGAAAATAGCTGCTCATTTTAATAAAAAAAGTGACCCATAAGTGGTTACCAGCGAAAGACTCAAGTGATTTTCTTGCTTCTATTATAAAATTTTCACCTGCAGATTGGTGCAACAATTTGGGGTGGACAGCTATGATGGTTCTACCTTGAAGACGTTATATTTTTATCAGATTTACCACAGTTACACCAAAGAAAGATAGTAACGGCGCCCTACTTATTATTTGCTCCATTTACAATTTGTTAAAAAAATTGGGAAGTTCTTGTTCTGTTGGATTGAAGTTTTGGACCTCATCCTCTATTCCAATCGATTCTCGTTGCTCCATAGTTCTTTTGGGGAAAATTATTGCATGTAACAGGTGCCACATCTCGCATGCTATGGCCACCAAGGCAACAGCCTCTATAGTCTTCCATTCTTTGGTTAGCAGATTTACCAAATTTGTTCAAAGCCAAGTCAAGCCTGTGAAATGGTTTTATTATTTTTTTTGGCTGAAAAAAATGAAATGTGTGATTTTTGGGAACAAGTCACTTTCCACCGTAACGAGTTAAACCCCATATCCCGCACCGTAACAAGTTAAGCCCCACCGTAACAAGTCACCTTCCACCGTATCCCGCACAACTCGAACTCGAGTGCTAAGGCAACAGACGAGGTGCTTAACCAGGTGCTTGACCACTAGACTCCCATCCCTAGGTCCTATGAAATGTGAATTCTTGGTCAGATTTAACTCTTAATGCATTCACTGGCTCACACTAGACTCCCATCCCTAGGTCCTATGAAATGTGAATTCTTGGTCAGATTTAACTCTTAATGCATTCACTGGCTCACATAGTGTCCTAGGAGATTCAAAATTTAAAGCCAATCTTATTACCGCAGTTCATTAACCTTCCACATGAACATTTGTCACAAAATATCAGTCACAAAGAACAAAGATTCTGAAAAGTATGGATGTATTCAACAAACTTTTTCAGTTAGGTTGACGCTCAGATTAGTGCTGTTGATTCCAATACTTTTGTAGTTGAATCGAGCTATGTGGCACTCACCTATGAAATGTCTGAGATGTTAGTGTACAAAGACATTTATGCAGCCAGAAATTAAGGCAATAGCAAGCATAGAAAGAAATCAAGTTAATTGTAAGCCATCTTTCAAGTTGACTACTCGAATTTAGTCGTTTACATTATTTTTTTGTAGTTTAGATTTTAAAAGTAAAAAAGAAAAAGAAAAAAGGAGGGTGTGGGGAAAGGACGTTACAACCAATGTTGTAAGGAGGGTAAAATACTACAATGCAAGAGAGAAGAAAGATGCCAGGCTCTAATCAAGAAGCTTAAACTCGAACAAGGAATACAATATAACAAGTCTCATATACGCCACGCCGGTATTGAATGCTGACGGGTCACAACTGAAAAATCCCCCACTAAAGTCAATTTAAGGATGTTAAATCCTTATTCTCTAATGCTTCCCCAAAACTTACTACAACATCACAGGAAAGGGGTATCAGAAAGTTGCCTGTGGCATCCTCAAATATCAAGAAGCAACCTCCGAGGGTCCTCCACAACATCTTTAATACGACGTAAGAAGAAGACGGCCTCTCTTCCATCAATTAGTCGATGGTCATATGTTAGGGCGATGTACATCATTGGCCTTGAAACAATTTCCCCACCAACAACCATCGGACGGTTCACAATTGAGTGCATGCCCAGGATGGCCGACTGCCAATAAAGCAAATAAATAAATAAACCACAGAATGAATAAGACTAAGAGTTAGATTCATGAGTAATTAAAGTCACCGAGGAACTGCTATAAAGCATGCATCAATTTTATACTTCAAAAATGACTATAGTACACAATATCTAGGACCTAGATCTGATATATCTGTTGTCCCTTGTAGGCTATTGTTTACCAAGGGTTTGAATCCCTCTCTTTTCATACCTTTCAACCGATCCACCAATCTTATTGACAGCAATGTATCAAAGCAAATAACAATGGCTACCATTATTCCAAGAGTAGTTTTTCTTATATTTTGATATAGATTCTTCATTCCTAAATTTGTCCATATGGAAAATACAGGAAAGAGTAGACAAGTTCTTAAAAAAAAGTGTGTGAGATGGCCAAGCCTGCATTCAGCTGAGTTTACGAGGTTGTCTATAAGAAATTTAATTTGTTCAGGCATAGAGATGCACAAGGAGAAATCCTCTTATTATCAGAACAAAATGTATGGAGAAGGGGTTAATGCAGCATCATACCTGAGGGGGATTGATGATTGGGGTACTTAAAAGGCTTCCATAGACACCACCATTAGATATCGTGAATGAGCCTCCAGCCATCTCATCAATTGATATAGAGCCATCATTTGCCTTCTTTGCAAGGGTGTTGATCGCCTTCTCAATCTCAGCAAAGTTCATTTTATCGGCATTGCGGAGAACCGGAACAACAAGGCCCTACAAAAACTCAGTGGAAGCAACCAATTTAGATATAACCAGCATAATGCAACTTGATGTGGCAGTGAGGGCAGATTGAATATTTGTAATTTTGTACAGATACCATTAATCCAAGATTTAAAAAATAAAATGAAAAGAAACATATAACCAACTAATAAAGAGTTTTGCTAAGATGCAATCTAAATCACTGTAATGAGCTTCATTTTTTCTGTCTAATTTTAAAAAGTAGGCACACATGATCTCATTACTATTTCATCTTTTTTATTACCATTTTGTCTCCACATCACACCAACCATTGTGCTAAGATGCAAACTTAATCTATGGCTCAGCACCATTATGGACTCCTCTCCCTCAAAAAAAAAAGCCCCTCCCACTCAATTCTAAAAAGCTAAAATTAGGATGGTAGTTATAGCAATTAAAACTTTGAAGAATGGAAGTTCAAATTGGAAGTTACTCAAAATAGCATTGAAAGATTTTATAATGAGAAGGAGATTCTTGATTTTGTTTTTTCTTTCTTTCTGTACCAGCCAAAATTAGGGTTGAGATAAAATATTTTGTAAATCCCTAAATTTTTGTGTCAATTTTTTACGAAAATGTATCTCAAAATAAAGATAAATACCTTTTCTATACAACTAATATGCAATAAAATATTTCTTTTGATCATGAACATGGATCAAAATATTTCTTTTGTTACACAATAATTTTGGGGAAATGTTAATTTTAAGCCCCATAGTTTCAAAAGTAACAAATCAAATCGTGAGGTTTTAAAAAGTAACAAATTAAAACAGTATAATTTCAAAAGTAACAAATTAAACCCTAAGGTATCAAAAAATGACAAGTCAAACCTCCGGATTTAAGTGGAACAAGCGAGGTTTTTTCAAAATTGGGCAATGATATTAATTACTAAATTAGTCTTTCCCACTAAAGTTGATATGATTTCTTAATTACAAAATTAGCCTTCCCCACCCTTTTTGTGGACTAAATCGTTTTTGGGTAATCTCAATTTGAAAAAACCTTGCTTTTTTTTTTTGGGTCTTAATTTGTTACTTTTTGAAACTCTAGGGTTTAATTTGTTAAACCCTTAAATTATAGGGTTTAAAATATAATTTTCCTATAGTTCTATCATGGAAAAAAAATAATTTTATACATAAGCCTTTATATATGAACATCATAACCTTAAGTTACGAGTTAATGTTGGCCATATCTCAACCCAAAAAAAAAAAAAAAAAAACGAAACTCTAGTTTGAAGCCTCAGCCCTCCTAAATATCATGTCGTCAGTGCTTGTCGTCCTGCGAGGGGGGGGGGGGGGGGGTTGTTTACAAAAATGAAAAATGCAAACATTATCCCCTTTCACAGGGTTCTGGGTACTATATAACCAAAATAATGCTGACCACAATTAGTTAGATACAATGGACAACATTGAAAGGAATAGGTTGATTGACAAATTTGAGAGAGAAAAAAAATGAAAAAGAAAAAAGAGAGAGATTCCAGGTAAAGTGTCCCATTTAATAATTTAGCCCTCATGTTTAAAAGGGGACATAAAAAGGCTACCCAATTGGCTATCACTTCGACCAGGAACTGTGGCTTCATAGGTTTGTGAATTGTTCAAATGGCTATATTTGGATAGGCTTTCTCACATTCCATGCCTAGAATTGATCTTGTCGATGATACAATGTGCTTGCTCTGGGCTCAAAATAAATTTATCTCCTATAGCCTGCCTCTATTCCCCAACACCTATCGATGATGCAATGACCATTGCATGAAGTTTTAGGTTCTTCCTTCAATAACTCTAAAGCCAAGCCTTGTTGAGTGCTACCACTGAGTCTTGCCACTCTCTTGTCATTGATAATGAAATATGGTTCCAAAGTGCCTGTTGCTTTGATTATAGTCTAAGTTTAATTAGGACACTGCGGTTTTTTTCCTATATATGCAAACTTATCTTCTATATTATTATATTGTCCTCTCAATTTAAGCAATCTTCCTATTCCATGATTTATCAAACCAATCTTTATCTATCCACAGACACACACCTCAAAAGAAAACCAATCTTGGGGACCACCTACTATTCTAACCAAATTTAATTAAGTGACATTAACTTTTTTTCCTTAGAAGAATTTTGTAAACTTTAATGATAAAACTTAGCTAACATCGGCTAGAATTGAAGCATTAAGGTGTAGAAAAACATTTTCCATTCATACCAACAAATCTGTAATATAAACAGCATATTTAGCAAATTTATGAGTTATAGAATTACGATATCCCTTAACATGAAAAATTAATATGACACTAACTTCTTTTTTTTCTTTTTTCTTTTGTGAGAAGAATATGACACTAACTTGATTGCATGACTTGGGGCCTTGGGACATTTGAATTGTCCAATATTTTATACTTATTAGACCAAGTGTTCCTATTCCATACGGCAAAAATCAAGCACAAAAGAGATGAGGATGTTTCCCACACGACAACTCAAAAGGGTCTATTTAGCTAAGTTATGGGCAACAAATTAGCCACGTATATATGAATTACAAACCATTCAAAAAGGGGATTCAAAATCATTTTGGTCTCATCAACAAACCAACGAGGAGAAGAAGTCGAATTCTGTTGGGGATGATGAATAACATTCCGAGCGTCGCCTCTACAAAATTACATGCTTTGTCTCATCTAGCCAATTTGTTTGTCTCATCACAATGTGAAAGTGGTATGTAGGGAAAAGAGTAGAGGAAAATAATCTTGATGCAAATTACACACTTAAATCATATACTTTAGGGATGGTTCCAAATAATTAATATATAGTTTTAAAAGTTTGATTTTTTTTTTTTTTTAGAGAATTAAAAGTTTGAAATTAAACTATGAATTTCTACACACAGCATGACTAGCACATGCAACCACAAATTTACTCTATTGGAATATTTTAATATTAAAATGTAATTTTGATAAATTAATTATATAATAAGATGGAAAATTAAACGGAAAAAGTGGGAGTTTCACTTGGTTAATGAATCTTAAGTGTAGAGTTAATGTCTTAGTAAAAAAATGTATCTCACATTGTTAACAGAGAATCTGTATTGTTAAATAATTAAGTTGTTGAGTAATTGAAAGAGAGGGAAAGGAAAACAAATATTGGAAGCAAGATTTTTACGTGATTCAGCTTAGAAACCTGCCTACATATATAGGTTAAAGCAAAATGGATCTAGGCATCTAGCACACATGCATGAGAAGGTGAAAAGGAGGAAATTCTTGGGGCTCTTATCTGCAGAGGGTTTCAATCTCCTCCTTTAAAGAAAATTAGATTTCCATTATTCATATATTCACCAACATACTTTTTCTCTTATTTTTCTTCTTAGTTTTTTTTTTTTCTTGTAATTTACTCTTCCATTATTATTTAGCAATAATTCAAGCTTCTTTTATTTTATTTTATTTTTTTTTAGAAACAAACATACGCACACCCACACAAAAGGGTGGATGGGATTTTAATTCAACAGCACACTACAAATTCTACTAAAAAACCATGAACTTCTAAAGGAGGGTGAAGCAAGTTATACGTACACACAATAGACTCTTAAATAATATAGAACAATTACCTTCTTCTTCTTCTTTTTCTTGAGAAACAAACACACAAACAAACTTATTTTATTTTAGACCCTATAAAATATGCCTTCAGCTTTCTCACCACTTGCTCTTCTTGTCTTGATAACCAGTATATATATCACTAGAAAACTATTTCTTCCCTATTTAAACCTTATCAATAAGTTTGGACCCCACTTGGTTTGTTGAGCAACATCATGTTGATTGTGTTGCCCATGCCTTCTATCCATATTAGGCAATAAGCTAGCCTCCTATGTTCTTCCCTAAGGCTGGTCCGGAATTCAAAGATGATTCCAAAGCTGTAGTTTTCTCAGTAGGTAATGGCACTTTGTGAGCTACCTTACCATCAAAGTTTCCCTCTTTCATTAAGTCCTTCACTTTGTGAAGCTTTTCAATGACTATCTTCCCAAGTTTGTAGCTGGACTTGCAATTCCTACAATTGCGACCTTCATCATGTACTTTACGGACCTCCTGATTCCCATCAATATTGATCAGTTTATTAACTTCTTTTTCACACTCTTCCACTCTTGTAAGCCACCCTTGTACTTGCTCCATTGGCTTCATTTGTTGTCCCTCAGCTACTTCTACTTGTTGTTTCACATCATTCCTCAACTCTAGCAATTTCTCCAACTGACTACTCAGCTCCTTAAGATTTTTTCCAGATTAGCATAGCTTGCATGCCAAGCCATGCAGTTGAAGCAGCAACTGCCCAGGTCGATTGAGATGAATTGAGAACAAATTACCCATATCTTAGTAAATATTTTGATGGAGAGAAACGAAAAGATAGTGATGAATGTTTCTAGATAAAATATAATTCAGTGTAAAATCTAATGGAAGAAGATAGGAAAGTTATTACAAAGTGAATGGTGCGCTCTATGAGTTAAGGTACAAAAAAGGCTACTATGGAAGAGTGAAAATGCTTAATTTAGAAAGTGGTAGGTGGTGGATCTATACATATAGACGAATTATCTTACAAAATTTATAAGGGAGGATTTGAAACTGTTACAAAGTTGATGGTGGTGGCTTACAACCAAGCTGAAAGAAGAAGAATTCTTCAAGCACCACATCTTACAGAGTGGGATTCCATGCTTGACCTATGTTAGTGTGTTGTGTCCAAAAGGGTATCACTTTGTCATGACCATCCATTAATTTCATCGCCTGTGGTGCCCTACAAGGTTTCGTTCTGGTCATCGCTCATGACTCATGTCTAACCCTTTTTTTATAAACGTGAAATTATTAATTTCATAAATGTAATTTTTTTTAATAATTTGATAATTAATATGAAAACGGATATTTAACTCTGAATGTCACGAGCATGCCAAAAGGTGTCAACCGATAAAACTACAAGGCTCTTAACTTCATGAATGTAATTAAATTATTTGTATAATTGTTTTTATATAAGCAATCGGTTCTATAATTTTATTTTATTTTATTTTATTTTATTTTAAGTAATTAAGAAAAAAGAGAAGAGTAAATAAAATTATTATAGGTGTAAATCCAAGTCTATCCCAAATCTAAAAGGGAGTAGTCTAACTTTAATTTCAAGATAGCTTAGGCACTTATGAACTCAACATCCAACTTCCTCCAAAGAAAGTTCAGCGGTCATGCTTCTTATAGTTCTTAATATTTATGTGGCATAATTATAGCTTTACAGGTTGACAAGTCAAGCCAAACAAAAATCAGTCGTAGTGGGCATTTTGTGCTGTACTTTAATTTTTTTTTTTTTTTTTTTTTAAGTTCTTTCTCTCCAATTTGTAACAATTAATGACATGATTTTTTGAACATGGTGATGACAAAATATTGAGGAGATTAAAATGGCTAGGATTATAAATTGTTAATAAACATTTTTCGACAAAATTGTTGAAGCATGAATTTTGTACGGTCAATCCAATCCAAATACCTGTAAAATGGAGAGAAAGGATTAGCCCAAGAATGAAAACGATATATTTTGTGGTGTTCTTCTTACCCTAATATCATTCTCTCATCTTCTCAAATTAAATAGAGACCCTAGTATTGATTTGGGTATAAAAATTCATTTTGGATTACGTGAGATATTCCATAAATAATAGTTTGGAACTCAGAGATCTTAACGCAAAGTCTTGAAATTGAGGTGAATTATCTGAAAAAGTCTTGAAAATGAGATAAGTCTTGGTATCAATATTGCTTATTATAGATATAGGAAACTGGATGCAATCGAATATAAGATTAGATTCATGGATGCCATTCCCTTCAATAAACGATCACCAAAATAATTTAAACCTATATTCTTTGTCTAGATGGGGAACTAAACAGTACGAATATGAGCATTGAAGATAATGTGCCATCACCTTAACTGATGATGCTATCTTCAATAATGTAGTAGGCAAGTATTTATCCATCTCTCGTTCTCAAGTCATTTTCTTTTGGGGAATAGAGTAATAATTTAGTAGTATATATAAAGATATTTGGTGACGTTTGGATATAGCTGAAAAGTGTTTTAAGTTGTGTTGTGCATTTTTCAGTAGGTCCTGTGTACTGTTTACGGGACCTGCAAGTACTTTATTCAACAAAAAAAACTTTAAAACTGGGTTTCACGGTACTATTAACACATTTAAAAATTATTTTACTACGATATTTTCAGTTTTTAGTAATAAGCGATATCCAAACATTTTCATGAACCAATAGTGTGGAGGAAGAAATTTTAAAGCTCCCGAATTTACAGCATTTTCTTTAAGTCTAATGAACTCTTCATCTGAATATCTCAAAAAAGAGTCTTACATAAACAAATCACATAATTCATTAAAAAACTATAGAACTAAAAATACACTAAAAATTATAGGACCTCATTAAAAAAAAAAAAAAACTACAACTTTTGACAACTATCCACAAGGTAAACTGTGAGTAATGGAAAAAAATAATGAGTCCATGTGAAAGTGACAGACAGCTAATTATAGTTTGTCATGTAGAATAGTTGTGACAAAAATTATAATTTTTTATGTGATATTATAAATACTCAAAAAATACATACGATGAATTGAATTGGACAAAGATGAGCTAAGCTTTTTCTTTCTTTTTTTTTTTTCTTTTTTTTTATGAGTACTAATGGCCTACTTGGGCTTAAGAATAAAAAAATAAATTCATATGAAAGTGACAAACAACTAATTATATTCTATTATATAAAATAATTATAGCAAAAATTATAACTTTTTATGTAGTATTATAATTACTCAAAAAATACATATGAGGATGAATTGAATCGGACAAAGATGAGCTAAACTTTTTCCCCTTTTTATTTTATATATATATATATATAAATATATATATATATTATTTTTATGAGTACTGATAGCCTATTGGCTATTTGGGCCTAGGAATAAAAAAATAAATGAAGCAACCGAGCAGCTACATCATATTTCGGCCCAAACAATAGCGTACCACCGCATTCAAAATATAAAAACTCAACCTACGACGTCGTATAGGGATTGTTTCCTAAAATTCCAAATACGTGGCGGTATATGATTTGGCAACTGTAAACACTACCGACAACCTAACTGTATAGAATCCATCTCCAACTCCGAACTTAACTTGGATTCGAAGGTCGAACACTTAAAAACTTACAAGTTTTAAGTTTTAACAATAACGAAAACAAATGATAGCAAAAACGGTCAAAGATTCATTCAAAAAACCGTTGGAATTGTAGCAACTTTCACTTGTCACTGTAAGTTTTACACTAACTCTCTCTTTTTTGTGATTTAATTTCTTTTTAATTATTATTTTTTCTTTTAAATGGGAATAAATATAGCTCTGGTTTTGTTGAGTTTGAAATTTGAATCTTTTATTCTATAATTACAACCCAAGGTCTTTAATTTCCAAGATTCACTTGCTTAGTACATATATTTTGTTCAATCTTTTAGATGATTAATAATCAAGGTTAATTTTATATCCTAGCGTAAAATTATATAATTTAAGCCAAATAAGATTATGTTGAATTTTTTTTTTTTTTGTTATTATTTTATGAATGCAGTAGCAAAATCATCATGTCTGGATTGGAGGAACTAAGAAAAAAGCTTGCGCCATTGTTTGATGCTGAAAAGGGCTTCTCAGCCGGGTCAACTTTGGACCCTTGTGATTCTTACACTGTAAGTTTTTGCATTGGAAGAGACAATTTGAGATAATTGTTAAAATCAAATTTTAACAGAAAACAAAAGGGTCTTCTTTCTTTTTCCTTTTTTAATTTGATTGTTAAGTTACACTAGATAATGGGTTTTGAACCCAAGAACACGGGAAGTTCCATTTGAGCCAGAGTTTTTTTTTTTTTTTTTTTTTTTAATAATGAATTTGTGGTTTTTGTGAAGCTATCGGATGGTGGGACTGTTAATTTGTTGAGTAGATCGTATGGAGTGTACAATATTAATGAGCTTGGGTTGCAAAAGTGCACGTCTTCGCCGGTGGATGAGACGGATGGTAGTGAAAAGACATACCAATGTGCTTCGCATGAGATGAGGATATTTGGTGCAATCGGTAGTGGAGCAAGCAGTGTAGTTCAGAGAGCTATACATATTCCTAATCATAGAATTTTGGCCTTGAAGAAGATCAACATCTTTGAGAAGGTATTGTTTTTTTTTTCTTTTGGGGATGAATTAAGAAAGTATTGCTTGCTAACTATGTCTTGTTGCTTTGTACTGATATAATGATGTGAGAGTTTGTTTGTCATGAATTAAGATAAAGAAATTGGTCAGTTGATTTACCTATTGAATCACAATCTGGGGCAGTCTAGAGGTGTGTTTGTTAAACAATTTTGCCGTTTGATGTGTTGGTTTCTTCATTGCAAAAGGAAATTATAGTGAATTGTGGGCTAAAATTGATCATATTTGGCTCATTAGTCTGTTATTTGAATATTTCCATGAAGAAAGAGAGCATATTTTTCTCCTTCTTTTTTCTTTTTCTTTTGGAACTATAAGGGATATTCTTAATTTGGTCTACTCTCTTCTGAAGTATCTAAAGTTGCTTTGCACTAGTCGCATCTTTGAGTTCGCATAATCTACATGTCCTGTCTTGCACAAGAAGGCACACCAACTTTAGGTTGATTATCATTAAACGTGTCTACTTGCCTCTATTTTAGTGTATAGATATTATTCCTCTTCTAATGATCTTAAATTGAGATAATCTGTTCTAAAATAACAAACTTCAAAAATCTTGATCCAGATACCCATGACTAAAATGGTGCATAACACAAGCAATGTAGGGTGGTAAAAAGAAAAGTTCAGCATAAAAAAGTAGTATGGGGTAAATTGTACTATTCTCTTATCACATGGTCTTACATAAGTACTCCCTTGTGCTTACTAGGAGAAAAGGCAACAGCTTCTTACTGAGATACGGACATTGTGTGAAGCGCCTTGTTATCAGGGTCTCGTAGAATTCCATGGGGCATTTTATGTTCCAGATTCTGGGCAAATAAGCATAGCTTTGGAGTACATGGATGGAGGGTCATTGGCAGATATCTTAAGATTGCAGAAAAGAATACCTGAACCTGTCCTCTCGTCTATGTTTCAAAAGCTCCTTCATGTAAGAATATCTTTAATTCCAGCTAGATTTTTCTCATTATAAGCTTCCCATCTAATCAGAACATAAGCATTCTTGTTATTAACATTTTCTTTTTCATCCTGGAAGGGGTTAAGCTACTTGCATGGAGTTAGACATTTAGTGCACAGAGACATAAAGCCAGCAAATTTGCTTGTGAATCTGAAGGGGGAGCCAAAAATAACAGATTTTGGTATAAGTGCTGGCTTAGAGAATTCAATGGCAATGGTTAGTTATACTTTCTACATCAATTCAAGAAATATAAGTGCTGGTTTTATTGTTCTATGCTTCTTGCTTGTTAATACATGTCAATTTGATATGTGTTATCTACTTGCTAGTTACTTTTTTTACATGATTTTCAAATTGTAGATTTGTTACTTATCTCTCAATGTAATATGTCAGTGTGCTACTTTTGTTGGAACTGTTACGTACATGTCACCTGAGAGAATTCGAAATGAGAGCTATTCTTATCCGGCTGATATTTGGAGCCTTGGTCTTGGTCTCTTTGAATGTGGTACAGGAGAATTCCCATATTCAGCTAATGAAGGACCTGTCAATCTTATGTTACAGGTGAGGATAATCATGATCAAAAGATAAGTGTGAGTGCTTAGAAATTGTTTCCAAATAGACTGTTTTTCGTAAAATTTCCATGCTCATTAATTTAAAAGGGTTCGATATAGTTATAGTTTAACTCCTTAGAAGAGTTTTATCCAAGAGTTTTATCCAATATAACAAACATACTATTTCAGCAGTTGTAATACTTTCAGTGATCAAAGAATGAAGACATTGTATGTATCATAAAAGGGGAGCACAATGTCTTCATTTTTATTTTTTTGATAATGAAGACATTGTGCTTCCATCTATATTACAGACACATTTTGCATTCTTATGCATTTTATTGCCTATGTGTTGTTTCTTTGTTTAGCAACTGAAATTTCTTGGTCTGGCAGATCTTGGATGACCCATCGCCATCACCATCAAAACTCAATTTTTCAACAGAGTTCTGCTCATTTATCGATGCTTGCTTGCAGAAGGATGCGGATGCAAGGCCAACAGCAGAGCAGGTGAGTAAATGGCAGAAATTTGTGACATGGTACATGCTGATGCTAGTGAATCATATATCAGTGGTTTTAATTGTTACTATTTTGTAATTTCAAAAGAAAGAAAAAATCTAAGTTTTGGTAAATTTTAGTTTAATTATTAACTTTATAAAAAAATTAACCTTTGTTGATTATTATCAAGAGATGGTTTTGATTCTCCCTTCACTTAGAACATGTATCTGCCATTGTAGATATAAAGTTCTTAGTTCTTATTATTGACTTGGACTTCTCCTTGTTCAATTATAATGCGACTTCTTATCCTTGCCTAATGTTTTTGAAGACGTGATTCTGAAAATCATTGTGCCACTTTTCATTCTTTTTTAATGTTTTTTAACATCTTGAGGTACTTGTTAAGTAAAGACATGCTCAATTCAACACTGATTTATGAGTACTCTCCAACTGCAGTTACTTTCACACCCCTTTATTACGAAGTATGAGCACTCAAGAGTAGATTTAGCAGCATTTGTCCAAAGCGTTTTTGATCCAACACAAAGAATGAAGGACTTGGCAGATGTGAGTACAGTAAACTTATAATCTCTATACTTTCCATCTAAATGTTCTAACAATAATTTATCCACATGAGAAAATTAGTAAATGATGGATTTGAGTGTGGTATGTGTAACGGCGGGCTATTATGCTGGAGAACTTTCAGACGCTAGAACTTCTGTATGCAGCTGCTTTGAGTGCAAAGCTGAAGAGGGCATTATCTTCCAACCTTAATCTTGCACCCAAAACATTAATTAAGTTTTTGTTTTCCCTTAGTATCTTAAAACCTGCAGCTACTGGAGAAAATGTAGATGATACATGATAGCTGACAATTTGATTAAAGTTTTCCTCTATCACATTTTCAAATTATTCTTCATCATTTACAATGACAGAAATATCAAGTGTTCCATTATTATCTAATCGACCTAAATTCTATTTGTGTAGATAACTAAGGTTTGAATCTATAGAATGTTTTCATCTGGTTGCAGACCTTGATAAGAAGAAATGGCATGTTCAAAATCTTATTATGTTGAACAGCCTGAATTTTGGTTTACATTATAAAAGAAATGGCTCTAATTGAACATGGACCTATTGTATTTGAAGCACTTAGATGGAAGCTTGAATAATAAACAGAGCTAATCACTCATGCTTATGCTCCATGGCTATTGATTCCATTTCATGTTTTCTGATCAGATGCTGACGATACATTATTACTTGCTCTTTGATGGACCTGATGAACACTTGCAGCATATAAAGACCTTATATAAAGAAGGTTCAACTTTCAGGTACTGAACTATGCGAGATTTTTTTTTTTTTTCCTTTTCTTTTGTTTAAGCAAAAGTTGCTGGTTCTGAAAAGGGAAGGTTTAAATAGTTCAAACATTGTCAGTCCATACAAACTTTTTTCTCAAAGAAGTCTGGGGTGAGGTGCTCCAACTCAGCAAATGTAATATTGTTGAAAGTCAGTTTTAAACTTAATATGAGAAACTGGCTGTGTAGTATGTTTTGGCTTTTTCATGTCCACTAATATGAACTTTATTCTTCTAGTTTCTCTGGCAAACACTCTGTTGGTCCAAATGATATCTTTACAGCTCTGTCAAGCATCCGCAGTACATTAGCAGGTGACTGGCCTCCTGAAAAACTTGTGCACGTTGTGGAAAAACTTCAGTGTCGTGCTCATGGTCAAGATGGAGTTGCCATTAGGGTATCAGGATCCTTCGTTGTTGGGAATCAGTTCCTTATTTGTGGAGATGGTGTACAAGTAGAGGGTTTACCAAATTTCAAAGATCTCTCCATTGATTTATCTAGTAAGAGAATGGGAACATTCCGTGAACAATTCATAATGGAACCAAGCAGTCACATTGGGCGTTACTTCATTGCTAAACAGGAGCTGTATATTACCCAGTAGAGAATAAACTAACATCGAGGATCCTGTCCTCCCAGGTTAGTGGATTCATCAGTTGTGCACAAGTTTGTATGACTTTCTGAATGTGCTTCTACAATTTTGTAGCCATTGCAGATTTTAAATTTATTTTGAGCGTGAATGTATTCCTCTTTTGTGAAAATTCTCCTTGTTAAGTACTATACAATTATTACAAACAGTTTCAGCATGTTGTCAGCTCCCTCTTTATATTGCTAGCTACCAATGAGAAATGCCTTCTCCATGACCCCCCCATGAAACTTATGTGTGTGTACAGTATATAGTTATGGCAAAACTTATTTAGCTATACTTATTTTTTATTACTGCTTGCTGCTATCATCATGGCCCCTCAAATGGTGTTAGTCTATAAGATGCATCCAAGTAAAACTTTCTAGTCACTAGGGTTGTTCTAAAGCAGATGATTAGGGGTTCAATTCTAGTTAAGTCCCTTTGCAAACTCAAATGCTTTATATTTTCCTTGCTTTCTCTTTGTATGCATTTTTGTAGTCCTTTCTCTAAACTTGGAATTTATATTTGTGGACAGATATTACAACCGTGACACTTACAAGATGAAGCTAACAAACTCTTCTCCAGCGTGTATAGTCCCACTTCATAGGCACAAATTATTGTTATTTCATATTAATTCATGTAGTGAAAATGTATTATATGGTTTATAAAACTTATGTTTATTTGGGTTGGCATAGTGTCAAAGTGAAACCATGTATACTGCCAAAACATTTATTAGTGTCAATCCGACCTGTTTTGCTCCTTGTAAGTTTGTTTACTTCTGTTCCTTGCAAATATGTATCTTAACAAATCTTTAATGCATCAGTAACACTGTAATGTAATATATCCATAGTTCTTTAGTTTTATTTTCATCTAAGCTAATTTTTAATGTGTCATTAACATTATTTATTTGTAATGATATGTTTCCAAAGCTTTTGTAGCAATTTAATCTTTATTACAATAGTTTCTTAATGCAAGCTCTTTAGCTTCACGTTTTCTTGATTAAGCTAAAGGGTATGAATAAATTAGTCTAGCTTATAACCAAGCTCACTTACAGCTAGGATTTTGATTGGATTGGATGTTGTCACAGTAACATATTTAGCCGGCAAAAACACAAATGCTTCACTTTCCATGCATTCTTTAGATTATAGAGTATGCATACTCTCCATAGTTGATAACATCTCTATATACATAGCAGTAGTCAATCCCATATCCTTCAAATCATACTTTAATCAAAGGGGAAAATGCAGAATGGACTCAGGACTTTAGATTAAAATCAAACCCCTTATTTTTTTCAATTTGAAATAGTAAGTTCCTAAACTTTGAGAAGTATCTATTGCAAATATTGGATGGAAAATATTTTATTTAAAAAAAAAAATTCATTAAAAAGTAAAATTCATTGATCCTATCTTCTTCCTTTTTCCCCTTAATAAGCTAAACTGGTTTAGATTCCTCTGTCACCTCACTGAGTTCAAATAAATGTCCAACACATAAGGCTATAAATGAACCAAGCTGATCATAAACAACTCGGGCTCAGCTCGATAAAAAATTTATTCATGTTTGTTTGTTTATAAATAAGTCAAACTTGAGCCTTAGTTTTAGGCTCGTTTAATAAACAAGCCGAGCCCAAGCAAAAAAATTTGTTCACAAACAAGCTCGTGATTTAGTAGGCTTAATACAAAACAATTCAAGTATAGACTCATTTATAAGTTTATATGTGTTAGCTAAATATACTCATTACACATATTTTAATAATAACATGACCAACATAAGATCACTACCTGTTACCTTAATTTTTTTCATTCCCTCTAAACTGACCAAGAACCATTTTAGACTATAGTTACACATAAAAATTAATTAATTAATTAAATGAGTCACATATGATCTTTTCAATCATCTAAAGTAAAGTTACAAAACATGTTAGTGTTTTCTCATTCATAATAGTTACAAATAAGTATTTTTCTAATTCTCATAAAAAATAAAGTATTTTTCTAGTTCTTCATCATCTAACACAAATGTAAAAATTATATTTTAAACAATTGCTGAAAGTGTAGACAAGGAACAATAAATGAATAAATTTAATTATGCAAATTTTTAATTTAAATAATGGCTAATCATAAGTAGAACTAGATGCATGATAAAATAAGTATATTATTTTCTTTTTTTCCTTTTTTCTTAATTTTAGAGATTTAAGTATTTAATAAGGTAATTTTTTAAATTCTCAAGCTCAAAAACTTGACCTGAACTCGAGTTTGAGCTTGATATTAAAGCTTGAGCTTGGCTAGACTAATTAATCAAACCAAGCCAAGCCAAACTCAAATTTTTTAACTTTCCAACGAACTCAAACTCAAACACTATTTTTAGGCTTGTCACGAGCTCAAACCAAGCTTGAGCTTTTGACTTTTCCTAACAAACCAAACTTAAACATACACTACTCGACAAAACTTCACTCCTCCAAGGAAAGCCAAAATTGTAATCAACAATCTCAAACTAGGCTTTACAAAATTGATATCCAATTAACTTCTTGTTTTGAGTTTAATTTTGATAGGTTTATGTTAGTTACTAAGTTTTTGGTTACAATAGAAATGCATTTGAATTTTTCTCAAGAAAGTGACGGGAAATTATGAGGTAAGGGATTTCTTGGTTGGTGGTGGTATCGTTTGGAGGGCCAAATTTGTGTGATGGTTAGCTGCCGAGCTAGGTAATTTTGGTGGAATTGTGGGCAACAGAGAGGGAAGGGTTAAGAAAAATATATCTTTTTTTAATGAACTTTACTATTAAATGAATATTTTATTTAAAGAATCACACATAAAACACATGATGTATTTTTCATCCAATCCTTTTAACAAAACAATAATAATAATAAAATGATAATGATATTTCTTAAAATTCAAGAACTAATTGTTTCAATTTAGAAGAACAATAAATTATTTGATTTTGACTCAAAATTCAAATTTTTACATTACTCCCTTAATTAATTACCACATTGAGTTACTTTGGATTGAGACAAATGGTTACAAGCCCATTGAATAAACGGTGACATACCCTCAACCTCTCATTATAGCTTTAGAACATATACACTAACATATAAGGATCTGGACTGGACCATCTGGTAGGCAGCAAAAAAGAAAGATCTGGTGAATATCATCTCTGCAAAGGTATTTTAAACCAGAACAAGTTAAAGCCATGTACTTATCAAAAAAAAAAAAAAAGTTAAAGCCATGCCTTATACACCATCCATAGCTTATTCAAGCAGCTAAAAAACTATGGAGAAAATCCTTAATTTTTCTTTCAGGTTCTTAAAGTTTAAATTCTCAACAAAAAGAAGGGAAGAGGGGGGGGGGGGGGGGGGGGGGGTGGTCACAAAGTTAGATTCTGAGTGGCAAAATGAAGCCTTGAAGCTGGATGCTGCCAGCAGTTCATTCAGAATTTCAAAGTGGCAACCAGTCTATGCAGGCATCACTTTTCAACTCACTATTTTACAGCCTAAAAAAATATATAAACAAAAAATTTTACATGATAAATTCATACCTATGAATGAGCAACAAAGATTTTAAACAACTGCTCCAAAAATGCTCTATATTTTTACAAGCACAGTGAACACGTTTCCAGTTTGGCAAATATTTGTCCAATGCCAAATTGATATGAACTCCGAGGTTAATATTGATGCGATGTAATAGTCTAACAACCCTCCTGTATCCTGCTTTACAATATTTCCAATACAGCCCTGCAAAAATAAAAGCAAACCTGATGAAATTTCCCCTCCAAGTTTACAATACCATATATGTATATATATGTGTGCGTGTTAAAAAGGATGAAAACTGGACTTACTCTACAATCTGGAAAAGAGTGATGCGCCTGCTTCTCTATTCTCAAACCCTTGATCCAGCAGTAAAATGTGGGCATCAGTATCATATTGTATATAAAAATTAAACCAGAGGTATAAACCAATAAATTATGAAGCCGCTAAAAAGTAGTCTCGGATTGTTCTTTTTATGGAGGAAGGAGGGTTCAAAACAGAAGATGGGCTCTTCAATGTAGCTTCTGGGGTTTTCTCAAAGGCTTCATTTAAATCAGAACCTGAGAATAACTTCTTCTTCTGGCTCTCAGGAGTACTGATTGTGGGCATCGTGATTGTGTTGGATGAGCTACTTTGGACTAATACTTCATTGGAAGGAAATGAACTGTCAGGATCCTTTGTAAGACAACTTGGTTCACTATTCATAAGCTTGTTACATTCTGCACTAGGGATTGCCATTACTCTCCTTCGAATGGAAGATGGGGATCTTGTGCTTGAGCAATAACTGCTCTGCGTGTTCCAAATTCGAACCTAACAAATAAACATGTGCACAGTGAGGCATAGGGAGTGTAGGTAAAATGCTGGAGACACATTCCAGCAAGCATGATAAGGAAATAATAAATCACTAAATAGTAAATACTAGAAAAAAAAAATTTTGCAATAGATTAACAATTGCATCATTCTCTTGTATTTAATATAAATATTCATCTTGCTCACCGTGAAATCATCTGAAGAAGTTGCCATCTTCCCAACCTCAAAAGGACACCTACAAAAGATATTTTAGAACTTACTTTTTTGTCAGTGAAAACTCAATTCAGCAGCATTAAGTTTTAAAAGTTACCAATCTACTGCTGTAACTTCTCCATCATGGCTTTCCAATTTTAGGGGATCTTCTTGAGGCTTGTTCACCTGGTTTGAATGAGTTTGCCAATTAACTTAATTCCAATCAAAATCAAACAAAGAGCCCTTCATAGGTAAGAAATCTAACCTGCCAAAGATAGGCACATCCATCACTAGAACCACTGATTATTTGAGCTGCATCAGGGCTGATTGCTGACTGCAATTGCAAAAATCATATGGAAGATATGTAAATTTGTAGGCCATCAATTTCAAATGAACAGGGTTCTTGGGCTTAAAAAAAGCAGTTCTCACCTTTACAAAAAAAGATTCTATTCTGCATCCAGAGAATGATCTCAAAGGCCCCTTTTCAAGCTGAAGTACGTTGTACAAGTATATTCTGAAAGAAACAAGAATATAAAATGTAAGACGTTCAGCATTCCCCAGTAAGGCTCTTATATTTACTTAGATCCTCCTGTTTACAGCAAGGGTAAATTTTTTAGATCGGAATTGCAGTCTTTTATCTCATAGTTGCACATTGAACATTCTGCTCATGCTTACAACTTTATGTTTATGTTCTGTGAAACAGTAGCTAAATCAGTTAATGACAAAAATAGAGGCTAGTCAAAACGAAAGGAATACCTATTGTCCATGCATGAAGCTGAAAGAAACACTCCATTTAAATCTTGGGACAAGCTAGATATACCATGTAATCTTCTTTCCTGAAATGAGAAAAAAGAATCAGAAAACATCAAGATAACAGTATGTCAAATTATCCAATATCTGTAACAAAATATCAATTTATGGAATAATTGGAGCCAGTTGGCCTGTGCACCAACTGACACATCCACCCCCTTGGGTGGGGTATGTTCAGGGTTCAAATTCCCCAAAACCCTTTACCCAGCTGGAAAAAAAATATATGGAATAATTGCAGAAGAAATGTTACTTATTCTGCTACATCTAGATTTCCAACTATTTTAACAATTCCTTGACCAAAAGTTAATTGTTTAAATCACAAACCCTGGAAATCAGACCTAAGTTACTAAGGTGGAGAGCAGGGCTGAATATATATGACAATTGATTTGTTGCTTGCTCCATGAAAATAGGCATTACAGGATAAATTGCAGTACATTTAAAACTAACCTTTGCAGTTGACTGGGGGTGAGGACTTGTCTGTGTGACCACACTTTTCAGATTTCTGGTATCCCAGAACTTCAAAATGCTGAAATGAACCAATCGCAGAAAGAAACCAACAAAAAAATAATTCTCAAAGCATTAGTACGATATAGATATAATTTCTGATCAGGGAATTGAACTTTTAATTTCATGTATGCATGCAAGTGCTACAAACATACCTGTCCACTGCTCCCGCAGAAGCAATGGAAACCTCGTCTTTGAGATAAAGGACCGATGTAATGCTCATAGAAGCTGCCTGAAGGAATTAAAGAATCAATAGAGTATGGAAGAAGTGAGTGAAGTGACCAAGCAGAAACAAAATCAGCAATAAACCTTGCTCCGCCTGATGCGTTTTGCTTGAGGGGAAAGATGTGCTCTTTTTACCATGGCAGTTGAACTGTGAAATAATTGGAAAATAAGATAAAACAAATAAGAGGCAAAATAGCTTTGTGCTGAATGAAGAGTAAATTAAAAATAAAAAACTGCTAATGTTTGGATTACAAACTAAACTACTTGATTGGATCAAAGGAAGTGTGGAGCCATAACTTACCCTATACAAAGCTCCCTATTCCAACTTTTCGAACTAAAATTGCATCTCAGGTCCCAAAGAGCAAAGGACCCATCCCTTGAACCGGAGACAATAATATCTATCAAAAAAAGTTATTAAAGTTAGAAGGGTTCATCATTTCAAAATATGTAGCAGCCAGTTGAAGTGAATATAAAATAGTGATATACAAATGAACTTAGAAGCCTACCTGGATTACTTGGATGAGAACACATAGACTTCACACTTCCAGTGTGCCCCGTCAACACTCCAATACATTTCCTTTCCTGGACATCCCATACCTTCATCTACAGAAATTCCAAAGAACATAATTGGCTAAGAAACTGAAAATAGTTATACTACAAGTGAAAACTTAAATTGGTTTGAAATTAAGTATACCACTATTTTCCCCAGGGAACCCAGCTCCATATTCTATTTTTTGTCATTTACAATATTTAAGCTTCAACTCATTTATATTGATAAGTGTCATGTATCAAATTTTCTCATGAGTTAAACTGAACCATATCACAAAGTGATTCTGAAAAGTTTTTGGTTTTAGACTTTCAAACCTAACTTCCAACTAAAATCTTGACATCCAGCCTATAGTTTAAAGCATAGAACATGAATAGCGGATCACAAAATGAGTGCCCATTAAATAACCATCACAAAGTGAATTCAGGTTAACTATAGCCTAAGGTTCTGTGAGCCCATAACTAGCATGACAATAAAATTTTGAGTAAAAAATATGACCACAGACAAAGTCAAGCAAAACATGCTCGAAGGCATGAATTGCAAATAAGCAAGCCTGTGCTAAAGTTCAAACAAATTCAAATGTCTATTCAACAATTTGAACATGCTAATGCAAGCAACAAATCTAAATAAAGTTTAATACTTACAGTTTGATCACCAGAAGCCGTCAGAATTTGAGTGTCTTCCTGCGAAATCAGTCCAATTGTAAAGAAATTAGCATTGCAAAAAAAACAAACAAATAATTTTTTCTTTAATCAATCGTGCTAAATTGTAAAATCGACATGCGCCATTCTAGTTTACTCCAAACTCATTTTTGCTTAACCTTCATTGGCATTTACTAAACAACCCAGAATTCCCATTTCCCATTTCTTACACATAATTGAAAATGTGTGGATTTTTAACAATCTGGATATATTTAGAAGAATGAATGGTGATAATAACCAATGCTCAATTTTAGCTTATCAAGAAGAAATGAAATGTTCAATCAAAAATCTGCTCTAAAAGGGCTTAATTGTAAGTTAACAAAGATAATTGTTCCTTAAGCAAGACAGACAAAATCGCAAAGTAGTTTTGGAAGTACCTTAATCCAACATAAATCGAACACCGCATTATGATGCGCAACCCAATCACAAACCCTAGCTTTGTCTGGAAAACAGTTATGCAAGAAAAGAAAAGAAAAAATCAATATTTTCTATAAAATAACAATAAAAAATAATAATTAAAAATTAATTCCAACTACAATTTTGGCCCATGTACATTTGTCAAGTGTTAAATTTTCATCCCTAAAGTTTTAATTGTGTCAACAATGAAAAAACCTAAAATGAAAACCAGACCTGCATTTTCTTGATGGGATGAAGAAGATGATAACTTGCGGTGAGTATCGAACAAGCTAACGTACCCGTCCTCGTCGGAAACCGCAAGGATATGCGAGTTCTTACTGGTCTGCCATTTGCATACAATTAGTCTGGATCTACATATAGAAAAATATGATTAAGCTATTTGACCAAAATTTTTTGTACCTTGCAGAATGAGATAGCCAATGGCGGTGTCTCCTCGCCGCGGTGCTCCACCGCCACAGCTCCGATCTCATTGATGCCCGATGCGACGTCGCTTATGTGCGCTCGTTTTCGAACTGAACCAAAACCCAAAAAAAAAATAAAAAAAATTATGGATATGCAAAATGTGAGATGGTCATTACATGCATGTAGAGAGAGAGAGGAGACCTCTGAAACCGTTGAGCTCTCTGGATCTGAGGTTGTGAAAGAAGGAGTGTGAGTTTGAGGTCTGCATTTGCAATAGTCTTTGTTGTTGTTGTTGTAGCTGACTGAGTCTGTGCAGAGAGAGGAGGTGAAGGGGGAAGCATTTTAGTGAGATGGTTTTTAGTTTTTATTTTCTGGGGCGGAGTATTGGCGGGAGGAACGTCAGAGCGGGAACTTATAAATTTCAAGCTTTCATTGCGCGGGTTTCTTTTTCTTTTCTTCCTCTTGTTAATTTTTTTTTGTTTAATTGCAAAAACACCCTTTTAAGGGTTTATAATATATTCTCAGTTGCGTTTTATTGACCCTTGAGTTATCATAAATGATATATTTGATCATTCCGTCAATTAATAAGCGTAATTGTATATTATAAATAATTCAATTTTGATAAATTTTAGGGTAAATTGCAAATTACACCCTTAAAGTTTGGAGGTGATTGGATTTTACACCCTGAAGTTTCGAAATTTAGATTTTACCCCCTGAAGTTTGGTGATATTTGGATTATACACTCTTACGTTTCAGAATTTGGATTTTATCCCCTATATTTTGGGAGTGTTTGGATTTTACTTCCTAAAGTTTTGGGGTGTTTGGATTTTACACCCTAAAGTTTCAAAATTTAGGGGTGTAAAATCCAAACAACCCAAAACTTTAGAGGGTAAAATCCAAGCTCTGAAACGTCTGGGTGTAAAATCCAAACACCCCAAACTTTAGGGGATAAAATCTAAATTCTAAAATTTTAGGGTGTAAAATCCAATCACCCCCAAACTTTAGCGGTGTAATTTGCAATTTGCTCTAAATTTTATTATAGAAATCACTTTTTTTTTTCTTCCCATTAAAGTCCGTTTGATTGGAGATGAAAAAGTAGGGGATAAAAAATAGATAGAGTATGGAAAAGTGAGAAGAAATAAAAGATTTTAGTTTTCTCTCTTAGTATTTTGGCTAGGAGGTGGGAAAAGTGAAGGGGTAACAAATTCTTTTATTTGGTTGAAAATAAAATTAGATTATATAAATATTTTTTGTATAAATTTACTCTCTTATTCCTATTAAAATTCTGTTTTAAGATATTTTATAAGGGGAAAAAATATTGAGCTGGGCTTTAAAAAAAGGGAGAAAAAAAAACAATGTTTAAGGAAGTGGGGGTAGATTGTTAATTTCAATTAGTCCACTTTGTTCTCCCTATTTTCTCTTCATTTTGGGGAGATTGAATTTTTATGGACCCAAGGAAAAAACTGCCAAACCCCGCCATTTTATCTTCTCAACCAAACATGCCTACAATCCATCTCTCCTTCCCCATTTTTCACCCCAACCAAATGGACTCTTATTTCTTCTTTCCGTTTTTCTCGCTCAGTAATAGACCCACATTAAAACCAAGCTCCTAGTCCAACAAACTCACCCCTCCTCTCAAAATAGTAATAATTAAAAAAAGTACTTGTTACTAAATATTTATAAATTAATGCAAATAGTAATTTCATGCATTCTACTAAAATACAAGTAAAATTATAATTAAGCATAAAATACCAGCCCAAATACTAGGTTTAGGGCCTACACTACTAAGGGAATATGTGTTAGGCGTCCACTCGGCCTATGGCATTTTGTGATACAATGGCCAATTTAATGTACCATTATACCCTAAAATATCAAAGCATAAATTTTGAAAGAGAATGACTCCAAATAATGACATATTTGCATTCGAGCAAAACACAAAGCAGGCTAGACATAAACAAGATATGTAACTAAAGAGATTGTGGAAAACAATGATAGCTGATATAATCGTACTATGCATAAACATGCGGAAACCATTTATATGAACCATAAAATAATAATGAACTAATTTAGAACCTCGTGCATATACATAGATACAATAAAAAATAAAAACACACACATGCACACATTATACAAATAATTTTCTACTTAATATATAACGTTTGCTCATAATATTATATAAAAATTCGATAAATTCGAATTATTTTTGGCTAGACAAACAAATGACATTGGAAAACATAATCTTTGTATTTTTAAATTCTTTCTTCTCCTAATTTTAGATATATGATTGGTGTAAGGTCACAAATCGTAGCCTTAAGTCCAAAACGTATAAGACTTGGGCCTAATAAGCCCAATACAATAAATTTGTAGAGAGTAGGTTAAAGAATTAGGTATAAATGGCGTGGACAGGGCTTAAACTATTCTATAAAACAAATCAAAAAGCTAAAACAAAACGAGAGAAAAAGCATATTGGGATAACTGTGTATAAATAGGTTCTTGGTTCAATCCGAGGAGACTTCATATCATATAAATCACATTCTTTTTCTAAAAGTCCGTCCTCCTCTCATGGAGGGTCTATTACATTATATAGTCTCATTCTAGTCATCCCAACCTTACACTTGTCACTCATCTAAGACGCTACTTGCTTTATTGTCCCATTAGACATCTTCTTTGGCTTTCCTGTGAGCTGTAATAGCTTAGATAGCACTGTTCAGGGGTCTTCTCCACATAAATGTAGCCAGAAAAGTAGCTGCAGGGCATTTAATATGGTGGTAGCAGCCTTTCTTCAGATATTTTCGGATCTTTTCCTTTCCAATAAGTTCACGAAGGCCATCTTTGTCATCGAAGCTTCCAAGAAGGTCACTCCAATAGATGGGATACACACTTGAACTATACTCCTCTTGTCCGAGGACGAGATCCTCATCGGATTAAATTCCTTTTGTTTCCCAAGTATGACTCTTTTGAAATAGAACATTTAATCAATGCAGCTCTGCTCGGTCCAAGAATCTCCTCGGACTAAGCCCACACACAGCCCATGATGTATGGTTCTGGGCCTTTGTCCCCATAATTTTTGTGGTAACACAATCTATTTGTCCGCTTTTTGGCAGACTTTGGGCATGCTTATTGTGCAACGTCCCACCACATATCCCTCACGGCTTTGTCCCCTAATTGACGTGAGAAGCTTGTCCCACATCACTTAGAGAAGCGCCCCCCTTATGCTTTATAAGCAAGAGCTCAAAGCATAAGGGTACCACTACAACACATGTGTTGTAGTGGTAGAGGCGTGCCTTGCTCTCCAGAGAGACAACAAAACCGTGCGGACGTTGCAAGCATGCCCAAAGCGGACAATAACTGGAAATGGGCACTGCCCTCAAAAGCGCCTTTTTGTGGTAACACAATCTATTTGTCCGCTTTGGGCATGCTTTGCAACGTCCGACCCTTTAGGTGGCATGCTTAGGCAACGTCCTCACGGTTTTGTCCCCTAGCAGACATAGGAAGCTTGTCCCACATCGACTAGAGAAGCGCCCCCCTTATGCTTTATAAGCAAGAGCTCAAAGTATAAGGGTACCACTACATGTAAAGCATAAGGGGGGCGCTTCTCTAGTCGATGTGGGACAAGCTTCCCATGTCTGCTAGGGGACAAAGCCGTGAGGACGTTGCCTAAGCATGCCACCTAAAAAGTCGGACGTTGCAAAGCATGCCCAAAGCGAACAAATAGATTGTGTTACCACATTTATAATATATACATTCAAATTGATAATACATTACAAATGACGTGAAATAATCATTTATTTTCATCATATTGCCTAATCAACTCCATTTAAGTCAATGTTATCATCATGTTCATCGTTATGCAAATTTATTTATTCGTTTAAATCTTCTACATTATAATCAAGATATACTGTCTCTTTTTGTTATTTTATTTTAATAAACAAAAAATAATAATCTTCTTGGCATTCTAGTTTATTAGACTTATAACAGTAATGACAAAAATAAAAAATATTTATATTTCCAACTAATCATTGTATAGATAATAAAACTTGTAAATATAAAAATGAAGTGTAAGTATGTGGTTCAAATTTTGTAGGAAAAATAGAGGGGAAAATAAATATTACAGACATGTTATTTATTAAGCTAAATTAGGTAACCTAATTATTGTGTATTAAAAACGAGTCTAACAACTTGTTAGATTCAAATAAAAGTACAAATTTTAACAAATAAATAAATTTTAAAGCATTTGTCTATATATCATACGATACAATACGATACATTGTATCGTATGATTAATGATCACTTACAATATGTCCATATGATATAAAACTTTTTACACACAATACGATACATATCGCATATCGTACGATACTGATAGCTGTATGTGTGTATATATATCACAACTCAACATTACATGAACCACATTTACAACTTTATTTTTATGTCATTTAGAATGTGTACGTACATAAAATTTAATTTTACCCCGACTACTAAAAAAAGTGAACAAATATGAAAAATAAAGGGTTGCAAAATGGGATATCTACTACACATATAGAGGTCATGTAACGAGTTTTGGAAAATAAAGGAGTTGTTCTAAAGCATATTAAATTAATTAAGGATATGCATGATAGAGTAGTTATAACTAATGCAAGAACAAACTGAGGCAACACTATTGAATTTATTTTCACTATAGTTATGCCTCTGTGCACTTTTTTTTTACCGAAAAAGGTAGAATGCCTATGTGCACTAATGATGGACGAATTCACTTAATCGATTAAAGAGAAAATAATTATGGATGAGCTCAAGAGAAAATATATGCCTATGTGCACCAATAATGGATGAGCTCAATATGATGGAACAATGTTAGTGTATGCCTTTTGCAGATAGTAGTAGTTTTAGTAAATGAAATTAAAACATGTAATTAATGTCAAGTAAGAAATTTGGTGACACGCTAATCATGGATGAGCTCAAGCCTCAAGGGAAAATAGATATCTATGTGCACTTGATGATGCACAAAAATCAGTGGGCTAAATGTTCCGGACTTTCACGACGGTTGGATGACTTGAGAATGAAGAAAATGACTATTGAAGGTGACTAGGGTGAACCAGCCAAAGACCCTCCAACGGTTAAGTTAATTTTCTCTTTAGAACATAATAGTAGTGAGTAGATGAATAGTAAAACTTACCTTGGTTGGATGAGGCTTGGTCATTTTATAGAGTTTGGAGTGAGTCTACTTGTTGGGCGCCACTAGCATCATGGGAGATGTGTGGACTTAGTTGGAAAAGTGGAGCGAATTTCAGGAAATTCACTTCACGTTTCGATATGCAAGTTATTGGGCTAACCATTTGAAATTGTAGAAAACACTCAGAAATTTACTAAGTGTTTCTTAGTCATTCATACTTGAATATGGTATGGATGACCGTACTTTCTTTGGACGACCAGATCCTTGCTGGACGACTAGTGACCTGCTTGTAAGTCTTTATTTTATGTTTGTGATGCGTACTTTATTTTATGTTTGTGATGTGTACTTTGTCTTTCGCCATTTCTAAAGGCTGTTTTGGACGTTGTTGACCTTGGATGACCACTATGGACGAAGAATACTCGTTGTTGATCACCCTAAGCACTAATAATGGATGAGCTTAGTATGATGGAACAACATTAATGCATGTATTTTGCAAATAGTATAGTTTGAGTACATGAAATTAAACATGTAATTAATGTCAAGTAACACTTTAGAATCTAAATGCTTTATAGTAAGTAGGATTAAAACATAAATGTTGCTATTATTTTGATTCTTAATATTTTGGTGAAAATAACTAAATGATTTATTATAAATATAAATATATATATATTTGTGGTTTGTAATTTATGATTATTATATAAATTCAATACCTTATAATTCAATAATATATTATATTTTTAAAAATCTATAGATAGGTTTTTATCACAATTTATTTGAATTTTTGTTATTTTCTGTTTTATAATAAGAGAAAATTTATAGACATAAAAAAGTTGACATCTATTAATATGACAAATTTTTAATGGTAAGCAAATAAGCAATAAGTCTAAATGAGGATCAATAGGTTATTAAAAAAAAAATGAAGACCAATACAAGTTTGCCACGTAAGCAAATGTAAAAATTCGTGTGTACATTGCTCCTAAAAAAAAAAAACAGCGAAGGAACGTGAATAGTGAATACTATGATGACAATCTCAAAAGTGGGTCACAATGAAACCGGTACAACTCGATCCAATATAAACCGCCCCGCCCCTAAAACCCTAAACTAACTCATACATATCTCTCATAACAGCCTCCATTGTGCCCTCTCTCTTTCTCGCTCCCTGTTTCTCAGCGAGCTTTCACTGTAAAAACAATGGCGAAACCCGACTCAAAGCCGAAGCAAAATTCAAAGCCAAAGGCAAAGAAACACTACAGGCCTGCCGTAAGTTTCCTATGTCCACCGCAGAGTTTATTATAAAATAAAAAATTTATGATATGTACGATAAAAATCTATACATTTCTCTCACACTTTTTTCCGTCAAAATTTGTTGCTTTTCCAGGGAAAGAAGAAGGAAGGAAACGCTGCTAAATATGTCACTAGGTCTCAAGCTGTCAAGCATCTCCAAGTCAATCTTCCACTTTTCAGGTCCCTCAATCTGTCTCACACATTCAAAGTTTTGTATATTTGTGTTTATGTGTACGTACAAATGTATATATGTTAGTTTATGTTTATTTGTGTGTTTTGCATTTTATGTATTTAGGTTTGTAAGTTTTTTGATTTTAGGTAATAATATAAAATTTGCATATATTTTTTCGATAATAAGATAGTTAAATGGGGGATTTGAACCTTGGATGTCTCGGAAACATAAGGAGGTGCCAGTTGAGCTACAAGGCTGTGTAATTTTTTCCGCTAGTTCTGTATTATTCATTATTATGGAAAATGAAAACAAATTCCTGGCAGTGTAACAAGACTGCGGGTATTGAATGTGTAACAAATTAAAAAAGTGTTATTGCCATGGGCAGTAACGTAGCTTTTGTTTGGGGCACGTGCTGTTTACTTTGTTGGAAAAGTGCAGTTGTCTATGACTATGAACTCACTATTTTAATTGCTTGAAAATTTGTAGGAGACTATGCATTCTCAAGGGTATATTCCCCCGGGAGCCAAAGAAGAAGGTGAAAGGAAATCACCACACTTATTATCACGTGAAGGATATTTCATTTTTGGAGCGTGAGCCTTTACTTGAGATATTTAGAGACAAGAGGGCACATGAGAAGAAGGTAAAGAAAGCTGAGGCGAAGAAGAACCCTGATCTTGCTAAACGTTTGCGAACCCGAGCACCTACTTATAAGCTAGATAAAGTTATACGGGAGAGGTTTGTTAATTCTATCCATTTGCTTTGAAAGATATGATTAAAGGTTGCTTCTGATAAAAATCACTGACATTTGTTGTCATAATCATTGCTTGAATTGTAGGTATCCAACGTACATTGATGCGCTTAGAGATTTGGATGATTGTCTCTCAATGGTGCACCTTTTTGCAGCACTACCAGCATTGGAGAGGGAAAAAATTGAAGTGCAGCGCATTCATAAATGTCGAAGGTAGTGTTTATATATTGAAAAAGAAGGGCGGGTGAGGTGGAAATGGCATTTGGATATATACTAGCTATCCTATCCCCTTCCCCCGCCCAAAAAAAGTGGTTTAATAATTTTACAATATAGGCTTACAATCTCACTGGTACTTATCTACTTTCTGAATCATTTTTATTTGCCAGATTGAGTCATGAATGGCAAGCATACATCACTCGTACTCATAAATTACGAAAAACCTTTGTATCTGTGAAAGGCATATATTATCAGGTACTGTTGCTCATTGTATAGTATTGCTGTATTCCCGTTAGTCACTTGAAAATTATTTTTGTTTATAGCTGTTAAATCTGTGTGTTGTTTGTCCTTGAAGGCTGAGGTTGAAGGTCAAAAGATCACGTGGTTGACCCCTCATGCACTGCAGCAAGTTATGCCAGATGATGTTGACTTCAACGTCATGCTAAATTTCCTGGAAGTTTATGAGGTTCGGTTTTTATGGTTCCTATGTTTTGTTTTCTTGTATTTGTTGTTCATGTCATAAATTTGCACTTACAAGGGAAAAAGTTTTCATGATATCGCTTGTGATGGATAATTAACAACACCCCCCCCCCCCCCCCCCACACACACACACACACACAAACACCAAAGAAAAGAAAAAAAGAAAAGAAAAGATGGACTGGATTGATTTAATGGATATTGCTTGTCATTTCATAATACTGCTGGTCATGGTAATGACATGATGCCTTTTTGAGGTAATGAAATAATCGAATGCTTTTTGGACAATTGAGCTATTTTGTTGCCTTTGGAGAAGTATCTAGGGAGGTTGGGATGGGTTTGTAGGCTAAGAAGTATCATGTGTTCAGGGATGGTATAAGAGTGAGGTTTTGGCATGAAACATGGTGGGGTAAACTAGCATTGAAAGAGTTGTATTTATACTTTGAGTGGATAAAGATGCTTCTGTTCACTATTATTTAGCTAGGGCACTCGTCAATGCAATTTCAAGTTTTTACTAGCTTTCTATGATTGGAAGTTGGATTCAATTGATTCTGTGCATAATGATGTCTTAAACATCCATAGTGGTGAGGGCCTTGACTGGTTGACGTGGGGGCCTAGCAACAATGGTAACTTTGATGTTCACACTCCTTTCATGAGGTCTTAAGATGTTCCAATGGTATGCAATTTCCCTGGGAAAGCATTTAGAGCAATAAGGTTTTGACAGGTGATAATCTTATTCAAAGAGGTATGAACTTGGTGGGTTGGTGTTGTAGTGGAACTGTGGATTAATTGTTTGTGCACCATTGAGTTGTCCATAAATTGTGGTCTTTTATTTTCTTTGTTTGGAGTACTTTGAGGATGGATAAACTAGTTTGGTGGGCACAGAAGTTATATTTTTTGGAATACTACCCCGTTGTTTAATGTGGACAATCTAGAGAGAGAAATAATCATACATTTAATGGTGTGGAGCTGTTTGTTATTTAGTTGAAATCAGCGTTTTTGAGATTATTTGTGCCCTTGCCTTGACACAAATGACAAGCATTCTATTGTAAATTTTATTGATTTCCTTTCTTTTTAATTTTTGAGGAGAGCTTTGTGTATGAGGTATCTCCTTTATTCTAATAAAATTTTCGTTACTTATGGGAAAATGTTTATGTTTTAATTTATTTAAAAAAAGAGGGGAAGGAGTCCCCTAAACCAAGAGAAACAAACACAAGAGAGGTTGAAGTCATGCACCCACCATTGTCCTATTATTACTAAAGCAGAAAAAAATTGTTAGAGACAGCTTTTTCAAGCAGAAAGTTTGATTAATGTTGGATGCTGATATTTTATATTTCCAATCCTTTTTTTTCTTTTTAATCTTCCAAGACAAAATGATCTCTTGTTCACCAGATTTATATCTAATACATCCCTCTTCTCATTTTTCTATTGTGCTTGTTCGTTTTGGGTGCAGACTCTCCTTGCCTTTATTAATTATCGCCTTTATCATTCGATAAATGTAAAGTATCCACCCATTCTTGATCCTCGGTTGGAAGCTTTAGCGTCAGGTATGCTTTTTACTGTTCAGTCCACAGAAATTTCCATGTTCTCATTCAGAGATTTTAGCAGCATGAAGCTGTGCATAGAGCTTGTAATTTTATAATTTTGTAGGTAGTTCATGCTGTAGTCTATTTCTTTTTTAGACTATTAATTCACTTTAGTATTAAATCTATCATGCAGATCTTTATGCATTGTCTAGGTACTTTGATGTGAACTCTAGAACTTCTGTGGTGGATCCTCAAGTTTCTAGTACATCTGGATCTGAGCAAGTTGAGACCCAAAAGGTTGGGACAGCATCTGATGAATCCGAATTAAGACTAGCACAACTTCAACATCAACTTCCTTCCAATGAACCTGGTGCGTTGATGCGCCTTGTTGAAGATGATGCTGGTGATGGTGAAGAGGATGATGATACAAGGGAGTGTAAAAAACTCTTTAGGAATCTGAAATTCTTCTTGAGCCGTGAGGTCAGATCAGCTATTCATTACTGACCTTAAAGAGATGATTAGCTATTTTCTTTGTGTTTTTTTTTTTTTTTTTTTTTTTTTTTTTTTTGGCTTTTACATAAAAGATGGGAGTGAGGAGTCTGGGCCCACTATGCGTGTGCATGCATAAAAGAGTGAAACAAAAAGTTGTCCACTATTTTCTTTTTGTTAAAATTTGGCATCAGCATGTTCAATTAGTGCCTGAAAGTTCACTTAACATTCAAGAACGATTGTGTTATCTGTTTTTGAATCATTTTACTGCTTTTGCATGGAATTAGGCATACATAAATGTTCTTGCTCTAACTTAATAATCTCTCTTATTTTAGGTTATGCTGTTTCTTTGTTTCAGATGATTATTCTCTGTTTTAATAAATTAATGTTGTTATGTTCAGGTCCCTAGAGAGTCCTTGCTTTTTGTTATTCCTGCTTTTGGTGGTGTTGTTTCCTGGGAGGGAGAGGGAGCTCCATTTAAGGAAGATGATCAGAGCATTACTCATAAGGTTTGCTATTAAACAAATCGTTATATGAGATACAACATTTATGGATTAGAACACACATATATAGAATTTGTTGAAATGTGTTTAAGCACGATAATTCATTCTGAGTATTTGTTTTGTATGTTCAGATTGTTGACCGGCCAACACTGGTTCGTACATCCCTCTCCAGAGAATATGTGCAACCACAATGGGTGTATGATTGTGTAAATGCACGTGTCATTTTGCCAACAGAGGATTATATGGTGGGAAAGTAAGTCCCTTTAGATGCATCCATGATTTGCCTTAAGCTATGTTAACCTCTCTGACCTTCGCTATTATCGTTTTGGAGTTCTCATTTGCTATGCGTTGTGCACAAAAAATCATATTACTTGAGAAAAAGTATTTTGTGAGCCTCCCTCTCTGCTAGTATCAATCCCATGAACTATTTTTTAATATTAAAAATTGATATTGTGCCTTGTTACTTTAAAGGTAAAAGCTGGTGCACATTTTGTAATATCAATATCAATGAATGATGTATTGATACTGTCTACAGGATTCCTCCTCCACACTTATCACCTTTTGTTGACCATGAGTCCGAAGGTTATGTTCCTGAGTATGCAGAGACCATTAAACGATTGCAGGCTGCTGCTAGAAAAGAAGTCCTTCCATTACCAGGCGTAGGAAACGAAGATCTTGAAGATCCTCAGAAATTACTATCTGAAGGTATTATTGATCGAGCAGAAGCTAGTGAAGCTGCTGAGAGAAAGCGCAAGGTAGGTGTTGTTTTAACTTAATTGAATTGTGTAGCAAACGTATGCAGGACAGTGATTTATACACAGATTTTATGCAATTTTATTTCATGTTCATCACTATGTCCCTGTTGAATTGATCAAATTTGGAATGGATGTAGATGATTCTTGAGCAGAACCGCTATCTTGATGAATTGAAAATGGAAGTTGAGGGTGTCCAGAACTCCTCAACTCCCTCAGATAATAAGCAGAGCTCTTCCAAAGAGACACAGGCTAGGGAAGAATCTGAGCCTGATTTAGAACAAATTGTTGAGGATCATGCAAACATGTCTAAGACTGTGATGTCTCGTAGGAAGAGGAAGATTTATGAAGCCATGCAGGTAACTTTATTGGTTAAGCAGTTTTTATTGTTTTATGGCAAAAAAGAGTGCATGTCTCTTAGCTTATGGATCTATGCTGTCTTGGATAACTTATGTAATCAGCTAACAGCAGTATATCTGGATACTGAATTTCATTAATCTTTTGTTAATATTTTGATTTGATTCATAAAACATCTTACCTATCAAAAAAATGTTTAATATTCAAGCATTTCATAGTTGATCTGAAACAAATCTTTTTTTTGACCAAATCTACAAGCTGTTTGTTCATCATTTGAGTATATTGTAGCCATGAATATCTCATTGTTTAGTTTAATCAGGATCAAGTGCTGCACTTAAAGGTTGCTTTTATTTGTGCAAACAGGTGGATACTGAAGTTTTTCTGGGTGTTACCATTAATAATGTATAATTAAGTAGACAACTTTTAAGATGACAAAGTAAATGTAATCTGATTGTGTAACATCAAAACCTTTTGTCAAGGTTGTTTATACATATACTTAACTGTGAAAGATTAGGTGTTGGTATCATATAGTCCAAGCCATCCAAGAAATTTTAGTGCCTTTTTTACTTGAATGCTTCTAGAACAAATATTATTTGAATAATAGTGTAATGATATCCACTAGATTTCTTCAGAGAGAGATGGGGGCGGGATTGTTAAGGAGGTAGGTAGAGAATTTAGGAGAATGGAATAGGAGGGAAGCAGAGAATTGGGGAGAGAGTTAAGTGCATCAAATTTCTTCTTCATCTGATTGGCAAGTGATTTACAAGTCTAATTTAATTGTTTCTTGATTCTTATGTATGCTTTAGTGAAGCTACTACATATATATATATATATATATATATATATATATGTATTCCTAGGTGTTGGTTTACTATTATTGTCCTGATGTTGGATCAATAGTGGATTTTATTCAATTTTCAAATGGTCTTTTTACCTTTGAAATTTTCATATGCCATCTGAAGTACTATCTTTTGAGTATGATAATGTTATTTGTCTGTGTTGTGACTAACGTCTCTCTCCCCCAGATTGGCAAACAACGGAAGAAGGCTCACGTTGATCTTCTTAAGGAACGGAAGAAAAAAATTCAAGCAGCTAAGGAATCAGAGGAGAATTGAAGTGCCCCCTGAATTTGCACGGCTTGAATTTATTCTTTTGTTAATTTGCTTGAGGTTGCTTAAGCTTTATAACAACATAAATTAAGTGTAACATTGCCAATTAAGTTTGTGATTGGCTAAAATTTTGATAACTATGTAAGATATTTTTTAAAATTAAAACTGAACCAAAAACGAAACCATAGTTTTCTACTCTTAGTTGGCACATTTAAATTTAATGCTGAATATTTTTTTGGGCTGAGAGCCATGTTGCATAATATTCTGGGGGCCAATACTGAAAAAAAAAAAAAAAAAAATTTTCAGCAAACGAAGTAATCTTGCAAATGTGTAGTAGTTCCATTTCACTTTCCCCATAAGCCTAGAGAGGGAAAATAGACTCCTAGGGACAACATTTCTAAAGTCTATAACCTTACACACGGGTAGGGAGGCTTGCCTCAATTAAATAATTTAAATCTGTCCCCTCAATCATTCCGATCTATGCTATACCTTTGCCTTGCCAAAACCACATGCTTTAGAGCACACACAGACGCGGGATATGTGCCAAATGCTAAATATTTGGCACATATTTCACACCAAACACAAAAAATAGGATTTTAGCAGATGTTGCATGTGTTGCTTTTTTTTTGGCACATATACCATTATGTGTCCGTACCGTTGCATTTGTAACAGTACGGACAGATGCGATAAACTAAAAAAATGTATTTGAATGTGTAGTAAATATTATTTTAATGTATTTTAATGTGTAGTAAATATTATTTTAATGTGTAGTAAATATTATTTTTAATGTATAGAATTGAATTATAAAACATCTTATAAATGAAATGTTGTAAAATGATGTGGTAAAATAATAAAGTAGGTATTTGGTGTGGTAAAATGACATAATTTTTACACCAGCTGCTAAGATGCTCTTACATTTGCCCTACCAAAACAAGTGGAGTGGGCTTCTTAAAATAAAAGCTGGGCTTCGATTTATAAACCAAGAATCAATGTTAGTTTGGGCTTAAAGAGAATGGAGGATTTCTATAAGGCCGTATTACCCAAACTAGATTGGCAAATGATCTTCAATGAAGATAAGAGATGGATCATGTTTAGTGAATGAAGTATCTAAGAGCCAGACGCTATGAGCATGCTCCAAATCCCAAAAGATGTATATTGCTATGGAATAATATCTATAAGAGTTAGGAGCTTCTAAAAAAAGTAAGACGACAAAAAATATTTTTGGGAAGATTCATGGGTTCCATTTATACAAAATTTCATTCCTAACCTTATACCTGAAATGCCTCAAAACCTTAAGGGTATTTTTGTTTGGAGAGATTTTAGAGAGGATGGAAAATTTAGGAGAGAAAGGTGGAGAGAAAGAAGTTTTACTGTTTTAGTGGCTGTTTGGTTGGGAGGGGGAGAGGAAAAAAATGTGGTAGGGTCCAGGTGTTTTTTCCCCGGGCACACTAAAATGTTTTCTCCCCAAAATGGGAAGAAAACTGGGAGGAAAGTCTAATCTGCTTGATTGACAAAAATGTCCATGTGCACTTGTACATGGGTTTCCTCAAGTAGCCTCTTTTTTATTTTTTATTTTATTGTTTTTAACCTTTTTCTTTCTTAGGTGTTGCCTCTTTTTATTATTATTATTATTTTTACTTTCCTAGGACGTTGCCTCTTTTCCTCCCCCCTATTTTCTTTTGATTTTCTGGGGCTGTGGGCGTGGTGCTTTGTTTTGTTTTGTTTTTTTTTTTTTAATTAGACATTTTTTTTTCTAGACATGATTTTTGAAAAAATAATTTTGAGTGATTTTTTTTTTTGGTTGTTTGTCACTTTTTTATTTTAATTAGGCATCATTTTTTAACAAGGGTATATGAGTAAATTTATACAAACTCACTTCTTTCACCTCTTTACTTTTTCACTCCCAACCAAACAAAAAGGAGGGAAATAAAATATTTTCTATCCACCTACTTTTCCATCCTTCCACAATTTTCTATCCTCCCACTTTTCAACCATTTTATCTGTTTGGTGGGAGGTGGAAAAGTGGGAGGATAGAAAATGGTGGGAGGATGGAAAAATGAGAGGATAGAAAAGATTTTAATTTCCTGATTGGGAGTGGAAAAGTGGAGGGATGGAAAAAGTGAGTTTGTATAAATTTACTAATATATCCTTGTTAAAAAATGATACCTAATTAAAACAAAAAAGTGGCAAACAACCAAAAAAAAAAAAAAATCACCCAAATTTATTAAAAAATAAAAATCATGTCCAGAAAAAAAAAAGCACTATTGTGCCCACGACCCTAGGAAATCAAAAGAAAAAAGAAAAAAGAGGAGGCAACGTCCAGGAAAGCAAAAGAAAAAAAGAAAAAGGAAAAGAGAGAATGAGCACCAAAAAAAAAAAAAAAAAAAAAAAAACTTAAAACTAGAACTGAAAAAAAAAAAAGAAAAGAAAAAAAAGAAGCAACATATTAGATGAAGCCCATATGTAGGTACAAATGGGCATTTTTGTCATTTACCCAACAGACTTCTCCCACCTAATTTTCTCCCATTTTGGGGAGAAAACTTTTTGATGGACTAGGGGAGAAAACACTCGGGCCCCACCATCTTTTTCCCCTCTCCACCTCCCAACCAAACACCTTTCAAAAAGTTTTCCCTCATTCTCTCTCTCTCAATTTTTTCATCCTTCCTAAAATTCACTCTACCAAAAACACCAATGTTCGAGCTACTACATGATGACAACAAATCAAGGGACAAAGCAAAACTACTAAATTTTTTTGATTAAGAGATGACGACAAAAATTCGCAAGATCTGAATTCTATCCTAAAAAATTAAATGCAAGATCAGAATTCCATCCTAATGGAAGTTAAAATTTAAAAACCCTACCTCCAAATGTATTGAAACTCTAATGGGAGTTAAAAATAAATGGAATGTTAAAACTCTTGCTATGGAATATGTTGGAGGTATGAAGCCCAATTGTAGTGTAGGACCAATCCCAATCCTTGATGTGTAATCCAATAATACTACTTGGGCTAATATATCTTTAACTGTCCATATTCAGATATAAGAAACAATTTGAACATGAATTTTCCATATTATGTAGCAGATGCAATAATAAACTTTAATACAATTTTTGTTCTTTGATGGATGCAAATAGAACATAGATTTGACATCTCCAAAATTTTGGTGTCTCTATATAGCTGCCGAGACTTGAAACCCGGTAGTGTTGAGGGAGTTGTGGATTCATGTTGGTGTAATGAGGCTTGAATGGGGTGAGCTTTTGATAAGTACTATAAAATTATAAATTCATTGAAGAAGCGAGATATAGAGCTATCCTTGTACATAGGATGTATGCATAAGTAGTCACTTAGATGGGGAAAAGCTTCAAGTGTTCTCTTGCTTTTGTAGCTATTGTGTATCATATCCTGTTACAAAGAAATCCTCATGTTCTAAGGGGAATATTAAATTTTTTTTAATTGGTAAAACACACACACGCCTAATAGATTTTGATGGCTTAAGAGCAATATTATAACTGAAGAAATTATTCTTCAGCAAATAAGGGGGGAGATATTAAAGCTAATTGAGTTTGGCATGAGTGAAGAAAGTCTATAATCAATAGAGAAATTTGATGCAATTGGGGTACTAGCTTATCTGTTTTTAAAGATGATAAGAGCAGTATTGTGTTGTATCTAACCTTTTGATCTCTGGTGTAGTTGCTGTTGGCCAAAATTTTTGTCTTGTTAGCAGGCTTTGTATAATGTATAGTGACTCTAAAGGGGATTCTTTGTTGTCTGAAACTCTATTTTGTTGAAAACTTTACAAACGAGCTGTAGGACAACTTCACCCATTTTATGAAAAGGCAAAGCTCTATTAGGCAAATTGTAAAATGTAAGATGGGAATCATTTGAGATGGCTTGGACATATAAGATGACTGTGCTGCTGGCCAGGGATATATTTTCATTTACATTGGAAGGTGCTACAAGGAAAATAAATACAAGATTGACTCATAAACGAAACAGCCCTGGTGCCTCATGATTTAACCTGCATTACATGGGCTCCAGAATTCTCTGCATGTATGGAGCCAACTGTTGAATTCACATTTTTAGAGATTTTACACCATTTTGGTCTGGAACCATTTGCTTATCCATGACATGCCACTGCATATACATGGGTGAGGCGTGTTCAACCATAGGGTTTGGGTAACACAGGATTACAGGATTTTAAATGAAAATATGGCCGCAATTAAATTAGATTGTTGAAAATTGATACGTTGGCAACCCCAAATAGTTGTGTTCATCCCATATTATGCTGCAGTTGAATCAACAAGTTTGACTAATATGTCACATAAATCTAGAGAGCATCGACATGCGTTTTATTGATACCTTATTTTTGTGTACTTTCTATTATTATTTTGCTATCTTTATTGTGGTGGTTCTGATATACATACATTGTTTTTGCACCAGATCAACTTCAAGAGCAGGGGAAATTGTGATTGCCTGATTATTGGAAATCTCAAAATAAATTTAAGATGGAGACATGTGCACGTAAATTATGTACACAATACCTTTTTGGTTTGTACTTTCCTGATATTGTATATGAAGATCTTCCAAATTTAAGCAGAAAAATAAACTGTAATAATTCATTTTTCGACCAGGAAGTGTTACTTACAAGGGGGGATAGACTTGGATCCGAAGCAAATACACCCCATATGTTTTTGTTTTTAATGAAGAAATACACTCCACATGTGAAACAGTTAAATAGGATTATTGACATTGAGCTAGGCCACCATTCACGTTCAGTGGAGAAATAATTATATATTTTTGTCATTGAAAGCGTCTCTTAACAGATGACTTAAAAGAGTAAAAATATTAGTAAAATAAAGTCTGAAAAAAAATGGCATATTTTGACTCATCTTTTGTGCAATGAGATCATGGTCTCGGCCTTGATGCTATAAGATCTGCTGGCACAAGCTTTGGCAATTTGGAAACTTATGATTGTTTGTCAAGGGATTCTACATTTGTGCTATGGAGAGAGAGAGACAGAAATGTGTAAACTGTAAACTACAATCAGTACTAAAAATTAAGAAGAAAACATGTGTGAAACACAAAATAAGGAAAAGAAATAAAAATCTTAACCAAATGTTGTTTTATTGATTTATTCACCATTAGCAAGGTGATATACCACAGACAACAACACCTTTGCCACTAGCCATGGAGGCAAAAATCCTTGCGCACAAATATCCTCCAATATAAAGGACCATTCACCATCCTAATCACATGATCAAGGAACGAAACATTGTACACCATCTTTTTTATCTTTTGCTTTTGAATATGCAAGAAATTTGTTGCATAAGTTGGGTTTATATAGGCTTCAACAAAAGTTGGAATATTTATGACTCAAACTTTCAAATTACAATTCATATTATCACAACCAATATATTATGATATGTTTCCATGCCAAGCAAACGTAGGTGGTACACAACCTTTAGTATTTACATTTTCCTTCTATATATTGCAAGTACAAGATTGTCCAGATAAAATGCTACAAATGTCATGGTATAAACATGAATTTCACATTTTTTTTTTTATATTAAATAGGTTTCCATTAAATAGCAAATATAACTAATCTAAAAATTATATACTCAGTTAAGCTTTTTAATCCTAGAAAATTGTTCACAAATGTGTCCAAGTTCCTTTGCATCATAGTTGTCATTGAATTTTCATGTTAAACTCTTGCTATTTCAAGCAAACCCTGTGAGCAAGTAACGAAAACATTAAACCTCATGAGCAAAAAATCACAATAATTTTACAACATTTTCAAATTAGTCTATCATCTCACACAAAGACCCACAACCTGCAATTTAATATTTTTAATGACCCATGTGTAAGGTACTAGGCTAATTCAGGAATGTTTTGAATTGTTGTAAATTCAAGTTAGCAATTAATGTTGCTAGTCTCCTGTCATACCACGTCAAGTTAATTGTCTTCTTCAATTTTCAGCTATTTCATTTTCGCCTTATCATCACTTTTCCTCTAACTCTTCATTCCCCTTTTTCACCTCTTCTTCCTCTTATCATTCTTCATTTTACTATTACGTTTTCTCTCTTTTTTATTCATCTTCTTCCCATTGTTCCTCCATTCCATTTAATCAACCAATTTCCCCCCCATATATTTGCTATTACTTCCTATGCACCTCTCTCTTTTATTCATTCTAAGATTTGTTCAACATTTAATGAACTGATTTTTTTCTCATATATTTGCGATTACTTCCCATGCTCCTCTCTTTTATTCATTCCAAGATTTGTTCAACAAAAAAGTGAATAGATTTTCTTCTTCCTCTTGGTGGTTTTTTAATGTTGTTTCTAAAAACTTTGTGGTGGTTTTTAATGTGGCTTTTTTAGTCATTTGAATAAATTTAAACCATATAAAATCTTGATTATATTTTTATTCTTAGAAAATGCATTATGTCACACGCACAGACAAAAAAATAACAAAAATAAATAGATGAGTGACAATAAAATTTTTAAGAATGGAAATACATCAAGCCTTAGGGCCAAAATAGGGTTTTACCCATTTCTCATAAATTTTCCAGCAAAATGTCTCATGTCTGAACCTATTTAAGGATACGCCCCTGTTTTGAAACTCGATTTTTGGACAATCGAATTATAGTGAAATGAATCTTAAATTTTTTTTTTGTTGTTGAACTTGAGTTCCATTCAAAGAACTCGAGTTCACGGAACTTGAGTTCCACTTGAATATTTTCATGGAACTTGAGTTCCTCACTAAAAACTCGAGTTCCAATTTTTTTTTTTTTTTTTTTTTTTTTTTTAAGTTTCATTTCACTATAACTCGATTGTCCAAAAATCGAGTTTTATATTTGAAACTCGATTTTTAGAAAATCGAATTTTAAAACAGGAACATATTTCTAAATAGTTTCAGACAATAAGTATTTTACTGAAAAGTTTGTGAGAAATGAGTATTTTGCCATTTTGGCCCAAGCCTCAGTCCCCAAAATTTTGGGGGTAATATTTCAAAACCAAAAAGAATATTTTTCCCAAAATTATGTATTAGAATTATACAAGTGAAAAAGGCTAATGTTTTATTATATTTTGCATTTTTATTTTTTATGATGGATTATAATCAGGCCGTTCCATTATAAATAAAAAAAATAACAACAAATAAAAACCTGTTACCTAAGATTTTTTTGTGAGAATAACAATTTTTAATTGTTATAAGTAAATAAATAAATAAAAGTTCTCACTTCGGAAGGAAAGAATTGGTACCGACATACCGTTCACTGTTCAGTTGTTAAAACGACGCCGTAAAGCCCGTAAGAACATTATTAAATGGTACTCTTCTCTCTCTTTTTCAAAAGTTCACCCTCAATCGCTTCTCTTCTCTTCTCTCTCTCTCTCTCTCTGCAACAAAAACACTTAACAATGTCAGAAATTGCTTGGTATAGACTAACTGTGCAGTGGCAGCCATGGAAGCCAACGGTTGTGACTAATGCTTAGGGGCAGAGAACGACGCCGTACAAGCTATGGTGATATCCTGAGAACACTTTTTTTTTTTTTTCACTGAAAAAGGTTCAAATTGTCTATTATAATCATTCAACTATTTGTAGATTAGAGACAGAATTTGAATTTGGATTTGGATTACTGTTCAGGAACTTTGGATTTCTTCTTTGTTCTGATATTCACTGTAAATTTAAATTATTTTTAATTATTAGTAGAATAGAGATAGGATTTATTGTTTGCTCCAATGGTACTCTCTCTCTCTCTCTCCATATATATGTATATATGAAATGTTTTTTGTGCCTTGATGCATATCATATGCTAAAGATTTGATTTTTTTTTACAATTTCTATATCCCAATGAGGAAAAGTTTAGTAATCTGAAAATGGTGCATGAAATTCATACCACAAAAATAAATAAATAAATAAAATAATGGGGCTCCCTTTTGCAAGCTTTTTGTAGAGGTTGAGGAACCATAGTTCCACTTCCATGCACTGCCAGGTAGATACTAGGCATTCTGAGGGATATTTTGATTTTAATCATGATTTCTGATCTGGGTTTTCTTTTTTGTCAATCTCTAGGAACTGGTTTTTCCTTGAAAATTTTACAAGGGTATAGGTTGGTTAAATAATTATACTCTTCCTTTTATTTTATCTTACTTGCATTAGCATTTTGTTGAAATTACGAAACAAGCAACACCAAAATCGTTGTTGTGGCACGTGCAAATGCATGCATACTCAACTAACAAGGTTTTGTGTGTGCTTCAACTCATTGACTGATGCTTGTTGGGCATTCATTTTGTCCTTGTAGCTTCTTCTACTTGTATATACTACCCTGTCATTGCAATATAAAAAGTGGTCCTGGCCACGTAAGAACTTGCCTTCTTAAACACTTTCCTATCGTCTTGGGTTTTGATTTGTGCTACCTCTTTGTTAAAATTTTATATATTCTGATTCTGGTGAACATGGTTGACAGATTGACCAATTTTTATTATTATTTTTAATTTCTTGATATTTCAATGAGCATCCTATCATGCCTCTTTTGTCAAGGACATAAAATGTAAAATATGTCTTCCAGGAATGCTTAAATGGAGAGTGTCAGGGTGGGTCCTTACCCAAAGTTCATCCCTGTGGCTGGATACCACTGGTATGTCTCTTTTTTATTTTCCCCTGTGGAACTTTTTACATTGATGACTAAATCCTAGGTGAAGAAACATGTTCAACTATATTCTTTATATGAAGTTTAAGATTTTTTATTATCTTGGTCCCTTATTTTTTGTAGGTCGCTTTTTTTTTTTTTTTTTTTTTTTTTGTGGGGGGGGGGGGGGGGGGTCTTTATTTTTGTAGTGTCCCTTATTTTTGTTGGGCTTCCCTCTTTGGGAGCTTGCGTCCTGGTGTTTTTGCTCGATAAACCCCTTTGGCCGAAGACTAGTGGTAGGTGGTCCCGCGGAGCTTTCAAAGAAGGGTAGCCTAGTGTGACCAATTTTGTCATTCTTGTTCATGTAGTGTGCAAACCGTTTTAGTACTTAAGTTGTTGCTTCATGCATAGCCTTCACATCAACATAGTACCTTCTTCTTCTTCTTCATCTTCTTTTCCCAGCCATTCCTTTGGTCATTGTTTATGCCTATTGGTCACTTATTGATAATCCGTGGTTACCTCTCAGGATAAGATCATGAATTTCATTACAATCTTAGCTGTACGGATTTTTAATACTTATAACACCATACATCTTTATGGTTGTGGCTTATTCCTCAAACATCTTAGAAACAAGAATTCTTGATACAAGCAATCAAACTGATCAATGTGATGGTATCTGGATGTTTGTCTGAGCAAAATATATTTACAATATGGACATTGGCTATACACTAACATGTCATTATTTGATTGAATATACAGATAATGAATCAAAACTTATACAAGCCACACAAATACACACCACACTCAAACCTCAAGACATCAAACTAAGAACAAGCCCTTTCATATAACTATCTTTGCATCTGACTTCTTTCAACTGCCAAAATAATCTAATTTTGCATTTTATTTTGGTGATGTTGTCTTTGGATGAGAAGACTTTCCAGTAATAGCCTTCTTCACCTTGGAAAGTGAATGCTTGACCTTTGAGCTAACTCCTGATAGGATATTATGTTTCTTGTGCACAACCTTAACATCAATGTCTTTAGCAGCTTCTACCATGACCGGAGCATCATAGCCTGGGTCTGTCCTTTTGTGTTCATCCCCTTCCTCTTCATCTGTTTTTGTTTCATCAACTGTGGTTTCTGCTTCTTGATTTTGCATTTCTTCTTTGCTAGGGACTGGTTCTCTTTCCTTGGTCAAGTCTTTAGTCACTTGCAAATTTTCTTTCTTGGATCTATGCATGAGGTCGGATAATGAAATCTTAGCTGAATCCTCTGATGTAGACTTCTCAGTTAATATTTCACCCAAATCACCGATTCTTTTTTCTCCTTCACATTCAACCTCTCTCACTTCTGCATCAGCCTCTGTAGATTTTCCAGGTCTTGTATCTTTTAGTTCAACTTTCTCCAGGGCTTTGTCAATTGGGTGCTGTAACACTGGTTGAACATCTTCATGGGCTGTTGTAATGATTGTCCCTGTGTTCTCACTGGGGCATTCTTCTCCTGGAATCTTTGTTTCAGATGCTGCATAAGAGGTCGTCTCTAACTGCTGAATGTTTTGAGTGATTTCTTTGACTTCTGCAATGCCCAGTGTGCCTTCTTTCTGCAATATCTCTATGCCCGCTTCCTGGATATAAGAGAAATCAAAAGGCTTCTCAATATGATCCATTCCATGCGACTTTCTATTTTACTTTGATCTTTAGGCCCTATTCGGATTTTGAAATGATTAAGGGGATGGTCAGGGACCATTCGAAAAAGACTCAATACTGGCTTCCATTATTCATCCTCCATGCATGTCTTTTTATTCTTTCAAAGGTCAATATGGCTGTTGAAAATATTTCCTTGAGGTTGATCACAAACCTCAAATTCAAGACTCTTAGTGTTTATAGAAGCGGCTTATTGGCAGTAAGGCACCTCATTGAATAAGGTAATCTTGTTTTCTTAGGGGAAAAAAGGAAATGAAAAAAAAGGAGCAAGGTGATTTTGAGTGCATTAGTCCATGTGGTTGGCTTCTTTAGATATTTAATTATTCATTATTATGATCCATCTTTAGGGAAAAATAAAAAAGAAAGAAAGAAAGAAGGAAGGAAAAAAGCTATTGTCTAATTGATTTCATCAGAAAACATTCCTTTTTTGGATAATCAGCCAAAATTCTTCCTGATCATTTTGTTTAGAGCAAAAATGTATGCAAGATCACTGTATGCATGTGTCATTTGTTAAATTCTGCGGAGATTTCATACCAAAAGTTAAATTTATAACATTAGAGTCCATTTTGTTTTCTAACATTTTAACCCTTTTAAAAAATTTATGTTTTGATGGCAAGGAAGGAGGATAGAATTGAAGGTCACTGACCTTTTCTTCGAGAGTCATGACTTCTGTTGTTGCCTTTGTGAAGTTTGTGTCACCACTCTTATTTTCAAGGTCCAGTTTCATTGCTGCCTCCTTGACAGTCTCTCCCTGTACTTTATCTAGATGGCTCTCTGCTGCATTCTCATTCTCAACAGTTCTATCTTCAACTTGAATTGTCTTGGCAATGTCCTCACTTACATTGCCCTTGTCAATTATTTCAGACAACTATATAATAGAAAAAAGCTTCAGCTTTACACTTCAAAAGAAAAAGGAAAAAGAGAAAAAATAAAAAATAAAAAAGTACCCTGAGTGCTTCATGCTGATGTGCATCTATTGTGGCTTTACATGTTTTATTTGTCTCTTCTGCTGGATATTCTTCTGATTTTGATTCATATCCTTGATGGCTGTCTATAATCGTTTCTTCACCAAGAGAAACTGATTTAGCATCTTTGGCAAATTCCTGTTCCTCTGTGACCTGTTATATTTTCCCACACAGATAACAGTTTCTTACTATAGAAATAATTACAGAAAAAAGAAGAAGGAAAGCTTATGAAATAATAAATCACAATTTAATTCTCTGACCTCTTTAATAGAAACTTCGTTCTTTAATATTTTATTTGCTTCAACTGTTTTCTTGCATTGACTCTCACTTTCTTCAGTGTTCAAATCAGGTATTGCTGTCTGGAGATGCTTTTTATTGATATCTTCTGATTTGGTGGGTACTTCATGACTCTGGACCTCTGACACATAATTGAAAGCCTTTTCAGTTATCCCAAAGTTGAGATTAGAGGGGATTGGTCTTGTTAGTTTTATGATTTCGTCAGTTTCTGAAGGAGAATCAGCATATTTAATCTCTTCTTTTACATGAGGCTCTACTTTTGAAGCTTGATCTAGTGTGCTACCTTCTTCCTTTCGTACTTCACCACTTGGTGTTTTAACTTCTTTCATGTTCTCTTCTTCGGTTCTCTTGACTGTGACTGTAGTTCCATGCTGCTCTTCCCTGGAAAGAAATGAAGAAGATGGTTGAAGTTGCTCTCCCAAATTCCCTGCAGGAAGAGTCTGATCAGCAATGACTTCATCTTCACTAACTTCTACTAAACCTAAAGCCTTAGATTTAGATGATATTTCAGAAGTTTCTTTCATTTCTTCAATATCAGCTGCATCCAGCTTCTCCACTTTTAGGCTTTCCCCAGTTTCACCAGTTTCTTTAACACCTTCGTATTTGGACTGAAAAACTGCATCAGAAGCTGTTTTTGTTTCCTCAACTTCATTTGCGTCTGGATTTTCCAGAGTTTCACTTTCTTTCTCTTCATTTTTGGTAGCCACATTCAGGAGTTGAGATGGCAAGTTAGAGGAAGTTTTTTCAAGGTTCATGCTGGCAACTTCTTCAGCTGGTGGATTAGACTCCCTTGTACTTGTTTCGACTTTGTCATCTGAGATAGTATCCTCTGTTGACTTGTCATTCAGCTGAGCTTCCACTGAACTTGGTTTTGCTGTTACTACTTCTGCAGTTGCATTTTCAGTCTTGTCGCAAATATTATCCACTTTGATTTCCTCTTTAATATATTCAAATGAATCTTTAGCCACTGTGATGGAGACACCCTCAGGCTTCACAATACCTTCATCCTGTATCTCTTCTTCTGAGTTAATGAGTGCTTCACGACTGTGAACATCCAACATAGTTTCCAAAGCTTTTTCACTTGTCTCAAAGCTAAGATTGGAAGCGTCCTCAATTGGACTTGTTAGTTCTTTGATTTTCTCGCATTCTTCTTTGTCTGCAGTCTCTAATTTTGAAGCTCCATCTAAAAGCCCCAATTTGGAGACTGCGAGCTCCTTAGGCTCTTCTTGCTCCAAGCATGCCTCTTCTGTTTCCTTTGTTGCTGAAGAATTGTTGATACCCTTCTCATCTAGCATCTCCACTTCCTTTCTGTTTTCCTCTTCCATCTTCTTGAATGTTGTTGTGGTTCTATGCTCTTGTTCTGTAGAAAGGAATGTAGAAGATAGTGTTTCAGGTTGCTCTTCCTTTTGTAAGCATGTCTCTTCTGTTGCCTTTGTGGCAGAAGAATCACCGATATTCTTATCATCAAGTATCTCCCCTTCCTTTGTCTTTATTGCTTCTGTTTCCTTGACAATAGTTGTAGGTCCATGCTCCTGTTCCCAGGAAAGCAATTCAGAAGATGGTGTTTGAAGTTGCTTTTCCAACTTTCCTGCAGGGAGATTCTGATCAGCAGTGATTTCATCAATGGTAACTGCTTCAGTGCCCAGGGATTTGGATTCCAACACTGTTCCAGAAGCTTCTTTGATTCCTTCTTCTGTTCTGTCTGCATCCAAATTGTCCACTCTTAAACTTTGCCCAGTCTCATTCGTTTCTTCAACACCATGATATTTGGACTGGAAAATTGCATCAGAAACTGTTTTGGTTTCCTCATCTGCATCTGGTTTCTCCGGAGTTACAGTCTCTGTCTCTATATTATTGTGTTTCATATTTGGGAGTTGAGACACCAAGCTAAAGGAAGTTTTTTCAGGAGTCATGCTGCCAACTTCTTCAGCATGTGGACAAGGCTCAGCATTGATTGTTTTTAAACTCTCGTCTGAGCTGGTATCCTTCACAGGTTTGTCATCCATCTGAGCTTCCCCTAAGCTTGACTCTGCTGGTATCACAATTGCATTGTCGGCATTGTCAGGAAAATTGTCCTCTTCCACTTTGATATCCTCTTTGATCTTTTCCTCTTCATCTTCAGTAACTGTCACGGAGACATTTGTTGGCTTAACACGACCCTCATCTTGTATCTTTTCTTCTTCTTCTTCTTCTAGTGCTCTTGTAGCAGGTACTTCTGTTTCCTCTATTGGATCTTCCTTAATAGTCGTGTTTACTGTTTCTATATGTTCTTCAGAGTCTGTTGCCTTAAGATATACAGTGGATTCTGGGCTACAATATTTCACCTGTTTATCAGAAAAAGTTTCAGATTGATGTTCACTGAAAGAAGATAAAGAAGTAGCATATGACACGCAAAACGGCACACACACACACATTCATGATTCATATTAATATCCATCTTGTATTGATTTGGGATGAAGTCCCTTTGTATGTGTTTTTTGTGGGTGATATAGTTTTGGTGGATGAATTAGACATAGTCAAAACCAAGTTGGAAACTTGGAGGGGCGCTTTGAACTCTAAAGGCTTTAGGTTAAAACAGAATATATTGTGTAAATTGTGTACTTTAGGAAATTTGGAGTGATGTTTTGGAATCTAAAGGCTTTGGGATAAGCGGTAATTAGCATGGTACCATAGCAGGTGATCCTGAGTTTGAACCATGTCTCTACTCTACCATCCTAACGGCTTAAGGTTTTGTCTTTGTTGTTGTTTAAATGATATATATATATATATATATATATATATATATATATATATATATATATAGAATTGCATACTGATTAAAGCTAACCTTGTTAAGTGTATCATCTCCAAGACATACTTCATGAATTTCCTTAAAGTCGCTTTCTCCATCTATCACCTGTTCTCTATTGTTTGCACTTCCATCAGCTTTTTCAACTCCTTCATGTCCATCTACTGCCTTAAGACTACCTTCATCTTGTATCTTTTCTTCTTCTTGTGCTTTGGTAACAGTGGCCTCTGTTTCCCCAATTGGATCTTCTTCAATATTTTTGTTTACTGTTGCTATCTCCTGCTCGGACTTTGTTTCCTTGAGATATTTGATGGATTCTGGGCCAAAGTCTTTGTCCTATTTATCAAATAATGTTTCAAATTAATGTTCACTAGATAAGAAAAAGAATTGGCAAACTAGATATGTATCACACAGTATTTCTATACTAATTAAAGTTCACCTTCTCAAGTATTCCATCTCCAACAGAGATTGTATAGATTTCCTTTAAGCCGCTCTCTCCATCTATGGCTTGTTCTTTAATGTTTTCACTTCCATTAGCTTTCTCAACTCCCTCGTGGACATATGCTGGCTTAAGGCCATCTTCATCTTGTATTTTTTCTTCTTCTGGTGCTTTTGTGATAGGTGCTTCCATCTCCTGTATTGGATCTTCTTCAATATCCGTGTTTACTGTTTCTATTTGCTCCTTGGGATCTGTTGCCCTATGATACTCGGTAGATTTTTGGTCCGAGTCTTTCACCTGTTTATCAAAGAATATTTCAAATTAATGTTCGTTGGAAGACAAAAAAAAAAAAAGCAGATGTATGTAACATAGAATTTCTTTAATATTTAAAGCTCACCTTCTCAAGTATTTCATCTCCAACAAATGTCGTATGAATTTCCTTTAAGTTGCTCTCTCTAGCTATGGCATATTCTCTGATGTTTTCACTCCTATCAACTTTCTCAACTCCTTCATGCCCATCTGTTGGGTTAAGACTGCCTTCATCTTGTATCTTTTCTTCTTTTGGTTCTTTTGTAAGAGATGCTTCTATCTTCCTTGTATCTTCTTCGATATCAATGGATTTTGGACCAGAATTTTCCACCTGTTTATAATTAATTTTTTAAATTAATGTTTACTGGATGAAGAAAAAGAAGCATCATATGAGACATATAACATAAAATTTCTTTACTAATTAAAGCTCACATTCTTAAGTATTTCATCTTCAGTAGATCCTGTATGAATTTCCTGGCTGTAGTGCTCTCCATCTGGGTTTTGTTGTATGATGTTTTCACTTTCATCAACTTGCTCAACTCCCTTATGTGCATCGGCTGTATTAAGACTTCCTTCATCTTGTATCTTTTCCTCAGCTGGTACTTTTGTAACAAGTGCTTCTGGTTCACTTGATGAATCTTTTTCAAAATTTGTGTTCAGTGTTTCTATATGCTCCTTGGAGTCTGTTTCCTTAAGATATTCAATGGATTCTGGGCCAAATTGTTTTACCTGTTTATCAAATTACATTTTAAATTAATGTTTGCTGGGAGAAGAATAAGAAGTACTTTGTGTGTGTGTGTATATATATATATATATATATATATATATATATAATAGAATTACTATACTATTTAAAGCTCACCTTCTCAAGTATTTCATCTCTAATAGATTTTTTTGTATGAATTTCCTTCAAGTCACTCACTCCATCTACTGGCTGTTCTATGTTTTCACTTTCATGAACTTTCTCGACTCCTTCATGCGCTTCTGTCGGATTAAGGCTACCTTCATCTGGTATATTTTCTTCTTTTGGTTCTTTTATAAAAGGTACTTCTGCCTCCCACGTTGGATCTTCTTTGATATCCATGTTTTTGGTTTCTGTATGCTCCATGGAGTCTGTTGCTTTGATATATTCATTGGATTCTGAGCCAGAATCTTTTACCTGTTTATCAAATAATGTTTCAAATTAATGTTCACTGGAAGAAGAAAAAAGAAGCATCATATGAGATGTATAAAATTAAATTCTTATAATAAAAAAACTTACGTTCTCAAGAATTTTATCTCCAGTAGATATTGTATGAATTTTTATCAAGTCACTTTCTCCCTCTATCGCTTGTTGTTTGATGTGGACACTTTCATCAACTTTCTCAAATTCCTCATGCACATCTGCTGGTTTAAGAATACCTTCATCTTGCATCTCTTCTTCTTCTTCTAGTGCTTTTGTAACAGGTGCTTCTGTCTCCCCTGTTGGATCTTCAACATTTTTGTTCACTGTTATTATTTGCTCTTTAGAGTCTGTTGCCTTGGGATATTCACTTGAATTTGGGCCAGAGTCATTCATCTGTTTATCAAATAAGATTTAAAATTAACATTTTCCTGAAGAAGTATAATAACTAGCATATGATAAATGTAACTTAGAGTTCCTATACTAATTAAAGCTAACCTTCTCAAGTATTTCATCTCCAGTAGATCTTGTACGAATCTCCTTCAAGCTGCTTTCTCCATTTTTGACCTGTTCTATGATGTTTTTACTTTCATTAACTTTCTCAACTTCTTCATGCACTTCTGCTATCTTAACAAGTCCTTCTGCCTCCCCTGTTGTATCTCCTCCGATATCCATGTTTACTGCTTTTGTTTGCTCCTTGGAGTTTGTTTCCTTGAGATATTCAGTGGATTTTGGGCCAGATTCTTTCACCTGTTTAACAAATAGCACTTCAAATTAATGTTCATTGGAAGAAAAAAGAAGAAGCATCAGATGATATATATAACATTAAATTTCTATACTAATTAAAGCTCACATTCTCAAATATTTCATCTCTAGTAGATCCTGTATGAATTTCCTCCATGTCGTTCTCTCCATCCTTGTTTTGTTGTATGATGTTTTCACTTTCAGCAACTTGCTCAACTCCCTCATGCACATCTGCTGTCATAAGACTACCTTTGTCTTGTATCTTTTGTTCTTCTGGTGCTTTTATTACAAGTGCTTCTGTCTCCTCTAATGTAGCCTTTTTAATATCTGTGTTTAGTGTTTGTATCTGCTCCTTGGAGTCTGTTTCCTTCAGATATTCAATGGATTCTAGGCCAAAATCATTTACCTGTTTATCAAATTACATTTCAAATTAATTCTTTGTGGGAAAAGAATAAGAAGTCACGTATGCTATATATAACATAGAATTACTATACTATTTAAATCTCACCTTCTCAAGTATTTCATCTCCAGTAGATATTGTATGAATTTCCTTCAAGTTGCTCACTCCATCTACGGGCTGTTCTATTATGTTTTCACTTTCTGTAGCTTTCTCAACTCCTTCATGGACTTCTACTAGCTTAAGACTCCCTTCATCCAGTATATTTTCCTCTTTTGTTGCTTTTGTAACAGGTACTTCTGTCTCCCCCGTTGGATCTTCTTTAATACCCTTGTTTTCAGTTTCTATATGCTCCTTGGAGTCTATTTCCTTGAAATACTCAATGGATTCTGAGCCAGAATCTTTAACCTGTTTATCAAGTAACATTTTAAATTAATGTTCACCAGAAGAAGAGAAAAAAGAAGCATCATATGAGATGTTTAATGTAATTTTTTTTTATACTAATTTAAGCTTACGTTCTCAAGTTTTTCATCTCCAATAGATATTGTATGAATCTTTTTCATGTCGCTTTCTCCATCTGTGGCTTGTTGTCTGATGTTGTCACTTTCATCAACTTTCTCAACTCCTTCACGCACATCAGTTGGTTTAAGAGTTCCTTCATCTTTCATCTCTTCTTCTTCCGGTGCTTTTGTAAAAGGTGCCTCTGTTTCCCTTGTTGGATATTCTTCAATATTTGAGTTTGTTGTTCCTATTTGCTCTTTAACGTCTGTTGCCTTAAGATATTCAGTAGATGCTGGACCAGAGTTGTTAATCTGTTTATCAAATAACATTTTAAATTAACATTTTCTTGAAGAAGAAAAACAAGAACTAGCATATGATATATATAACTTAGAATTCCTGGACTAATTAAAGCTAATCTAGGCCAGAATCGTTTATCTGTTTATCAAATTACATTTCAAATTAATCTTTTGTGGGAAGAAGAATAAGAAGTCACGCATGCTATATATAACATAGAATTACTATACTATTTAAATCTCACCTTCTCAAGTATTTCATCTCCAATAGATATTGTATGAATTTCTCTCAAGTTGCTCACTCCATCTACAGGCTGTTCTATTATGTTTTCACTTTCTGTAGCTTTCTCAACTCCTTCATGGACTTCTACCGGCTTAAGACTCCCTTCATCTGGTAAATTTTCCTCTTTTGGTGCTTTTATAACAGGTACTTCTGTCTCCCCTGTTGGATCTTCTTTAATACCCTTGTTTTCAGTTTCTATATGCTCCTTGGAGTCTATTTCCTTGAAATACTCCATGGATTCTGAGCCAGAATCTCTAACCTGTTTATCAAGTAACATTTTAAATTAATGTTCACCAGAAGAAGAGAAAAAAGAAGCATCATATGAGATGTATAATGTAAAATTTTTTTTATACTAATTTAAGCTTACGTTCTCAAGTTTTTCATCTCCAATAGATATTGTGTGAATCTTTTTCATGCCGCTTTCTCTATCTGTGGCTTGTTGTCTGATGTTGTCACTTTCATCAACTTTCTCAACTCCTTCACGCACATCTGCTGGTTTAAGAGTTCCTTCATCTTTCATCTCTTCTTCTTCTGGTGCTTTTGTAAAAGGTGCCTCTGTTTCCCTTGTTGGATATTCTTCAATATTTGAGTTTGTTGTTCCTATTTGCTCTTTAACGTCTGTTGCCTTAAGATATTCAGTAGATGCTGGACCAGAGTTGTTAATCTGTTTATCAAATAACATTTTAAATTAACATTTTCTTGAAGAAGAAAAACAAGAACTAGCATATGATATATATAACTTAGAATTCCTGGACTAATTAAAGCTAATCTAGTCTAGAATCGTTTATCTGTTTATCAAATTACATTTCAAATTAATTTTTTGTGGGAAGAAGAATAAGAAGTCACGCATGCTATATATAACATAGAATTACTATACTATTTAAATCTCACCTTCTCAAGTATTTCATCTCCAATAGATATTGTATGAATTTCCCTCAAGTTGCTCACTCCATCTACAGGCTGTTCTATTATGTTTTCACTTTCTGTAGCTTTCTCAACTCCTTCATGGACTTCTACCGGCTTAAGACTCCCTTCATCTGGTAAATTTTCCTCTTTTGGTGCTTTTATAACAGGTACTTCTGTCTCCCCTGTTGGATCTTCTTTAATACCCTTGTTTTCAGTTTCTATATGCTCCTTGGGATTTGCTCTCATCACCGAAAGTGACTTTCCACCTTTCTTAGACTCAAAAACCTTGAAGAGAGAACGGTCTCCAGTCATGTGTCTTGAGCACCCACTGTCAAGGTACCACAAACATGTGTCCATTACCTTGACTTCATCATAAAGCACACTTTATGCTTGCCTGACAAATTAGTAAGAATGGTTTTCTCTTTCATCTACCATTTATGTACAAAATCTTTGATTTTCATTTTGAGGCAGTCTAGTTTCTTTCTTGTCACACTAAGACCTTTTTCAACAATCATCAATATAGCTTTCAAATAACTTTTAGACTTGCATTTTCTGAAACACTCAATCAAATAAAGATTAGAAAAGCAAGATGTATTTGAAATAAAAGATCTTTTCATGCCACTTGTAGCCATGACAACAGGGGTCAATGGATCACATAGCAAAGATAAAACCTAATCAGAGTGTGCCCGCTTTGATACCACTTGATAGGCCAAGAATGTATTGACCCCTTTTGGTAAATTAATCAATTAATTATCCAAGTGAATTAATTAGATTCAATTACATGCAATAAAAGTGGTAGCATAAACAAATCACCAACTAAGTTAAATGCAGCGGAAAATAAATTTGACACAGGTGATTTGTTTACGAATAGGGAAAACCATCGAGGCAAAACCCCACCGGGTGAATTTAAGGTCACCACTTTTGAGAATCCACTATTATCAAAACTAGCGGTTACAAGTAAAAGGAATCCCAGTACCTAACACCAACCTATAGTTGAACTCTTACCCCAATACCCAATTGGACTTGTGATGTAGCGGCAATCTCTCCTTTCAATGCACGAATCCCAGTACGTGACTAATCAATGATGCACGGATCCCAGTACGTGACTAACACACCAACTTGAGGAAGATGTTGGCTATAAATGTAGCGGCAATCTCTCATTTCAATGCACGAATCCCAGTATGTGACTAACCATTGATGCACGAATCCCAGTACGTGACTAACACACCAACTTGAGGAAGATGTTGGCTGTAAAGTTCTTCAGTTCATCCAATAATGAAGATCAAGAAGCTCATTGGTTACAAAATCTTTGGCGCAAAGACACAGTAGCTTCTAGAGAGAATATGATGAACTAGGGCAAATTTGTCTCTGGTCACAATATGCATGTATTATCACTTTGCATCAAATGTGATGGCCCTTAAAATAATCCTTATATATGTCTAGGGTTGTGAGAAAAGAAATCCTACAGAAGTACTCATGGATGTGCGTGAAATTAGATCTAGAAATTCTAATTTCGTAATTCTTGACAGATACAGCTTCTGTCAAGTTTCAACATTAATCCTCGATAGAAATGATTCTGTCGAGACATCTGTCGAGCTTTAATGAACAACACTTTTTCACTTGTTTCTTGGTCAGATTTGCATGGCTTCAATACTAAACTTGAACACTTGTTTCTTGAAGTACTAAACCCATCCTAGATCTACCAAATTACAAGTAAAGTGCGTTTTATCAAAGGATTAGCCAATTTACGTAACATATGTCTCTAACATTCTCACATATGTCCTAACATGATAGAAATAAAGTTCCTTCAATTATGTGGTGGAAACACATCATGTAAGACCAATTTTCTTTTATTGGTAAGTTGCACATGCACATGCACATCTCAATGGGTCTTGAACTTACAACCTCAACCTCCCCTTAGAACTTATAAGGGGGAGGTTGAGCTACAGCTAGAGCTCATTGGCATAAGACCAAATTTTTATCAAAAACAAAAACTAAAAAAGATTTTTTACTGATAAGTTACAATTTTGAACTTAAAACCTCACCCAGCACCCATTCAAATTGTAGAAGGAAGTGTCATTTGAGCAAGAGCTCTTTGGCCCAAATTATTAAAGTAATTGAAGATATATAAAGAAAATTCTATTAAAATTTCTTGAAATATTTATTAATAAAGTTTTAATCGTAGTTGTATTTAAAATTTCTTGAAATTTTGATGATAGAATTTCACCAAGACCAGGACTAGAACATTAAATTGAGTAGAATGGCACCTAAGACCCAATTGTTATTATATTACATGTGAAACTTTATATAGATAGTATAATATGAAATTGAGCAACATGGTGTAGACCCAATTTTTGTTATATATTACGTATGATACAATAAATAGATCTCTAGTGTGTTATGTGTGAGATTCAGCAAAGCATTTTTAGTTAACAAAAGGAGTCTTACTATTTCAGGATGAATTAGCACAAGAGCTACAATAACCAACCATGTTAAAACAAACAAGCAAGTACTATTTTTCTAACAGAAAATGAAAACAAAGACTCAGTAGAAGGAAGGGGAAATCAACTGCAACTCTGATATAGCAACTCTAATATATATATATATATATATATATATGTGTGTGTGTGTGTTATGGTGAGTTAAAAGGTTCCAAAAAGTTTGCAAGTGCTTCATTTACATAATAAAAACTAGATGGTCAAGTAATAAGTCTCAAATGTCACAAGCACATTATCAGTTTTAATTCTACCAGAGAGAAAAGCACTTTGGGAATTAGTAACTACTTGGGCTAAAATTACTTTCAAGCGATTAACCAACACTTTAGCAATTAACTTGTAAACAACATTGCATAGGCTAATAGGTCTAAAATCAAATACTCTCTTTAGATTCTTTATTTTTGGGATAAGAGAGATGAATGTGGAATTAAGTGAATCATGCACCACCCCAGAATTTAAGGCATTGAGAACTATAACAGTTACATCATCACCTGCAATATTCCAAAAAGACTTGTAAAAAATAGAGGACATACCATCAAGACCTGGGGCGGTGAGAGGAGCCATTTGTTTGAGTGCTTGTTGAACTTCATCTGCTAGGAATTTGCGATCTAAAGCTAAGTTCATATCATCTGATACCGCTAGTTGCATGACATTCAGAATCTCATCAAACCCCGATGGCGTTGAAGTTGTGTACATATTTTGAAAATAAGACTCCACCAAATTACCCATCAAAACTTCGTCTTCCACCCAAGAACTAGCCTCATCTTCCAAACCTAGAATATAATTACTTTTATTTCTTTGGTTGGCTTTACAATGAAAATATCTAGTGTTTTAGTCACCTTGTTTTAGCCATGCTGTTCATGAAGGTTGCTTCCACATGTATGACTTTCCTCTTCAATTTCTCAATATTATCTCTAAGCTGATACACCCGGTTTGGATTTGAGGAATAACCACCTGATTCCCCTGTTACCTTCAATTCTCGAAGTTTCTTTGCTAGGGAATTTCGGACATGCCCAAAAGTTTTACAATTCCAAACTTTCAAATTTTCTTGACATGAGAGTATCTTCTGATTGAAACCCCAAACCGAAGAGGCATGGTTGTCTGAATTCCATGAATCTTGAACCACACCTTCACAAGAATTGTCTTTGATCCACATGGCTTCAAAGCAAAAAGGTCTTCCCTTTCTATAAAACCTCTTAAGCTCTGAATCCGTGCAAAGCAAAATCGGTTTGTGATCTGAGTGGAAAGCATGCAAGTGATGAATTTGAGTAGTAGGAAATCTCAACATCCAGTCCACAGTAGCTACACCCCTGTCCAAGCGAATCCAAGTATTATGAGGCCCCGGTCTCCTATTGCACTAAGTGAATGGTACCCATTAAAACCCAAGTCCTTCAACCTGCAATAATCTGGTGCATCTTTGAAGCTTTGCATTTGTCTTTCCGGTCTATCAAGCCAACCCTGTTTCTCTTCAGCCATAACAATTTCATTGAAATCCCCCATACAGACCCAAAGAAGGGTACTACGACGACTTAAAACTCGAAGCAAAGACCAGGAGTCTTCCCAGCTAGCAGTATCGAGGTCACCATAGAAACCCGTGAACTGCTAGGCGTCATCAACTCCATGGTCAACAATAGCATCTATATGACAATCAGAATAAGACTGAACATCCATTGATATGTCTGCTTTCCACAACAAAACTAAACCACCACCTTTGTTTAAATGTGGAACCATAAAAATATTGGCAAACTGCATCTTTCTTCAAATTCTTTCCATGGTAGGCTTCTCAACTTTTGTTTCCATCAAGAGAACCATTTTGGGATCTTTGTTGCTAACCATAGCAACGAGCTCATCTTTTGTTCGTGAGTTTTCAAGCCCACGATAGTTCCAGCTAAGGCAACTCATAGTGCTGGGTGGCACTGGGAACCAGTCTTCACCTGAAAATTTTCCTTGTCATACACCTCACAAATATCCATGTGCTGTTTCTTAGAACCCTGACCATCTTCTGAATCCAGGATAGGACGCCTTTCTGTATCACCACTTACTAGAAGCCCTTCCTTTTTTTGGTTGACATCACGGGCTAGCTTTTTAAAAGTCCCAAGTGGTTTTGACGAGGGTAAAGGGCTTAACCCGTTGGTGCACTCACCCAGTGGGATTTTTGTAGAGCCTAACGCTGCATGGTCATTAGTGAGGTCCACCAATCCTCTGTTATAGTGAGAGGAGTTAGGACCAGACAAAGAATCAAAGGCCACCCTTTTGTCTACATGTAAACCCTGAATACTCTTTGCCAACAACAGTGCTTCCACATTCTAAATTACCCATAACTTCCCTTGCTTGTCTATTCTTACTATTAGCCAAATGAAGAATATCCGAATCCTCCATAACTACCTCCCAAGTGGGGATAGTTCCCACCTTGGCTTCAGCAACTATCTCAGGTTTTGGGGGATTCTTAGCAGTGGACTGATTCGTTACTGGAGCATTCTTGTTTCCAGTTTTTCTCCACTAAGGCGCTGACTACGCGAGCACCCAGGAATCACTGTTACAGTTTTCCTTGTGGATCGAACCACATTCGCCCTCATCCACTCACCAAATTGTTTATCTTCTTTCTTCATTCTTCCCATATCCTGAAGCCATAATTCACATTCACGTTCTCCATGGGTTAAACGACCACACCAATAACAAAAGTTAGGGAGGCGTCCGTACATGAGGCCCACCCAACCAATCTGCCTTCCTTCAGACCAAAGTTTACAACATCTCGGCATTGGTTTTGAAATAATGGAAATACAAACCCTTAAAAACTCACCACCAGTACCATCATCCTCCTGGTCTGCCACCTCAATGGCTTTCCCAATGGAATTACCAACAGCTTCACCCGTGGCTTGATTAAGGCTCTTATCTAGGACATTGTGAAACTGAACCCAGAAAGTTGCCCAAGAAAACTCTAAGGATGGTACATCTTCTGCCTCATTAACTCGCTGAAACACCATAATGTTTTTGTCAAAAGACTAGGACTGATATTGGGTTGGGTTTACTGTGACCCGAAACCCGACCCGATAGAAATCGGGTTTAACTGCCTTAAACCAGACCCGAACCGAAAAATCGGGTCTATAATCGGGTCGGTTTTCCAGGTCTCGGGTTGGACACTTTTTTTTTTTTAATGGAGGACTAGTTGTTGCAATTGGAACTGTTCAAATTATACCAGGCCTGATAGAACTCCAAGGTAATAATGATAATACCAAATTTTCATATCAAAATCAAATAAGATCAACCATGAAGAGTCATAAAGGTGGAATCTTCTACCACGCTATTTAACAATAATTTTACTATCTAAGCCCAAAGAACCAAAACTTGTATATCTACAATTGGGCAATGGAAATTTCAAGCAATATTGGTAGATACAATTCAAGCATAGAGAGTCTGCAGGTTTAGAAACCTGCAGCCAAAACTCTCAACACATACACATCCTTATTCAGCCAATATTTCCTAATAACTAGTACAAAAACCTGCTATCAACACTGCTGCTCCCATCAAAATAACCATCTGGGCTCCCAATGTTTTGAGAGTTTAAAGAAATCTAAGTGAAATATCACAGTATAAAGAAGCTTGAAAGATAAGAGGAAAGATTGAAGATTCACCTATTCAAGTCTGTGGTAGTAGCAGAATTGCAAGACATATTAAGATGAACTTTTATAACAGGTACTTCTGTCTCCCCTGTTGGATCTTCTTTAATACCATTGTTTTCAGTTTCTATATGCTCCTTGGAGTCTATTTCCTTGAAATACTCAAAGGATTCTGAGCCAGAATCTTTAACCTGTTCATCAAGTAACATTTTAAATTAATGTTCACCAGAAGAAGAGAAAAAAGAAGCATCATATGAGATGTATAATGTAATTTTTTAAAATACTAATTTAAGCTTACGTTCTCAAGTTTTTCATCTGCAATAGATATTGTCTGAATATTTTTCATGTCGCTTTCTCCATCTGTGGCTTGTTGTATGATGTTGTCACTTTCATCAACTTTCTCAACTCCTTCATGCACATCTGCTGGTTTAAGAGTTCCTTCATCTTTCATCTCTTCTTGTTCCAGTGCTTTTGTAAAAGGTGCTTCTGTTTCCCCCGTTGGATATTCTTCAATATTTGTGTTCGCTGTTCCTATTTGCTCTTTAGAGTCTGTTGCCTTAAGATATTCAATTGATTCTGGACCAGAGTTGTTCATCTGTTTATCAAATGACATTTTAAATTAACATTTTCCTGAAGAAGAAAAACAAGAACTAGCATATGATATGTATAACACAGAATTCCTGGACTAATTAAAGCTAACCTTCTCAAGTATTTCGTCTCCAACAGATCTTGTATGAATTTCTTCCAAGCCGCTTTCTCCATCTATGGCCTGTTCTCTGATGTTTTTACTTTCATTAACTTTCTCAACTTTTTCATGCATTTCTACTGGCTTAAGACTATCCTCTTCTGGTGTTCTTGTAACAAGTACTTCTATCTCTTCTGTTGTAACTTTTTCAATATTCATGTTTACAGTTTTTGTTTGCTCCTTGGAGTCTGTTGCCTTGAGATATTCAATGGATTTTGGGCCAGAGTCTTCCACCTATTTATCAAATAGCGTTTCAAATTAATGCTCATTGGAAGAAGAAGAAAAAGAAACGTCAGATGAGACATATAACATAAAATTTCTATAGTAATTAATGCTCACGTTCTCAACTATTTCTTGTCCAACAGATACTGTATGAATTTCCTTCAAGCTACTGTCTCCATCTGTGGCTTCTTCTCTGATGTTTTCAATTTCATCAGTTTTATCAACTCCCTCACGCTCATCTGTCGGCTTAAGAATACCTTCATCTTGTATCTTTTCTTCTTCTGGTGCTTTTGTAACAGGTGCTTCTGACTCCCCCATTGGATCTTTTTCAATATCCGTGTTCACCGTTTCTATTTGTTCCTTAGAATCTGTTGTCTTAACATATTCAATGGAATTTGGGCCACAGTCTTTCACCTGTTTCTCAAATAACATTTGAAATTAATATTAGTTGGAAGAAGAATAAGTAGTGTGTGTGTTATATCATAGAATTTCTATACTATTTAAAACTGACCTCCTCAAGTATTTCATCTCTATCAAATATTGCATGAGTTTCCTTCAAGCCACTGTCTCCATCTGTGGCTTCTTCTCTGATGTTTTCACTTTTATAAGTTTTATCAACTCCCTCACGCTCATCTGTTGGCTTAAGAATACCTTCATCTTGTATCTTTTCTTCTTCTAGTGCTTTTGTAACAGGTGCTTCTGACTCCTCCATTGAATCTTTTTCAATATCTGTGTTCACTGTTTCTGTTTGTTCCTTAGAATTTGTTGTCTTAACATATTCAATGGAATCTGGGCCACAGTCTTTCACCTGTTTCTCAAATAACATTTGAAATTAATATTAGTTGGAAGAAGAATAAGTAGTGTGTGTGTGTGTTTATATCATAGAATTTCTATACTATTTAAAACTGACCTCCTCAAGTATTTCATCTCTAGGAAAGATTGCACGAGTTTCCTTCAAGCCATTGTCTCCATCTGTGGCTTCTTCTCTGATGTTTTCACTTTCATCAGTTTTATCAACTCCCTCACGCTCATTTGTTGGCTTAAGAATACCTTCATCTTGTATCTTTTCTTCGTCTGGTGCTTTTGTAACAGGTGCTTCTGACTCCCCCATTGGATCTTTTTCAATATCTGTGTTCACCGTTTCTATTTGTTCCTTAGAATCTGTTGTCTTAACATATTCAATGGAATCTGGGCCATAGTCTTTCACCTGTTTCTCAAATAACATTTGAAATTAATATTAGTTGGAAGAAGAATAAGTAGTGTGTGTGTGTTTATATCATAGAATTTCTATACTATTTAAAACTGACCTCCTCAAGTATTTCATCTCTAGCAAATATTGCATGAGTTTCCTTCAAGTTGCTCTTTCTATCTTTGGCCTGTTCTATGATGTTTTCACTTTCATCAACTTTCTCAACTCCCTCATGCTCTTCTACTGGCTCAAGACCATCTTCATTTGGTATCTTTACTTCTGTTGGTGCTTCTGTAATAAGTGCCTTTGTCTCCCCTGTTGGATCTTCTTCAATATTCGTGTTTACAGTTTCTGTCTGCTCCTTGGAGTATGATGCCTTGAGACATTCAGTGGATTCTAGGCCATAGTCCTTTTCCTGTTTATCAAATAACGTTTCACATTGATGTTCACCAGAAGAAGAAAATGAAATAACATATGAGATATGTATAACATAAAATTTCTTTACTAATTCAATCTCACCTGCTCAAGTATTTCATCTTTAGCTAATATTGTATGAATTTCTTTCAAGTTGCTCTCTCCTTCAATGGCCTGTTCCCTGGTGCTTTCAGTTTCATCAACGTCCTCAACTCCCTTATGCACATCTGCTGGCTCAAGACCACTTTCATCTGGTATCTTTTCTTCTTCTGGTGCTTTTGTAACAGGTGTTTCTGTCTCTCCTGTTGGATCTTCTTCAATCTTTGTGTTTGTTGTTTCTGTATGTTCCTCAGAGTCTATTGTCTTAAGATATTCAGTGGATTCTGGGCCAGAGTCTTTCTCCTGTTTATCAATCCCCAGAAGATTAAAAAGAAGCAACATTTTTTTTTCCTTATGGTTTATATGGTGCTTTCCATATTCAATCTTATATTTCTGTCTACATGACTTGCGATATGTGTGATGCAGGTTACTGATCATACAAGAGATCTTGAAGAGATGCAGAATGTCTCAAAGAGAAGAATACCTTGCATCTCTGCATAGGTGTGTGCATTTTAATATGAATGGTAATTGCATGTAAGTGAGATATATAACATTTTCTTTTCATGTTCCAGAGGATCAGTTAGTACATAATAATGTTTTACCAAGAAATGCCCACTTTGCTCTCTTATAACTGGTCTAATTGTTGAAGTTAAACCTGAAAATGCCTGACTTTGAAGCTAAACAAGTTTTACCCATACCATTTTTGGGCAGTTCTATATAATCCACTTGAACATGAAGCTCATGTTCTGCAAGTCCTGTCTTTCTTCTCTTTGAAGTCAATTGGTGCCCATGAAAATTTCTTGCTATGCTATACAGGCCCCATTATGATTAATAAAATACACACACACACAGAATTCTATACTAATTGAAGCTCACCTTCTCAGCTATTTCATCTCTAGTAGATACAGTATGAATTTCCTTCACATCACTATCTCCATCTGTCACATGTTCTCTTATGTCTTCACTTCCATTGACTTTCTTAACTCCGTCATGCACCTGTTCAACATATTTTAGTAATAGAACCTCAGGAAATCACTCATGTAAAAGAAAATTATGCCTACATAGGAGTTGATCTCCTGACCTTTTCAGTAGTACTGACAGCAGTAATGGTGTCTTCTGCCTTTTGTGATTCATGAATATGATCTTTGGCTTCCAATTTGGGCTCCATTTCCATTTTTCTCACTGTTTCACCTTCAATTTGGCCTATATTCTTTTGCTCAACAGATTCCGAATTCCACTCCTGAACATCATCTTTGTTCTCCTCAGTTTGACTCTTGTTGGTTTGAGGAAGTGTATCATCACTTTGATCTTTGTTCGTTGATTCAGAGACAAAATCAGGCTTTTGACCCAGATCAGCTGATTCTAGATTCTGTTCCAGACCAATATATTAGTAAAAAGCTAAATGTAGTTCACCATAAAATAAAGATATATTGGTAGTGATTTGAATTTCATGGAGAAAGAGAAAAGAAACATAAGAAAAGAATATGGATGCATTAGTTAGTCTTGTAATATGGTTGTTCATCATGAATAATGATATCATAAATTGAAAGAATGTGTTCTTCAATTCCTATGTAAAACTGTGAGACAAATCAAGTCTCATGGTTATCATCCCATCAGTGGTTTCATCTGTAGTACTTACAGTATATGAGTTAAAAAATGAAAACCATTTAAGTTAAATATTTGTTATTGCTTAGTCATTAGAATGAGATAATTTATATTGCTGTTACCTTTTCTGCTATTTGATCATCGTCTTTGGTGTTTGTAGGCTCACATTCGTGGCTATGAGCTCCTGCATTCAATTCAGCTGTTCCTTTCTCTACTACATCACCTTTTAAGCTACCTTCCAAGTTCTGAACAGAATCCTCTTGTTCCAGGGTAGCCTTTTCACTATCTTTACACGTACTAATTGCAATATCCTTTGAGGCCTCATTAGATGGATTTTCATGTGTGAAAGTGTCCAATTTGGATACCTCAGTTTGATCTGCTAAATCACTGGTTTCTCCCCTCTGTGAGATCTCCAAATCTTCTGTATCATAGCTATTCTTTTCACCGTGTAGCTCTGGGGGCATTTGTGACTCTGTATCCTTGAGCTTTTGGACTTTTTCATTTGCATCCTCCTTCCCATTGTCTGAAGAGAACAATTCAGAAACATCTTTTGGTTTAATGGGTTCATCTTCCTTTTGTATTAACTTCTCATCTGTTTCCTGCACACTGGAAGGAGTTTTGGCATTTACATCTGCGATAACATCTTTTTCTGGAGTCTCTTCTACTGTCTTGCTTACTACAATTGTTATGGGCTCATGGTCTTTCAATGGCATTACATAAGAATCTTGAGAGCTATCTTCTGATATGCTATCTATGGGTTTCTCAGCGATGGTCACTTCTACTTCATGGCCAATTCCTCTAGGAGGTTCTTCTTTTTCCATTTGATGCTCAATTTTTTCTCCACCTCCATCTGCTACAGTCGAAATCTCCTTGTTCCTATTCTCTTCTAAGCCAGAAATTTCCTCTGGTTGGACATCAATATCTACATTGTCTAAGTTAGTTTCTTCTGTTTCAATGGTTGCTGGACCCTTCCCTTCAGGAGCAATATCAGAGCTTTTGACCTGCTCATAATTTTCTGGTTTGGCTTCTTTCAAGCCCATTTCTTCACACAAAACTGTGACAGATGCAGAGTCAAAATCATTATTAGTGTGTTCTTGCTTCAGGATTTCTTCCTTGGTCTCTTTCTCAGATACCTCAGGCACAAAGGAAGAGTTTTCTGCAGAAGTCAAAGTTATGTTCTTATTTGACTCTGCACTGTCCTGTAAGGTCCCTGATTTTGATTCCTCTGTCAAATCTTTTACCCCGATCTGCTCTATGAACTCCAAATCTGGGCTTTTGACCTGTTGAACAAATTAAATAGTAAGTAAACAAGTGAGAGTAGACATGGAAGATTTTGGAAATCAGTTCAGATTTTTTGTACAAGCTGACCTCCTCTTTTAACTTCATAGCATCACTTTCATCTTCCTTTAAGTTTTCCTTTACTGTTACTTCTCCAACTGATAAAGAAGAGAGTTCTGTGATGTTTAGTTCCTCCAAGTTCGGTTGTTCTGTTTCTATATGTGAAGCTGTTGCCTCAAACCCACTAGATTCCTAATTAAAAAAAGAAGGGGAGGGGGGAAGAGAGGTGAGCAAGGTTTGGTAATTAGATAAGAGCATAGAGATGAATTTATTTTATATGAAGCTTAAAATTTTTAACTAACCTGATCATCTTTGGAGTTCTCTTCAGTTGTTTCTTTCTCATTGAATGCTGGAGACTGGTCCTTAACAATATCAGTTTCCTCTAGTATATGTTCCCTATTTCCTTTGCTGACACTAGTAGTATTAAAAACCTACATTTCCAATGAAGTTTTGAATTAGATTACATTGTTTTGATAGAAAAGAAAATCAGTAAAGTGTACATGTGATGTTAAATTAGGATGTATTAGTTGACACTTGATGGTAATGCACAAGATTGAAACGAATGGAATATTTTTAGCCAGCACCCTCATAGTAAATATGAGGAACTTGCTTTCCTTGTTTTGTGAATTTTAGGTTTCCGTCTGCAAACTATCAATTCTCTATGCTCCTAACAGCTGTGCAATGAGAGTTCTAATCCAAAAAATATATTTTGTAGCAGCTAGACACACTGAATAAAATGCATAACATTTAAAAAGGAAAACAAAATAAAAAACTATGATGTATTTAACATATGGTGAGTCAATATCATAATTGTGCCTTTAGGGGTTTTCATATCTCCCAGTGACTCATTCTCTAGTTTAAGATCCTCCAGCTTGGTGGTCAACTTAATCCACGTGGGGAAACAACTTGTCACATAAGTAACCAAATATAAATGAGATATGAATTTTGTTAGAATAAGGGTTAAATAATTGTTAATAATCTCCCCATTTCTTAACCCCTTAAACTTTTGGGACAAGTGGTAATTTGTCATGGTATCATAGCAGGTAATCTTACATACCTCAGTCTGATCCGCTGAATCACTGGTTTCTCCCCTCTTTGAGATATCCACATCTTCTGCATCATAGCTATTCTTTTCATTCTGTATCTTAGGGAGCATATGTGACTCTGCATCTTTGTGCTTTTGGACTTCTTCATTTACACCCTTCTTCCCATCATCTGAAGAGAACAATTCAGAAACATCTTTAGATTTAATGGATTCATCTTCCTTTTGCGTTAAGTTCTCATTTGTTTCCTTCACCCTGGAAGGAGTTTTGGCATTTGCATATGTGGTTTCATCTCTTGCTAGAGTCTCTTCTACGATCCTGCTTAATTCAATTATCATGGGCTCATGGTCTTTCAAAGGCGTCATATAAGAATCTTGAAAGCTATCTTCTGATATGCTATCTAAAGGTTTCTCAGCAGTGGTCACTTCTACTTCATGGCCAATTCCTGTTGTAGGAGCATTATCCTCCATTTGATGCTCATTTTTTTCTCCACCTCCTTCTGCTACGGTCAAAATCCCCTTGTTCCTATTCTCTTCTAAGCTGGAAATCTTCTCTGGTTGGACATCAATATCTACATTGACTAAGTTAGATCTGTCTGTTTCAGTTGTTGCTGGCCCTTCAGTAGCAATATCAGAGCTTTTGACTTGCTCATTATTTTCTGGTTTGGCTTCTTTCAAGCCTGTTTCTTCACTAAGAATTATGACAGATGCAGAGTCAAAATCATTATTTGTGTGTTCTTCTTGCTTCAGGATTTGTTCTTTGATCATTTTCTCAAATATATCAGGCACAAAAGAAGAGGTTTCTGCAATAATCAAAGTACTGAAGTTTTTATTCGGCTCTTCACTGTCCTGTAAGGTCCCTGATTTTGATTCCTCTGTCAAATCTTTTGCTCCAATCTGCTCTATGAACTCCAAATTTGGGCCTTTGACCTGTTGAACAAATAAAATTGAAAGTCAGAAACTGAGAATAGACACAAAATGGTAGATTTGGAAACCAATTCAGATTCTGTGTACAAGCTGACCTCTTCTTTTAACTCCTTTTCTATTACCTCTCCAACTGATGAAGAAGAGAGTTCTGCAATGCCTGGCTCCTCCAAGTTTGGTTTTTCTTCTTCTATACTTGAAGCTGTTGTCCCTAACCCCCTACATTCCTAATGAAAAGAAAGGGAAGGGAAGGGAGAAAGGTTTGGTAATTAGAGAAGAGCACAACAATGAATTTAATTTCTTTTAAACTTAAATTTTTTATCTAAGTAGAACCTGTTGATCTTTGGAGTTCTCTTCAGTTGTTTCTTTTTCATTGAATTCTGGAGACTGGTCCTTAACACTGTCAATTTCCTCTAATATCAGTTCCCTATTTCCTTTGTCGATACTAGTAGTAGCATCAAATGTCTACATTGCAAATGAAGTTTTGAATTAGACTCCATTGTTTTGATAGAAAAGAAATCAGTAAAGTGTACCTTTGATATTAAATTAAGGATGTATTAGTTGATACTTGACAGTAATGCACAAGATTGAAATAATTGGAATATGTTTTGATAGTACCCCCATAGTAAATATAAGGAACTCAGTTTCCTTGGTTTTGGTGAATTTTAGGTTTCTTTTGCAAACTATCAATTCTCTATTCTCCTAGCAACTGGGCAGTGGGAGTTCTAATCTGCATAAAAATTTTGTAGTAGCAACACACTTTGAAGAAAATGCATATTGTTTAAAACGGGAAAACAAAATAAAAACATGTTAAGTGCTGAACATATGGTGACTCAATAGCACAATTGTGCCTTTTGTTTTTTTTCATATCCCCCTGTGACTCATTCTTTTGTTTCCTCCAGCTTAGTGGTCAACTTAATCTCTGTAGGAAAACAACTTGTCACGTTATAACCAAATATAAATGAGATTTGACTTTTGTTAGAATAAAGGTAAAATAATCAAATTTACTCTTTCCTAACAACTTATACTTTTGGGAGAATTAGTAATTTGTCATGGTGTTAAAGTGGTGGTCCTAAGTTTGAAGCGTATCTCCTCTCTGTCCCATCTAAAAAGTTAAAAATCCTATGTGTTTGGCCCCACTTATTTAGAGGGAGTCTGAGCCCATATGAGAGGAGGAGAGTTCGAATATTGGGTGAATGGTTAAATTTACCTTTTTCCTAGTAGTTTAAGCTTTTGGGACAAGTGAAAATTTCTCAACTACAAAGATTTTATTATAGTATTTACCTTTTCTCTTGTAGCTTCTTTTTCTTTTTTATCATCAGTAGTTTCTGTTTCTTCTCTCTTTTCTCTTTCTGAAGTTTCTTCAAGGTTCTGAATGATTCCTTCCTCTTTCATGCAGGTAGTCTTTTTCATATTTTCACTTGAAGATTCTGCCTCCATTTCTTCAGGTGTTACATCTAGAACTTGTTCAAGCTTCTCATTTGCATCTCTCTGGAAGACTGGTTCCAACTCTTCTCCACCTTTTGCTGTTTCCTTCACACTATTTCCTTCAGCCTCAGCAACCCCGTTAATGCCATCATTGCCTTCAGCTATCTTCATAGAAGATATTTCCTCATCTCTTTTCTCTATTGAAGCTTCTGTTGGAATCATGTTCTCATCTTGTCCCTGCAGACATTCCTCTTGTTTTGCTAGTGGAGTATTAAGAGCTTTTTCATGTTTTTCAACTTCATGATCTGTCTCACATGCGATGCTCTCATCAACTGCATCTTTCTGTAAAACATGTTCTGAATCTTCTTCACCTTTTGGTGTTCCATCCGCATTGTTTTCTCTGGCCTCATCTTGCCTATTATTTCCATCTTTGTGTTCAGCCACTTTGACAAGAGATGAATCCTCATCTTTATTCTCTATTGAAGCTTCTGTTGGAGCTAAGTCCTCGCCATCTACATGGAGGTCTTCTTCTAGATTCAACAATGATTTATCAAGAATATTGTTTGGGCTTTCAACATTGTGATATTTCTCTTGTGGGTCATCTTTCTGCAAGACCTGCTCTGAATTTTCTTCACCTGTTGGTGTGACCTTTACACTGTCTTCCATAGTCTCAGCTAGTCTATTATTCTCATCATTGTTTTCAGCCACTTTGACAGAAAATGTGTCCTCATCACTATTCTCTATTGAAGTTTTTGTCGGAACCGAGTTATAACCTTCTCCCTGTAGAACTTCCTCTTGTTTCACGAACAAAGTATCAAGATTATTTTCAGGGCTGTCAACATTGCGATTTTCCATGCCTACAATGTTCTGTCCTGGTTCATTTATCTGTAGCATTTTCTCTGAATCTTCTCCACCTTCTGGTGTTAACTTTTCACTGTTTTCTATAGCTTCAGCTTGTCCATTGTCATCGTTGTCCTCAACCACTTTGATGTAAGATGTGTCCTCATCTCTTTTCTCTATTGCAGCTTCTGTTGGAGCCAGGTTTTCAGATTCTCCCTGTAGGCCTTCCTCCTGTTTCACCAATGGAGGATCAGAAATAGTTTCTAGGATTTCAGCTCCATTATTTGTCTCATGTGTAATACCCTCTCCTGGTTCATATTTCTGTAAAATTTGTTCTGAATTTTCTTCACCTTCTGGTGTTGCCTTTGCACTGTTCTCTATAGCCTCAGCTAGCTTGTCATTGTCATCATTGTCCACAGCAACTTTGACAGAAGTAATGGCTTCATCTCTTTTCTCTTGTGAAGTTTTTGCTTGAGCCAGGTTCGTACTTTCTCCCTGCAAACCTTTCCCTGGGTTCACCAATGAAGTATCAAGAATTTCTCCGGGGCTTTCAAACTCATGATTTGTCTCTCGTGGTTCGTCATGCTTTAAAGCTTGTTCTGAATCTTCTTCACCTTCAGGGCTGTCAACATTGCAATTTTCCATGCCTACAATGCTCTGTCCTGGTTCATCTATCTGTAGTATTTTCTTTGAATCTTCTCCACCTTCTGGTGTTACCTTTTCACTGTTTTCTGTAACTTCAGCTTGTTCATTGTCATCATTGTCCTCAGTTACTTTGATGTAAGATTCCTCTTCTCTTTTCTCTATTGCAGCTTCTGTTCTTGGAGCCAGGTTTTCAGATTCTCCCTGCAGGCCTTCCTCTTGTTTCACCAATGTAGGATCAGAAATGGCTCCATTATTTGTCTCACGTGTAATGCCCTCTGCTGGTTCATCTTTCTGTAAAATTTGATCTGAATCTTCTTCACCTTCTGGTGTTGCCTTTGCACTGTTCTCTGTAGTCTCAACTAGCCTGTCATTGTCCACAACAATTTTGACAGAAGATATGCCTTCATCTCTTTTCTCTTGTGAAGTTTCTGCTGGAGCCAGGTTCGTACTTTCTCCCTGCAAACCTTTCCCTACCAATGAAGTATCAAGAACTTCTCCAGGGCTTTCAAACTCATGATTTGTCTCTCGTGGTTCATCATGCTGTAAAGCATGTTCTGAATCTTCTTCACCTTCAGGGCTGTCAACATTGCGATTTTCCATGCCTACAATGCTCTGTCCTGGTTCATCTATCTGTAGTATTTTCTCTGAATCTTCTCCACCTTCTGGTGTTACCTTTTCACTGTTTTCTGTACCTTCAGCTTGTTCATTGTCATCGTTGTCCTCAGTTACTTTGATGTAAGATGTGTCCTCATCTCTTTTCTCTATTGCGGCTTCTGTTGGAGCCAGGTTTTCAGATTCTCCCTTCTGGCCTTCCTCCTGTGTCACCAATGTAGGATCAGAAATATTCTCTGGGATTTTGGCTCCATTATTTGTCTCACGTGTAATGCCCTCTCCTGGTTCATCTTTCTGTAAAATTTGATCTGAATCTTCTTCACCTTCTGGTGTTGCCTTTGCTCTGTTCTCTGTAGTCTCAGCTAGCCTGTCATTGTCCACAACAACTTTGACAGAAGATATGCCTTCATCTCTTTTCTCTTGTGAAGTTTCTGCTTGAGCCAGGTTTGTACTTTCTCCCTGCAAGCCTTTCCCTGGGTTCACCAATGAAGTATCAAGAACTTCTCCAGGGCTTTCAAACTCATGTTTTGTCTCTCGGGGTTCATCATGCTGTAAAGCATGTTCTGAATCTTCTTCACCTTTTGGTGTTACCTTTACACTGGTTTTTGTAGTTTCAGCTAGCTTGTTATTTTCATCATTCTCTTCAGCCATTTTGATGGAATATGTTTCCTCATCATTGTTCTTTATTGAAGCTTCAGTTGAATCCGGTTTTTCACCTTCTTCTTGCAGATCTTCCTTTTGTTTCACTAATGAAGCAATGAGAATATTTTCTGGGCTTTCAACTACAATGCTTGCTGTTTCATCTATCTGCAGTCCCTCTTCTGAATCTTCTTCCCCTTGTGGAGTTACCTTTGCACTATTTCCTGTAGCTTCAGCTAGCCCGATATTGTTATTGTCATTGTTGTCCTCAGTCACTTTGACAGAAGATGTGTCCTCGTCTCCATTCTCTGCTGAAGCTTCTGTAGAAACCAGGTGCTCAACTTCTCCCTGGAGACCTTCCTCTTGTTTTGCCAATGAAGCATGAAGAATTTCTTCCGGGCTTTCATCATGATTTGTCTCATGTGCAATGCTCTCACCTGCTCTGGCAGGCTGTGACTTCTCTAAAATCTGTCAAATTAAGTATATCCCATACAAGTTAAAGTTTGGAAAAAAAAAAAAAAAACAATTAAGGCATGTAATTTTGATAAAAGCTAACCTCATCTTTGTAGGCTTCCTTTTCATCTTCTTCGAAGTCCTGAATTGGACCTTTTCCAATGGACTTTGGCGAGAGTTCATTGACTTGTCCTTCTTTCATTATCTCTAAACTGCCATCCTCCTCTCTTGAAATTTTTGTTTCCTTTTCACTGTCTTGGTATATCTTTGTTGTTTCCTTTTCAATTGGTTTTGGTGTGAAAAATGTAGCATTGGCTTCAAAAATCTGTTCTTTATTGACATCCCCACTACCTGGAACTGGAATCTTATGCTCATCATGCACCTGTTTTAACAGATGAGGCTTCAGAATGAATATGAGCTGAATAGAATAAAACCACAGAAAATGAAAATTTTTGTGTGAATAAATAGACACACATATATAGAAGTGTGCATGCATGTACATACATATTGATAAATTACTGAATGTCCTAAAAGCTTAAACTATTAAGAAATTGTGAATTTAATCATTTAATAATAATTCTAACACCTCCACCTCACATGTGGGCCTAAACTCCCCCTTAATAAGTGAGGCCCAACGCTTGGGATTCTTAACATGTTAAATGGGAGGTAGAGTGGAGATGGGGATCAAGCTTAGAATCTCCTGCTTTAATACCATGATAAATTACCGAATGTTCCAAAAGTTTAAGCTATAAGGAAATGGTAAATTTAATCATTTAATAATAATTCTAACACATATGTATCCATGTACATACATATTCATTTAATTATAAGTTCTACATTGCAGTCAAACCTCTTCCAGTATTATATTGCTCCTCTCATCTTCACCGCTCAATGTTGGTACTGGTTCCGTAAGACTTCTTACTGGTAAGCTTTGCTCAACAGTCTTGTCTCCAGTATATACAGAGTGGGCGACTTTAGTTCTGTCATTTTCAAGTGAGCCTTCTTCAATGTCATTACCTGCATTGGATGTTTGAGGTTCATCATTTCCTACAAACTCATTGGAGTATACATATATGTTGGCTGTAGTCAAATATTTGACTTTGTTAGCAGTTATAGAAATTTGTGGCCGTACTGAAGTGTTGATGAGTCCGTGAGCTTTCTAGAACAGTAGCTACTTGCTTGTTATCATGCATTAGTTTTGTTAATGATGATCATGGATTTGGTGTAATTTGTATTAAGTGGAATTTTCTTTGATCTCTAATGGTGATGGTCATATATTTGGTGTAATTCGTTTTTCCTTTTAAGAAGAAGAATTCCAGTGAAGAAGAAGGGTGAGAAAATTGAAGGAAATGGCCACAAAATGTAAAATCTTTTAGTTTGGATGGAAAACTAACAGTTTCAATTTGTCCAAACTTTAGTAGTAATATTAGCAATTGAAATATTTTGGACTAGATTGTGAAAGTGCCAAACCAAAGGGGGTAAATTGTGATTCATAAAGATGGAGAGATTGAAGATTAAGTGAATTTTAGGATAAGAGTAAGGTGGATGAAGTAGAAAAATGCATCAAGAGTATTATATAATTGTAGAATAACTAATAAGTTAAAGGGGCAATTTATAAGACTGCTATAAGACCAATTATGCTCTTTGTACTAAATGTTATACTGTTAAGAAGCGACATATTCATAAAATGAGTGTACTCAATATGAGAATGTTAAGATTATATAAGTGGATATACACAGAAAGATAGCATTCGAAATGAGTAAATTCGCTTAAAGATAGGGGACCCCTATTGATAAAAAGATAAGGAAGAGTTGCTTGAGATGATTTGGTCATGTTTGGAGGAGAGAGATTAATGCATCAATGAAAAACAGTGAGTTAATTTAAGTTGAGATAACAAAAAAAGGTAGAAGAAGAAGAAGAAAAAAATAACATTATTGAAAGTTCTAAAAAAGGACATGCCAATTAAGGAAGTAATGCAGAGTATAACTTTGAATAGAATAGAATGACAAAAAAAGAATATATGTGTTTGACTCTAAGTATGACTTACTTAGTGATTGAGTCCCTATATTAGAAATGTCTTTTTTAGTGTTCAGTACCTGTCTACAGGGCTCCTACCTACTGCAACCAAAAGCTCATAATACATTTCCCTGTTTTGTTTGAACTTTTAAAGTTTGTTTTAATTACTAGTAAGATGAGCATGAATTATGTAAAAGGGAAAATTTTGGTTGAGGTTTTGAATTGAAACTACTCACTTTTTGCAATTTTATGTATACCTGTAACAATAGCTTCTTCCTTATGTGTCACCTCTGGTATGTTAGCCTGAGCATCACTGACCTCTAACTTCTCATCAGATTCCAATCCATAAACTGTTTCAAGTTTCTCAGTAATGTTTGTTTCCATTCTTACAGTCCCTTCTGCAGATGAATGCTCTATTACTGTGCCCTCTGTGCTTTTGTATGCTTCAGACGCATTTGCTGCTTGATTTTCCTCATCCGTAGAGGTACAAGTTGACTTTTGTATTTCTTCTTCAGGTTCAAATTCGAAGACTTGATCAATCCTTTTGCCTTGCACTTGTCCTGTCTCTTCAACCAATGAATGTGTAACATGTAAATTGTTGGCATTGTTGTTTGGAATTTCAGCTTCTGAACTTTCAGTCTTCTCATTTGAATCAATCAGTGGGGGATTCTGCATCAGAAATAAAGAATCAATGAAATCTTCAGTATTTATGAAAAAAACTGTTTACCTCAGCGACATAAAAATAGATTTTCAAAACCAGGATATATGTTCTAATCAAACAAATTGGAGAATAATATCTACACTTTTTAATTGGAAAAAAAATAATAATAAAAATAAAAAGAAGAAGAAGAAGAAGAAGAACAAATATCTAACCTTTTGCCCAGGAATTTCAACACTAGTGGTATCATAAGTAGCAGTTGATTTGTCATCCTGCCTTTTTTCCTTGAAGCTATCTTCTGGATTTTCGAATTGAGTGTTTTCCCTTGAAGCTCCTGTTTCAATCTCCTCAGAAATCTTATTCGAGGGTCTTTCAAGCTCCTCCTTTTCTGGTTCATTTTGCTGCAATAAATTATGCTCAGGGCCTCCCTCGTGCTCTTTTGATTCCAATTTGCTAAGCTTCATGGCCTCAATGAAATCTGTTTTGCTGATGTTATCTTCATTCACCATGACTGTAAACCCTTCCTTCTCTCTTGTCTCCCCTGCTGAAGCTTCTGTCACATCCAGGTCCTCAGCTTTGCTCTGCATACCATCCTCACATGTCTCGGAGGAAGCATCAGGCTTTTTGTCATAATTTTCAACATCCTTACTGTTTTCACTTGTAGAGCTATCAGCTTGGGCAAATTTCTCAAAGATTTCATTTGGGTTTGTAACTTCTTTTGTACTTTCCATGACAATATTCTCTAACCCAATTTTGGGGTCTACTTTGAATATCTCAGAATTGTCTACTTCCTGCTGGCTCGTCTCTTCTGTGACAAAGGGGGTATCTAACCTGTTCTTATTTTGCATCTCATCTTCAACTGAAGTTACATCTTTCTCTTGCTTGTTTAATTCAGTTGCATCTTGTTTTTTCTCTTCGCATTCGGTGCTGCAGGCGTCTTTTATCTTCTCTCCTACTTCTGGTCCATCTTCTTGTTGGCTTGCCCTGCATTGTTCTAGGATGACAGATGACTTTTCAGGCTTGTCCTTATCTCCATCTCCAATATCCAAGGTTGTGCCTTCATCATTCTGAATGTTTGGACTTTCTTCTTTAGTTGAAAAGGATGCATCTTCAATTCTATCATACATGACCTTATCTTTCTTGTCCTTATTTCCTATCTCTTCACTAGGCCTAATTGTTTCAGGACCCTTTTCCTCAGCCACCAAATCAGAGTACTTCTCAGTTTCCTTGTTCTCTCCTCCTTTCAATTTTATTTCTCCAAGCCCTTCTTGGAAGAGTGTGGTGTCAGCGGTAGAGGATTTGTCTATAGTTTCGTCTTTGGTACATAGGTCTGTCACTGTTTCAACATCCTTGTTTAAGTTGTTGACTGTCAAATCTTTGGTATGAACTGAAGCTTTACTAGTTTGAACCACGGTTGCCTCAAGTATGCTGATAACTTCTTCACTTGATTCTACCAAAGTATCTTTGTCCACCACTGTCTCTCTTTCCACTTCTTTCTGTGCATCCTTCATCTCTTTCTCTGTACTTTGTGGGATTTCTTCAATGGAAGCCTGTTGATTTGAAATTACTTCAACATGTTGATCATGGACTCTCTCATCCTTTAAAGTTTCATGCCCTTCAATGTTGAGGTTTTCTTCTTCACTCTTTGCCATCTGTGAACTAGTTCCTGTAACATTTACTGTGTCATGGTTTTTGTCACCTGGTATTGCCCTTTTGTTTATCTCTTCCACTTCTGTTATCTCTATTCCTGCCTCTTCTACAGCCTCAATTTTTTCACCTTTTTGAAGCTGCTTTTCGTCATCTGAAATCACCATTTCTGCTTGTCTTGTTATTTCATCAGCCTGACAAATTCTTCCATCTGCAGTTGATTTAGGGATAGACCATGTTATGACCCAGGTATTGCATAAATTATTTGAATTTAGTTTAGAAATAGAATAAATCTTCCTAGATAGATTATTATTGTTATCTATTTGTATTCAATTTAATTCCTATGTTTTAGGATAGGATTAGTTCCTATGTTTTAGGATTTGTTGATGAGGTTATCCCATCCTTGACTATTTATGTACATTGAATGCATTAATGAGAGAATTAAGCAGAAAATTAACAAATAATGTCTATTTCCTCTCTCAAGTTTAGGAGATTCGTCATCTCGAATTGACTACACTATCTTTTATTTCTCAGTTTACATTATATTTTGCATGACATATATATATGATGTCCATAAAATATCAAATTCTCCTTTTCCCTCATCTCGTTACTCTATTTTTGTAATATTATTTTCTCTACAATTATACACTTTATTTGGATTAAAGGAGACAACTTTGTTCCAACCAATGTGTGTTTAAAACTAGTTGATCATGTCTCAGTCATGTGAATGACTTTAAAAGAACTTATTTTAGAAATCTGGGTAGGTCTGTGTGTAATTTCATCAATGCATGTTAAAAGATGCTATTTCAAACACACACAGGTCATCTTTGGTTGTGCCTCTTAATGAAATTGATAAGTTCAACAGTTAGAGGAATATCACCAAAATATACATTTATGCACGCATATTTTGAGAAAATTTTCTTGAAAGGAAAAATATCCTATATTTGTCTCTTTGTCCAAAATTGTCACTTTCCTAGAGTGCCAGTTTGTGATGGTACTGAAGTCACACAACATTGCTGAAAAGGCACTTGTCTATTTGTATATTCCTATTTACTTTAAGGGAAAGGTTGTTGCACAAGAACTTTTGGGTTCTTTATGATGTAGGAGTCTAATGCATTACAAGGATGATGGTGATGATGTGGCATGATGACATGGCATGAAAGAGTGACACGGCACAAGGCCAGCCAAGCCTAAGGGTTCAATTCACTTATGCCATATTGTTTATTGGGGATTTAACTACAATAACAATATGCCTATAACATATGTGAAATGAACCCTTTGGCTTGGCTGGCCTTGTGCCAGGCTGTCATCTTCCTTGTAATGCATTATACTCCTACATTACTTATGGCACATTTGGTATGCTGTAATAGATCATGTAATAGAATGATTATCTATGAGAAATAGCTATTTAGTTCATTACAAGAAATAGTTATTCCTCAATAGTGTCTTAACTGTAAATATTCGAGATTAGTTTCTTGGGTGGTTGACTGAAATTGGAATATAAAGGTATGTGGATATTTGTTTTGAGACGGTTGTTGCTTTTAGTCTCTTGCAAAGCTTTTGTCCTTCAATTAAAAAACATGTAGTTTTTTTAGTACATATTTGGATGATAAGAGTGTGTTTGGCATGAGCTTATAAGCTCAGCTTTTAGCTTTTTTTAGTTTTTATGCACAGCTTTTAGCTTTTTTTAGCTTTTATGTAAAGCTTTTTAAAACCTCACTTTTTCCTGCCTTTTCTCACATTTTCAATTTTTTTTTTTTAAGTTACAAGCATACTTTAGCACACTTTCAGCAAAAAGTTTTCAATTTCAGTTAAATAAGTTATTTCTAAACGGACTTTAAGTATATATGTTTTGCAGTTATGGTTCTATTTACTTGTGTATGCATGTGCATATGTTTGTGTTTGTTTTTTGTTTTTTTTTTTTTCTTTTATTATAAATTGTGGCCAGTATGTACATGTGAGATGCAATATTGAGTTAGAAAAGGCTTTGTTGTAACAAAGTAAATCAGGCAATCTTAAAGATGATTCATGGCAAGTTAAGGAAGAACTTATGCGAGTCTTGCCTAATGGATAAACCATTGCTTGCCTCTGAAATTTACTTTAATTATTTTGCATTTCAAGAATGAGACAACATTTTCTAATCATTGCTATAGTCTTGAAAATTTAAGACTGGCATACAAGTATCAAAATTCTGATCCAGTGTAACCCTTTAAATGTATTTTGTGCTAAAGGAGTAATACAGCTGTAGATATTGAACTAATTTCTATCAAAAAGGATGAAAAGTTGTATACTGGTGGAAAAGAAAGTAGAAAAGGCCACAATATACAATATATTGATACTTTAGAAGGAAAAGATGAACAAGCTAAAAACTTAACCGCACAATTGAAGGAACATCTGGTTTATAGAATTCTGTTTGTAGCAAAAGAACAACAATTTACTTCAAATTCTGCTTGTATGTAAGATAATTTTGATATTGCACAGTTAATATTTTCCTATTGAGCAACAGAGTCTTATAAACTTGTATCGCTAAAATGCTGTTTCCTAGATGTTTAACTAATCAAACATGCTAACAAGAAACGCACATGTGAGATGATACGGATAAATAACAATTCTTGAAAAACAACAAGGATATTTTAATTAATTAATCAATAAATATACATTTATGTTTATATAATAAATTAAATTTTCATTTAGAAGATAAAAAATCAGGCACCAAAAGATTATAGAACACATCTAAAACTAATAAATGAGCAACAAGAGATGGGAAAGAAGCATGTATTTAAAGTACAAAGAAACTATCATCTGTGACTAAGCTATAGCTCAACTGATACTTCATTCTCTCATATATTTTCACCCCAAATGTGTCTCAACCATGTCCCAGCCATATCGCCAAAGCATCCTACCATGTCACAGAAGTAACCTACTCTAAAATTTATTTTTTCAATTCATGGATATGTATCAGACATGTTTCCGACTGACCAAGCCATATCAATATCCATGCTTTCGAGAGTTTCATATAATGTCAATAATCCAGAAATCAACTTCTGGATTAGAGTAAGCCAATCATTACAAAATAGTTAAGTCTACTCTAGGCAGACATATCAACTTACCGAAAAAACGAAAATATCAGTGATCTTATTTTACAAATATGAAGGAAACACAAAGTGGAAACCATGTGATGATGTAAAGAGTGAATGTTAGGAAACATACTGTAAGAAATGGCTTCTGTTATATCAGGTCCAGTCTCCATTATGCATGCTGGGATACTTGAATCTAAGGTGAAATAACATGAAGAAACTTTGTCATGCCCAAACTACAAAGGTAGATCAACTTCTGTGTTGCCGTCTGAAATTCTTTGTAGCTTTCAATTGAAAATTCTGGATGCTAGCTTATTGCTGTTCAAAAAAATTCTCGTGGCTTGCAGTTGAGTCTGTGGATCATTAGATATCTGTATTAATCGCTTGATGGTTTTGTTGCTAAAGTAGGCAAGAACTGACAAAAGGCCACTTATATGTTAATATATTGGTGAGTTGGCCACAAATGCAATGGTCCTACTGATTGATCTGTCACATACCTTAATAGACTAATACACCTTTAGTGAAACAATGCACTATTTGAAATTTAGAAAAATTATCCTAGACTACAACTTTTATTATATCTCCACTTTCAGAAAGAAGAAACCAGACTTTTGAACAGTTTCATTTTGTAAGAAGGCTGTGTAAGTTGTTTTGTGGGGTTGTAATTCCTTTCCTTAGTATAATGTTGTATGACAGTGATATTTTCCCCAGGGGGATTTTAATAGTTCAAGGATTAAGTTTTCTTGTGTTCATGCCAGAAGACTGTCCTACCCTTAGGAGTTGTGACCAAAGGACCTCGATCTTTCCAATATTTTGGATTGTCAAACTTCAAAATTATTTGAGGTTGAGTGTGCAGTGTATACATCAAAATTCATATTAGTGTGAGTTTCTTTAAGCCACATGTTTACTGAACTAAATATTTAAGGAATAGGAATAGATTAAAGGCAAATATACAGGGATGAAAGTTTGCCTTTTTGCTTTGTTTAAAGTGATATCCACTAAAGGGATTGCTCTTTAATACATCCAAACTAATTTGAGGTGCATCGTGGCTCGAGAGGCTCTAGTGTGGGAGCTGGACCCCCTGATTGCCTGAAGGAGATTCTAAACATTAAAGGATATTCTGTAACCTTTGCATGTTATTTTTCTACTTTACAGTATTGCCTTTAGTATAGATGATTCTGTTATCTTGTATGATATCTTCAATAAGTGGAAGATTACCTTTTGAATTTAGTTTCAATTCTACTAAAGCAATGAATTAGAAGAAGAAAATTTGAAAAAGCAAGTGGGTTCTAATTGGTTAGGTTCTGTATTAGTCTGATAAGTATATTTTTATCATGATAATCATGGCGATAATGATATTGAAGGCTCATCTAAGCAGAAAATGGTGGAATCTTCTGTAATACAAGAATACTCATATTCCATATTTTGAAGTCAAAATTGGCCAGCACAAGGGGTCCCAAATTTACGTGCCCCATGAATCCATCTTACTAAATTTTAGTTTCCAATTGGAATATTAGTTGTGAATACCAGTGTTGCTTTAGTGGTTTAAGGATTGCTTAATCTTTCTAATGATTAATTATGTCAATTTGGTAGAGTAACCAGAATTTGATGGTGTGAGCCCATGACTGAATGACTCACTCTTGATAAGGATAACTGCCTGGACCATCTTCCTAATGAGAATGATGATGACATTCAAAATTTGGTAGTCCCTCTAATGTGAGAATCAATATAGATCATTATTTCTTAACTTGGTGTAGAAAGTTGTTGATAGATTTCATTGTTAACTTGCAACATTAATTCATAGATAATCATATCTATTTAATATGCAAGCAATAACCAAAACAAAAAATGCCCATGTGTGAGGATCAGAAGCCAGTTGTGTAACGTGGTATAGACTTTAGAAATTGAAAGTTTTCAGGAATTGCATTAAGATGGTGGCCTTGCCAAGGCCAAGGTGGCTCATCAATGAGTTATTAAACCACATAAATGGGTCTTGATGATCAATGTAAAGCCTGGCATAGGGCAAAAGTGTTCAAGATCCATGAAAATCATTACTAAAATCCAAATGGTGTGCCTAATTTTTGTATGCATATGTAAACTAAATATTCTCTATATTGTTTGGTACCATGTCACAAATTGATATTATGTAAGCACAGCACATGTGTAAAGTTGCATAACATTACAACAAATGGATCCCAAACACACCGTCCAAACAAAACATTATTGTGGTCTTGGCCGCCCTTACGTTGATAAACAGAGGAGATTGCAACTTTGGTCCTGCTTTTTCATTAAAAAAAAAATATATATATATATATATCTTTTTCAATTGAAGTATAGCTACTTTTAAGAAGACTTGTGTAATAATAAATAATTGGTCAGAACATGCATGACGAGATTATCTAGCTTGTTCACAAGCTTTGAAGCATAAAGAATTGCCAGGGTTGGCAATATAAATGAAACAAAATCATTTCAATTTTATGCCGAAGTCATCTATGCATTTTATTTCTTGCGTTGACAATTTGGTATATAAAAAAATAATTCTTGATTATATTTACTAGGACTGCCTTTAAATTTGTTTGGTCTTGCTAACTCTTTGGTCGTTGTTTTTTGAGAGTATACAAAATTGTATTTGACGCCTTCAAGGCTTCAACTTCAAAGTTTTTTTTTTTTTTTTTTTTTTTAATTTATTAAAAAAGAATGAAGCAATTTTTGGGTATTTAATATTTCATTTTTTATGGATTTTGATAGGATGATTACCTTGACAGTTATTCTATTCTACCAACTTATTATAATTCTATTCTACCAACTTATTATAACTAGTGTTATGTAAAATATAAAATATTTTAAGTTACATGATATAAAATATTTCAATAATAAAACAAATTTTGAATAAAAATAGATAATGAAATAAAATAATTTTAAGTTACGTGACAATTGACAAAAGAAAATTGACTAAGTCATATAGTGCAAGCATGCATGAATCTTGATAATGAAATAATAAATAATGAACAAAATATAATAATAGATTATAAAATTACTTAAAATAAGTAATGAAACAAATCATTTTGAACCTCTGCCTTTAAATATTTTTTTTCTATAAATGAAACTTTTATCAAGTTTTGTTCATATTAATAACAATAATTAAATTAGCGTTTTTTTTAATAGAACTTTACTAATTTATTTAGAATTTGTTCAGAGAATATCAACTCTAACTATGTGATAATTTTCATAGTGATGGGTTGTTTTATCCAAAAAGAAGAATAAAAACTATATATATATATATATATTACAATGATAATTTGGAAAAAAGGTTAAATTTATTTATTAAAGAATATCAATTAATTTAATGAGAATTTAGTATTTGGTTGCTTAATCCAAAAAGGTTATGAATTATTTTATGATTATTTGTAACTCTAAAAATTAATTTTTTTTTATAAAAAAAAAAACATATATTTGAATGATAATGTGGAAAAATTTAGGTTTTATAAAACGGTGACAACTTTATAGAGTCAACAAAAAGTTAATAAGAATTAAAAAACAAAAGTCAAACTAGAAAATCAATCAATCAATATATATATTAAAAGTCAAAACTCAAAGAAATTTCAATTGGATTATCAATTTTACGCCACGTGTCTCATCTAATTTTTAATTTTTGTACCAAGTGAATTATTTAGTGTAAAAATTGAAATGTCCAAATTCAATTAGATTCTAAATTGAATTTCAATTGGAGTCCAATTTTGTGCTACGTGTATTTTTAATTTTTGTTATAAGTGAATTATTGGATGCAAAGACCGAAGAGTCTAAATTATATATATATATATATTTATATATAAGATGAGAAACCATTACATACTTTATAAATGTATGGTTTAAAAAAAGTGTAAGCTAATACATGTATAATTTAAACCTCTTCTCAAAAAAATGTATAATTTGAATTGTGTAATTGTGATTGTTTTAATTGTACTCGTGCATATACATGAGGTCACACACTAATGGATATAAAAAGCAAAGACCTCATGTAGGAGTGCATGAAGTTCTGCCAAGTGACACATTCTTAATTTAGGCTTTCACCTCAACAAAGATTATATATATTTCAAAATATTAGTTCATTGAATGTGTCCATAATTAAATGCACATATTAATTATTTATAGGTGTGCACTAATATATATATATATATATATATATATGGCTATGTTTTTTAAATAAGAAAGCAAAAATCTCACGTGAGAGACCATGAGGTTCTACCATGTGGCACGATTACACCATATAATAAACATCAATAGTATGGAATAGATTAAAATGCTTTTATCATTATTTAAATTACAATATTCCTATGTTATTCTTTAATCCTTTAATTGCTCTTCACTTTTCATGATGATTTCGTTACTTCAACTAATTCCTATGACATACTCTATATCTCTATTCTCTTGAGATTAAAAAAATTTATTTATCCCTTAATTTCGTATTACTTAAATTCAATAAAAACCTATTCATGTTTTCCCGACATTACTTCATGTTATTTCTTTAACATATTTTAAACATTTTATATAATCTTTCACATGAGAATTTAAAGCATTATCCATGCATCGCGTAGGTCCTTTACTAATTTATAAAATAGAACTAACCTAATTAAATTAAAATTTGTTTGAAGAAATCAAATCCAATTTAATGAGATTTTTTTTAGTAATAAGTAACTTTTCTAAAAAGGTGGTGATTTTTTTTAAAGATAGATCGATAGTGGGGGAGGGAGACGTGAAAAATATGAACTTTCAAATATTTATGTTACAACATTAGAAGAAGTTTAAAATTATATATAAGAAGAAGAAGATAAAAGAATATTATGTTATATGTTACTAGTCGGTACCCCGTTTAATATATGAGAAAGTTTGATGAACGTATTTATAGGATCTTCTCTCTCTCTTTTTTTTTTTTTTCTTTTTTTTTTTCTTTTAAATATGAAAATTGATCATTGTGGTAGTTATTAATAAGTATTTATTATGAGGGAAAATTGCATGATTTTGTTATTACACTCATATTCCCTCTAGTTTGGAATGAGACACTCATCTCCCTCTCCCACCGGTCTCTCTCTCTCTCTCTCTCTCTCTCTGACCCAGTCAAGATCTAACCTCTCTCACTTGACCTAGCTGATAGTGGCTCTAGGGGGCTCATGGTGGTATCATGGCAAGTTTTTTAGGCATTGTAGATCATTCAATTACCGCATACATGATCGAGATGGAGATTGACTCTATGAATTTGGATAATTGGTTTAGTTATTTATTGGGTTTGATTTCAGTCGATTTTGTGATTTCTTAGTTTTGGTTTGATCAATGAGGTTTGATTCGAGCTAATGTTTTTAGTGATTTTATGGGGTTGGTTTGATTTTGGAGTGCTAAGATCTCCTTCTTCTTTTGTACAAGTCAAATATTTGAAAATGTTTTCCAGAATATTTTCATGAACGTAGTTAAACACATAATTTTTTTTACATCAAAATAAACGCAACCTAATTAACTAATTAACAAAAAAATTTCCAATTAATTGTTCTGAAATCACGCATTCAAGCTTCTGGAAATTTCAAGGGTGAAAATTAGGAACTCTTTCCAGGAAGCTAACCCCTATGTGGATAGGCACACGCTTGCATAAAAAGGGGCTACCTTGAGGCAGAATTTTGTAACCTTTGATAATCCTCATTTGAATATTAGATTATACCTTCTTGTTATTTTATTCTGTCCCCTCCAATCAAATAAATTATACTGTAACATATTATCCTCAAAAAAGAAAATTAAATAATACTACAGCTACAAACTATTTTATAACATTTTTACAAAAAATTGATGTGACAAATTTTTACTAGTTTTCATTGGGGCCTAGCACTAATACCACTTTTTTACTTATCAATTATTACTTACTACATCAGGAATTTATAAAAAAAGTTTGTAAATTTTTCAAGAAAAATTATTCTAAAATCGGGTTCTGTTGAGCTACTTCTCTGTTTACATTCCTCATTTGCATTTGACCCAAAACTTTCATTTTCTAGAGAAAGGAAAAACGGGACGCATGGTTTTCATGTCATCATCTAAACTCAAATCAATAGGCTTTAGTGTCACAATATTTGGTAAGAACTCACTACCCCTATATACTTATAATCTAATTCAAATTCAAAAGTAGTTTTGGAAGTACTTGCACCAAAAAATAAAGTTGGCTTAGTTGCGTCCCCAGGCCCCTACGTGATAAGAAACTCTCCAATAACATATAACTTGGTGACCATGGTCCATGATAAGGGGACCATGGTTCTCTTTGAAAATGTGTGACATATAGTGGGTTATTTCCGTACTATTTTTCAGAATTATTGATTTATTTATCTATTTATTACTATAATTATTCTTTATAAAAATGGGTGATCAAAACTCTTTTTGAGCTTAATTACTCTCTCGGGTAGTCGTCTAGTAAATTATAAGGGAAAATCCTTTAGAAATGATTTCAAGATGATTTGCTACAAGTTTTGAAACTAATACCTTGTGTTTTTTAAATCATTAGACTAATTCATTGAGTTGATTTTATAAGTTATTGATTCTTATTTAGATCTACTATTATTGACATTACTTTCTTTATTTATCTTTAACAATACTCAACAATAGTGAAAATTTTGCGAAAAGAAAGGGTGAGAAAATTTGCAACTTAAGATATTCGCATTCAATGAGTTGGTTTGAATGTACTTGCTTGCCCAAACAAAAGTTGGCTGAGTTGCGGCCCCAACCTGATAAAAAACTCTACAGCAATAACAAGTGTAACTGGTGACTACGATCAAGGTTCAAGGATCATGATTCTCTCAGAAGAACTGTATATAAACTTATGACGGGTTATTTTCACATAGCACCGTCCAAGATAGAAAAAGGAGAGGCTGAAATACATTGGTGGGCTAAATGGGCACCGGTTTCTATGGTCAGCGATTGGAGCTGGTTTGTTGTGGGCCCAGTCCAGATGATGAGACCCACATGAGTTGATTGACAGAGATGTTACGTCTACAATAATTTTATAACAAATCACAGGTGGTTAGTTGTTATTAGTTCAAATTTGAAACTAACACTAAAATTACTTTTTTTCCCCAATAATAACAACCTGCTACTTAGAATTTGTTGTAAAAATATTGTAGACATATCATTTCTCTTCAATAATTTTAAATGACAGCCTAATTAGGACACGATAGATACACATCTAATTTCATAACTTGTCAATTTATATGATTACGAGTAGTCTTTGTAAAGTTACCCGTATGGTACATGTGTTTAAACAGCAGTTTTTAGTTTTTTTAGAAATACATGTGAGTGAAAAAATTTGTGAAAATACATGTAATATTGATTAAAATCTGAAAATATGTGTTTGAACTCGCGTACCAAACAGAGCCGTAACCGGTGTTTAATGGAAAAAAAAAAAAATTTGTTGTCCGGTGTCGCACAAGTCAATAAGATGTGAAATTGATTTGGTTGCTAGAATTATTCTTTCTAATCATCTACGTGGGTACCATGTCAGCACTGATTTCAGATTTGGCTTCCTATTGGGTGGCTAGGGATGGCAGAGCCGCCCTTGGACCCCACACACCTGTTCTTTGGTCAAGTGGACCCCACACTAGAACAACTAGGTGGGGGGCCACGTATAGAGATCTGATGAGGCAAGAGTGCTTGTCATGCGTGATGGTGAACATGCCGTGCTGCACAAATATACTAATAAACACTCTTTTTTGCCGTATAAGTGTGTATTTTTGCTGACATATCTGGTGAAGGATGATTGAATAGATGACTGTTGGTTGAGAAATTCTCTCATACATGTCCCCTGCCTTTCTCAATTCTCACTTATGAAAATCTCAAATGCACTATCTATAAGTGAGGTCTATTTTATATAGGGGTAATTATAGAATATTATGAAAGTATAATAAATGCATATTCATTATTAGATTTATTGTTTATGTGTGAAGAGATGTCGTATTAATGACATTTTTGAAATATTCTATAATTTTATATATAGTTATGTTTATTTGAATTAACTTTTTTTTATTGAAAACTTATTTGTTAATTTTTTTTTTGATGGCCTTATTTGTTAATGTTTACAAATATGGTGTTGTAATTAAAAAATATATATACTGAAATTTTGAAATAATATACATAAACAAATAAGTTAAAAAAAAAAAAAAAAACTAATCCTTAAGTCATGCATATTTCATCATAGAGCTCTTTTGCTTACTTTCGGGAATAAAAAGTCCATTTAAGATTCTAAAGTAGAATGTAATCTTGCCTTACCTCATTGATGTGTACACTCCATCAATATCTGCACCTTTTATTTGATTTTTTTCTAAGCATGTTTCATAAACTACTAAAAGTTTTAATGGTTTTCAATCTTACAAACTGTTACTTTCATTCATTAAATTACAGTAGTACCTTTAAAATTTGTTGAGTACGCAGATACAAACGCTTATAATTCACCTACTCTGTCACATGAATGCCTAAGCTACCAAATCTTTTTTAGTGAATTTTAAATCTTAGTACATTCTCCATTATATTATGAGAAGATCCTATGTGAGGCTCTTAAATATGGCTCATATTTTAGTTCCTGTTAAAAAACAATAACAAAACAGTCTTTGTCACTGCTACTATTCTTGGATTCTGTTGAAGTTTTTTTTTTTTTTTTTTTTTTTTTTTGAATCAAACACAAACTCAATGAATTTGGGTCAAACCCAATTACTCCTGCAATAAATTCATTATTCACTCTCTCACACACTCAGTGGTGCAGTCAATAAATTGGATTCCAAATTCTATGCAACCCTTTGTGAGTTTATTTCTTGTTGGGCAATGGGTACTCATTTGTGGATCCTAGGAACTGGTTCAGCATGCATTAAGTTAGTCATGACGGGCTAGCAAATTAGCTATTACCCTGCAAAGAATAACCTTATTATATAATTTACTGTCAGAGGCCCAGTTATCTAGTCAAGTCTAAAATAAGCTCTGCCATTATTCCATCAAATGCTATTTTGAGCCTGACTTATTAGCCCAAAGACTGACAAAATTTCAGCCAAATTTTCACATTCCTATCCAAAACTGTAAAACTCAAAGTAAAGTTATATAGGTGTTATACCTTATGTTCATTCACCAATTTACGGAACAATATTATCCATTAACATCGAATAAGGAATTTAAATTTGAATCTGCTATAGGTTTAAACCTATTCATATTTACCATAACAAGAAAAGCATGACATTTTTTTCAATGACAATTAAATTCAATCATATGATTTATTGGACAATATAATCATATGATTAAATTTAATTAAAAAAGTTAAGCTACTGAATCTAAGAACTATATTTTAAGAAAAAAAAATGCATATAAATAATTGTATCTAAATTTTATCCTTACCAAGCTTTTGCGGTAAAAAGGAAATAGTCAGCTAAATTTTTCACCACATCAAAATGTACCAAGAAGTAAAGTCACACAGAGCTGACATGGAGAAATGGGCCTTAAATAAGATTAGGCCCATTCAGAAAACAACATCAAACAAAAAAATTAGCCCAAGCTCATGCACAAAACGACGTCACTTTCAGATATGCTTTCACCGATGTGCCGGTGATTGTGCCAGATAATGGCAGAGCACAATTCCCAAAAAAAATTGAAAGAAAATTGTCAAAGAAAAGGGGTATAATCGGAAACCCAAAAAAAAAAAAAATATATATATATATATATATAAAACATGGCGGGAAAAAGAGCCGTTGCCAACTAAAATCCCCAATTTTGGCGCCAAAATCCCCAAAACTCTTCACTCGGTTTCTGCTGCCCGTGAAATTTACGGGCAGCCCTTTTTCTCTTTTTGCTCTTTATTTATTAATTACACTATATATATAATATATAATTTTTCTTCCTTTCTTTCTTTCATAGAAATGGCTTAAGCTCACGGGTTTGCTTCACTTTCACGCTCAAAATCAAAATATTTATAAACATCTTTTGCTCCAAACATAAGCTCTCTCTTCTCTATTATTATTTTCCCACTAAAACTCTCTCTCACACACAAAAGAAAGACCCTTTTCTTTTATTCTCTTCTCTGCTAAAACTCTCTTTCCAATTTGATTCTCAAAACAAGTTTGTTTATCTTTGCTTTTTAACTAGTTCTCTTGGTTTGTTCTGATTCTCTCATCTGATCAACAAAAATCCCATCTTTTATTTTCTTTTGAATCAATCTGATTCTCCTAGTATTCAGATCAAAACAAACAAAAAAACCCCGTCTTTCTCTTCACTTTGGTTTGTTCTGTTCTGGGTTTGTTTTATTTTTTTATTTTTATCAAAACATAAAGGTGTTTCCTTTATTGGGTTTGAATCAGTTTCAGTTCAAAGGGTGTTTTTTTTTGTTTTTGTTTTTGTTTTGAGTTTGGATTCTTAAAGAGATGGGTTTTTCAAAGAAGCCACAAGTAGAAGGAGGGCTAGTAGGCCTAGTAAGAGCTTTGAAGCCTATAAGTACAAAATCCAGAGGGAAAGAGAGCCAAGATGTTTTTGTTGATGATGATGAAGGTTCATGTGCCACAACTCCAACTGCAAAAGCAGCAAGAATACCAGAGATATTGCCTTGCCCACCAGCACCAAGGAAGCGCAGAACTACACCAAGATGTCATTTTAATGATGTGAGGGTGTTCTTTACTCCTCCTGATTTGGACACAGTTTTCAGAAGCCATGTTGAGAAAGCTAATTGAGCTTTCAGGAAGAGAAAAATTAGAGTTGAGATTAGTAGTTGGCCAAAAAATTAGAGTTAAGGTTTAGGGGTTTTGTTGTGATTTTTTCTTTTTTTACTTTTCTCTATTTGGGTTTTTATTTACTTTTAATATTAATCTCCATTCTCTGTTGATGGTTGGTGGAGACTGGAGAGAAGTGTATGTACAAAGATATGATATTTTATCAAATGGGTATTCTAGTTTATCGTTTTTCAACTTTATTGCTTTTTAGTGGATACTTTTGGTTGCCAAAGTTGTTTTTAGTTCTGCTTTGTGCTTGTGTTTGAGAGGAATGAGTTTTTTTTTTTTTTTGAGAAACGAGAGGAATGAGTTTAATTGCATTGTTTTTTGCTTATGTCACTATTCATTATCTGATGCTTGTTATGGTTAACATGACTGACACAAAATGACCAGAGATTTTACTCATTTTTTGCACTCTTTGATTTCTATTTCCCTCTCATTGATAGAAATTTTACATAGATTTGAAAATTTGTAAAGCTGAAAGAGAGTTTTGTCAGTGTACCTCTCTGCCCCACTTATCATTCAGCAAGAGTCTTTGCTCATTAGTTTGTTTCCAGTCATCAACTCTCTCTCTCTCTTGCTACCCCTCTCTGTGTATCAATCATTATCAAAGACATTTTGAGGTAAATTGGTCTGAGTTTTGATTTCATCTTTTGCTCCCATTCCATTGCCCTCAGCCTCTCACTATTACTTCGTCAGCTTTTTATTGAAAAATTCTTATTTAGCAAAAAAAGTTAATTGTGGCATAGTGCACTCAGAAATAAACTAAATTACTAAAATAAATTACTGTTGGTAAACACACTATAATATGTTTTTCTACTCTTCAGCTCTCTATCTACACATAAATAGTAAATACACACGTGTGGTGTGTACATAGGATATAGGACTCCATATACGAGTCAATACCTAGCTATAAGTAGCCAAAAGTTGCCCAACACATGTAAAGTAAATCTTTTTCCACGGCTGAGATGCTGCACGGATGCTTCACAATTGATTGACTATGACAAAGAGCTCTAAGTCATTTACTTAGAGAGTTAAGAGTCCAAGGACCTTTTTTATGCTCTGCCAACCTCTCTTTAATCTTCTTCTATGTCCCACCTACATGCCCCACCTCACCTATAACTCTAAGCAAAGCCAAGTTCCTCGTAATGCTTCTCTGACTATAAAAAATGACAAACAAATAATGTGATAGATTAGCATCCTAGGCGGTGTTGAGGGATTGTTTGGTACAACCTTCAAATTAAATGTTAGTTCGTTTTTGACACCATTCGTCACAACTTTATCATGGTTGGCTCAAAAGTTGTGAACTTGTGGCATAAAAATTGTATTCAAAAGACTTCCTCATTAAATGCTTCGAATACATGACACTATGACAGCAAAGACGTTTTTGTGAATTCAATGTTTGATATGGCAAATAGATGTTTTGTGGATATTGTAAGTTTGTTGACAAAAAATTTTACAAATTTTTCGTAACGAATTAATTTAATACTATATATAATAGCAGAAGTTGTTTTTTGCAATTAAGATTATGCTGCCACATAAAAAAAACTACCCACTTAAAAACCAGCCACGTATACACTTTGAAAGTTACAAAATACCGCACGTTGCGCTGTTTGAGGCTTTAGATTTTATCCGTTTAATATCGTTGTAGCAATCACAACTAATAGCATTAATAAATTTTGAAAAAAGTAGTGAATTTTTTTTTTTTTTTTTAATCGATAAACATTACTCGTGTGGATAAGATATTAGGCATGTTTATCATACACAAAATGCCAGTTTGTTTATAATGGAGTAGGCAAGATGTGTTCTGCATGATCAAGGGATTTGCCTAAAGGTGATTGATTATATGGAAACAACCTCTTCTCAGTTTCTCTTTGCATATTTAACAATACTTTCTAGGGATTATGTCCCTTTAAAAGAAAGCATACAGTAAAGTTGTAAAATTTTAAGGTCTTTACTTTGTCAGATTGTGGTCATTTTAGATAAGATGAGCAACAGTGTCACTATAATGGCGTAGTTGGAGATCACATGAGATGGACTGGTTTTTTGTTTACTTATAGTAGTATATATGAACATTTCTTTAGTAGAATATTTTTGACTTTGCCCTTGTTTCCTTCAGGGAAGCAGCTGATTTTGCGAAGGAAGAAGATTTTGAATGAAGATAAACTTAATTGGGTGATACTACATTGAAAAAGAACTTTGTATTCACAGTCATATTAAACAAGCATTCTCTCTAGCACGCCTCACTTAATTATTCTGATTCTACAGTTTGCATTTTGCAAAACTATTCACCAAACCGTGTCAAATTCAAGTCATTATCCACATCTTTAAACTTAGTGCCTTTCCCATGAATTCCGGCTTGTTGAGAATCTTCAATAGCTCTGTTATGATTAGTCTTATACTGTCAATAAGCAGTTACAAACTATTTTTTGGTGGTTGTTAAATATTAGACCAATGAGAGGAGTGATGAGATCCAAGTCCATCTTGAAACTAGTACATTTTTTTTTATACGTAGGGCAGTTGGAAGTGGGGGATTTAAACTCTGATGTTTTCAATGGTGATATTTGAGCTACAAAGTTTTTGGCGAAATGAGTAATTAATGAAGAAATTGCACTATAATTTTATTTAATGTCTAAAATATCTTCTTCTTTTTTTGTTAGAATAAACTATCTTGAGAGTTAGAATAAACCATTATAATATACTGTATTTCAATTCTTATTGGAGAGTAATATAATGAAAAAAGATAAAACTAGTTACAATTCTTTAAATGTTATATGGTTAGATTTAGTTGTCATTAGAAGAAGATAACACCGTTTATACCAATGTTGAGCAATGCAATTAAAAAGTTGTGCTCAATGCATAAAACTTTCATTTTTGCAGAATTTTTAAAAAGTCATAGTAGGTAAAAGGTATGAAATTCATGTGGTTAAATTTAATTGGAAAAGTTGACTTTTAAGTTTTGCCCAATGTGAAAAAATAGGAAGAAATTCATATTGTTTGGTAAGGATATATTGATCACCGACATAGCCATCCTTTAACTAGTAGCAAAACCTTGTCTTAATTGCCAAGTTTAGACAACTGAATATCAAAGACTCATTCAATTCAGCTTAAGGAAGTGGTAAATATGAAAACACATCATGTAAGTAAAACAGCAATTGGCACATATTTTACAGTTTGTCAGGTATTGTGAAATTTCTTAGTGTTTTTTTTTTTTTTTTTTGAGCAAAACCGACAGAATGTGAAATTTCATAGTTAATGTGAAAGCAAAATTCAACTCATATTGTACCGGATAAGAACACCAAAACAAGCAATCTTTTCAATTGTGAATATGTGATTGACACCTTTTTTTTTTTTTTTTTTTTTAATGTAGTGTTGATTAATGATGAACTTTTTTTTTTCACTAAACTAAATCATGGTGAATGACTTCTGCTTGTCGTCTTTGGATGGCTCTAAACTAGTACTTATCGCTAATATATTGATTTTTTAGTCGGAGGGGACCCAAAACAAGATAAATCTAATTCGATGAAGACAAAAGCATAGTTACATTTCACTTGGATGGTTCAATTGAATTTAAACCAAATTGCCAAAGTATATAAACCAGATCCAACACATTGCATGTGTAACATGTTAATGTAATGGTGTGGTTGACCATTAATTTCTCATCATAGTCAAGCATGGGGACAGTTTGACCCATGCAATGTCCTACTCTGCAATATAATTGATGTATTTAGACCCCATAATACCATGGATATTGGATAGTCAATTTACAGGTTAAAATAACAATTTCAAAGATATTCAGGGTTCCATGTGGGAATTATTTTAGCAAAAGCAAGGCATTATTGTTGTCTAAGCATGTGATTACTAATTGGTAGGGCTCTAACTCCTAATCCAACGCACACGTAATAATTTATTAATGTCTTACTTCGATCTTTTTTTTTTTATTTGCTAAATGATTTTGAATTTCTTAAATACAGTGCTGAGCATCATTCCAGTACCAAGCAATTTCTAATCTAAGCTTGGGGTACAGATGATGAATTAGTTTTTTTTTTTTGTACCTCACCATTGTTTAACAAAAAGAGTGATGTGACAATATTATAAATTTTATTACATGAACGTACGTTTCAAATTAACGTGAAAACTTTTTAAATCAAAACAAAATAGTAATTTAAAATTATTTATTATGTTGTCAAAGTGACAACAATTAAATTTGTTGTCACGTTAATAAGTTTAACATTTTTCTAACAAATATGAAGCAAACATTGTTCCATGCACCCTGTGATTATTAATTGGCAAGTCGATCTGCAGTCACTTTGAGCCAACCAAGGAGTGGTTCGCTTACCTAGTTATCATTCTTGCACAACAAAATACACATGGTCATTGATTATTTACACACACAGAGAAAGAGAGAGACTACTCTAGGGAAATGCAAACATCTATCTGAGCTTTAACTAATGGAAAATTCCTAATTTCATGCTTAAAACAATACTGTTTTCACATCAATTTCACTTACATGGTGAAACCCCATGGTGCAAATCTCTCAACATGTAAATAAAGTAGAGCATTATTCACATGAACCAATAATTCTTGCCATGCTAAGAAAATAGTATTTTCCCCTCAATCAAAAGAATACATGGAAGTCAGTGAAATACTAAGCACCATATAATATTTGGTGCTTCTTCTTGGACTATACATGCACCATATAAAATTATAAATAAAGTATAAACAAACAGAACACACACAAGAGAGAGACCATTGAGAGAAAAGTTAGGAGAGAGAGAGAGAGAGATAATTGAGGGGGTTGGGAACTTGGGATTGGGAGAAGGTTAATTGAGAAATTAGGCAAAAAGAGAAAAAGGGAATCCAATGCGTGAAAGAAATGGGATTTTTAGGACATGTACACATGGGCCTCAAAAGGAATCCTAAGAAGACACAAAGATTCTCAAAGTTTTTTGGAATAATAACGTTGAAAAATGAACAAAAAAACACACTTTCCTCACGGTCTACACGTTAAAACATCAAAAATTTTAAGACCAAACAATAAATCACAACTTTTGTCACAACTGTTCATATTGCATACTATAAATAGTAAAGAAAAACAGTAGATTCATGTATAAATGACACGAAACCAATCACAATCTGCAAGGTGAGATAGTTGCGGCAAAAATTACGAATTTTTATATGATTTTAGAATTATTCTAGAAAACATTTTTGATACATTCACGGTTTCATAAACCAATCAATCATCGACTTTGGTGACTTTTTCTTTGGTCCTCTGAGCTGACTTTAGTCCACGCGGTTTTAATTTTAGGCCCTGACCCTCGTAACCCAATCCCAGCCCACCACTTTTGGGGCCTGCCCGAACTGCCCGGAAATTTTGGCGGGAATTTGAAGAAATATAAAACCCTAGGGTAGGCCGAAATAGTAAGGATTTTTTGGATTTTAGTGGGGGACTAATTTTCGCGCCAAAATAATATTTATTGTAGCCCGCGAAATGCGGGCTATGGCGGCTTATAGATATCTGATTATCTCTCCTTTTTGGTTTTTTTTTTTGGCTGCTAGCCTTTCAGACATATCAGCAATCTGCTATTTCTTTTCATGACACATTTTTTTAATAATGTTGCGTATGCTACTTTTTCTTCCAAAAATTAAATTTTTTTGAAGTTAAAAAAAAAAAAATTTAATAAAGGTGTAATGCTTTGTGTGTAATTTTTTTAAAAAAATTTAAAAAACTATTACTCATAATTTTGTGTGCACTAATCATTTTTCAAAAAAAAAAAAAATTATATATCAGTTGTGTTGGTCACTAACCTTCAATTGTTTCAATAATACAGAAAATTTGCTAATAAGTTACTTAATTTTTCTTTATCAACTTATGAGTTTCAATTAGCTCTATTCATAAAACATATAAAATAGAAATCTTATGAATGGAAATAAAATATATTAGTAATGAGTCTATTGACAATAAAATAAAATAATTATGCAAGGAAGTGATAGATTCAAATTTTATTATATATAAAATGTCATAATTTTTTATAAGTGCGAAACGGTTTATTGTGATTACTAAATAGGTCAATCACAATTTATTATACTTTATTAAATTTTTTTTTTATAACCATTATACTTTTTTTTTTTAATTTGAAAAACACCATTATACTTTATTACTTGAGTAAATACAAATGAGAAATTTTTATATCTTTAACATTGTATGGCCACTCCATAAGTATAAGTGTTTATGGGGTGTAGGGTGTAGAAAGTAAAAATTGAAATTCAAGTTTTCGGGAGAATGGTTTTTTTTTTTTTTTTTTTTTAACAAATGAATCAACATGCATGGTGTTGAATATTGAAACATGACCGTTGATGTACTTTTTTTTTTTTTGTTGGGATACAAATGAATCAACATGCACGGTGTTGAATATTGAATTACAAGACCGTTGAAATGGTACCCGTGTCGTGTGATGGGTTAAACACAGAGACAGAAGATTCTAGTCTTATCCATCTCATTAAAAAAAAAAAAAGTCTTATCCAAGGCGTTCATTTGATTGACCTTTTGATTTGTTTCTTTGACCTTAATCATCTTTTTTCTCTTATGGAATTGCAGATTTATTTCTTTGAAATCTCTTTCTTTTAGGGACCAGCTTAGCACCAAAAAGCTTCATTAGCGGCTTGCAATCAATTATTTATTCTTCTTCTTCTTCTTCTTCTTCTTCTATTTTTTTTTTTGTGTGTGTGTGTGTGTGTGGAAGTTGCCAATAAAGCAAGCTAGGTTGATTCATGAGTTATCCAATAATGATACAAAAATTTTCACAATTATTGAGATGATGTAATATGATTAATGCATAAAAAAGTGACATTAATAGTGAGTATGTGTAAAACTGATGGCTAATCACAAATTATCAACTTAGCAAGTTGTGGAAAAAAAATATAATTTTTTTTTTTTTTGGGTTGTTGCTGAAGGCTGCTAACCTGGTACAATGTTAACTTGCAAGGGAAACAAATTAGAAGCATTGATGAAAATTATGCAACTATTATATATTTCCTCGATTGTCCTTTTTACTGGCGGTACAAAAATAAATTAGGCATGTATAAGGGAAGAAAAAATCTTGGGTGAGACGCATGCGCCCATCTCACAAGATAACATCTCGTAAGGGAAAAGGACAGCAAAAGTGGAAAGCAGAAGCATTGGTGCATGATTCTAAAGATTTATTAATGGTCATGAGCAAATGCTTTCTTCTACTTGGTCCATGCATGCTCAATAACCAAATGCTTTCTCTTCTGCTCAGTCAATCCCAAGAGTGCTATCATAGTCTAGACATTTGGCCACTATAGTCTATAGCTTCTAAATCCTTTATGAACATCCTCAGTAGTTTTTATGTAGATTAAAAAAAGAATAAAAAAAATCTTTTTAAATAAAAAAATTGCATGTCTCTTATGTACATGGTGTGCAATGAACTCGCCAATTCGTCAAAACCGATTCGATCCAACCCAACTTGCTAGGTTGTGTCAGTTTTTAAAAGTTGGTGGGGTTGGGTTGGGTTATGAAATTTTTTTTTTAACAATGGGTTGAGTTGGGTTTGGGTCGTGAGATTCACAAATTCATCTAACCTAACCCGACCTACTTATATTTAATATATATTTAAATTTTAAAAATATATATTAAAAAATATATATTATGTAATTTTGTTATTTACTTTTTTGTCACTTTTCCTAAATAAAACCTAAATCCTAAGTTGTTCTCGTATAGTTTGTGTTTGTTCAGCATTATGCTAATGATTATTTGGCTATAAATTTGCTTTTATTTGTGGTGGTGTTGTTCTAATACTCAATTTAATAATAATAATAATTTTTTTTTAAAATTGTCTAACCCATGGGTCCAACTTGACCTAACTTGATCCACATGGGTTGGGTTGGGTTGGACCCCTATGATGGGTTGGGTTGGTTTTTTTTTTTTTTTAAACTCACCATGGTGGGTTTGGTTGAAAAACTCCTCAACGTGGCTCAATCCGACCCATGCACATCCCTATGTATATCGCTAAGCAAAACTTGTGGTCATAGCATTATTAGCATACCTCCAAAGTCAGCACCCTTAAAACATTCAATATGATTGAAATATTCCTAATACCACCAAAATAATTATAAAAAAAAAAACATTTGAAATGATAAAATATACTTGAAAATTTCCAAAGAGACCATAATATAGCTCGAAACTTCGAGAATTGCTCCTAAAATTTTAAAATTCAAGCCAAAAAAAAAACAAAAAAAAATCCAAGATCCCTAAAGCAACACAAGAACTCTGAAAGATACAAACCCAATAATGACCCAAGCATCATATTGCTTAGAATTCTCTTATCACCGTTGGATCATGTTTTATGCTTTGGAGGTTTCAAGGGAAAATTTATCATTTTGGCTGTGATATAAATAGCTATTTTTCATAAACTAATTGTTGAGGTCCTTGAGGATCCATAGCCGAGTACAAAATTTTGAGATTACTTGTTGTATAGTCTATTGTTATTTTTATAGTTCTTACTAGAGTTACTATGTTTGAAAAAGAACATTATCAGCGTCATTCTACTCTAGGTGCAATTGTGTAAACACCATACTCATGTTTATTAATTAATCATATAATATTTATTGCATATCCTTGTTTTTATTATTCTAACTTTTGCTAGTTAGAAAATTCAAATTTTCCATTGAGAAATATTAGATATTAAATAATTCTAATGGTTTAATTTAAGTTTGTTAGTGAAAATGATATGATATTTTACTATCAATGATTGTTATGTTGACAAATTTGGTTACTATGATCACTGCTATTTTAGTTTTTGGGTTATATTTCTAGAAAATCTTACAATTTCAATGCATATGTTTAAGGGTGTTTTGGGCATTTTGGAAGTTTAGGAGTGTTGATGCTCATTTTGGAAGCCCAATAGCAGGAAGAAGCCCAACAATATGGGCAGAAAAGAGTTAGTGGATTGATAGAAAAACCATTAAACCCGAATGGTAGGAATAATGGATCATAGGCCCATAAAGTAAATAAATGGGCATTGAGGAAAGCAAATGGGCCTAGAGGAGTCCAGAGAAAGAAGTAGTAAACCCATAGACATTATGTGATGTAGAAAAGTAAGAATGGGACACAATAGGCCCGAAGTAATGAAGTGAGAAATTAAGGGGTTGATGGAAAGCTCATGAACCCCAAGGATGAAGGATAAGATAATTAAGCCAGAGAAGTCCAAAAGAGTTAGTAAAAGCCCATGGGAATGCAGAATTAGAAAATGGACCGAGGATGCCCAAGGAAAACAAATGGGCCAAGGATGCTCAAGGAGAAAGAAATGGGACAAAGGAGCCCACAAGTAATGTAATGCGTCAAGAAAGCTCAAAATAGCATGAGTATAAATCCAATGACCATATTGAATCATTGAGAGAAGAACATACAGCAGGCCCAAAAGAGGCCAGCAAGCATGGGTCAAATAACACAACAACAGGAATAGTAAAGTAGTATGGTAGGAATGGCAACAAGATTACGGAAGGAGCAAAGAATGGGATAAAGAGAGGAAAACCCACAATCAAGCAAGGCCCAGCCCTTAAAAGGAGCAAGCCAATAAAGAAGGGAAAATCAGAAAACAGTTCACGCCATAAGAGGTCAAGGATGAGCGGCAGAATGCACAGATGTGCCTCCAGACCATGACAAACGCATGAGCAGCGGATAAGCTTTTGACATACACAAAAGTGGAGCACGTGCAAGGCCTAGGCACTACCAACCTGTACCTAGCCAATACAGGAATGGTGGGTCATGGGTCAGAGGTAAGAGAGGGTATGGTCTGGCGGTAGGGAGAAGGGAAAGCCTATTCTGGGGTTCCCACTCAGATTCTTTTGGGGGAGATGTTCTGCTGGGATGACATACCACCTAAAAGAATGAAGGATGAGTTGGAACCACTAGGTGCATGCCATGAAGGATAGCAAAAGAGAATATCCACACTGTGGTGGATAAGAATGCCACAGTGAATAAGCAAACAAAACAGTCTTTTTTGTCTGGTAATGGGGAGTGGCACAGCCAGCACAAGTAAGTGGTGGTGGCTGGGCAGCTAACAAACTAGTGGGTGGCCGGGAAGGACACCCTAATTCAGACAAAAGTAGTTAAAGGTTAAAATGGTAAAAACCAGTCACGACAGGTAGTATATAAAGGGTCCTTGCTGTACACAGTAACATCATCGCAATAATAGCAATCACTAGGAGAGAATCACAGCACCACCATCACCATAACACTACACGAGTAAGCACTGAGAAAGAAAGAAAAGGAATGGGGAAAGAATCAAAGTAACAAAACAGAGAAAGAAGAGAAAGAAGAGAAATAGAGAGTGTAGAATGGTAGGTATGCACCAATAGACTAATCCCTTCTCTCCCTCTAAAAGCCTACCCTCTGTTGAGGATAAAGAATTCGTTTGGGAACAAGCCATTCAGGCCCGTTTCCTCAAAGTGAATAATTTCTACAGCAGGATCCTTTTGCGAGGTTACCTACGTTGAGGAAGTGGTTCTCTACTTGGCCTTAGTCCTGTAACACAACTGAACACGGCAGACTAATATTTTTCTTCTTTGATTTTATCTCTCATTGCTATTGTTTCTTCTCTTGTCTTTGCAATTTCACCTATAATGTGTTTCTTGTTGCTATATCGTTCTTTTCCTTATTTTAATTAAGGATCTCTTACTTGCTTTGCCTAACAGTAAACGTATTTCTTTTATCATTGTTTTATTGCATTTATCTACCGTAATTCTTTTGTAACAATTTCATTTTGTCTAACAGTAAGTGTATTGCCTTTGCTATTGTCATACTGTATGTGTCTGCCATAACTCTTCTATAACAGCTTTGCCTGCCATGGGCATGTGACCAAAGTTTCGGCAAATGGGGCATAGTTTGTGCACAAGCCGAACCAAGGTGAGTTGCAATTGGACCGGTCCCAACTCTCTTATCTAGAATACTTGGCCCCAGTACAGCAGGAGGCAGTCCAGCCCAAAATCACAAAAGGCCCACCACAAGGAGTATTTCCATCATTTGAAATATTTTGAGGGTATCCAAATTCTTGAAATGTTCGAAATGACTATAAGACCTCAATAGTTTCGGGAGTGTGGTCATTTTGGGGGTTGGTTGAAATGACCGAAATGATTAAAACAACCAAAGTCCTATGTTATTTGAAATCATAGCATTTTAGGTTTTAAAATTTTGGGTGGATTTGTCTCAATTTAAATCATCATCCTTTTAAACTATCCAAACAAAATATTTAGATTTAGGCCCTCAAATCCAAATTTACATGACTCAATTCTTGTTATCTAAATAAACCATAAGACCTCTATAGTTTGTGTAATCATTCAATTGTATCTAAATTCCATGCATGCTTGACATCTCTCATTCATACTAATGGTTTTATTAACAATTAATAATTGTAGACATCCCATTTTGCAGTTGGGAGTTGATACACAAATCAAGTGTAAAACTATAATTTTAACCATGAAAGGTTAAAACACCATTTGAATTGTTAGATGAGCAAGAACATAATTCTAAAATATATCAGACCTCATATAAATCAAAACAAAACGCTAAATGAGAAATTAGGACCACCAAATTGAAAAATCAAATCACATCAAGTTTTAACGATTAAGATTTAACGATTAAGATGTATTCTTCTAAATTATGGCTTAATCCATGTGATTATGACTAATTAATTTTGATTGGTTCCTAAAAGAATTAATATAAATTAATTAGATGTGAAAATCCAAAAGGTTTAAGTTTAAGAGAAGATGTAGAAAGATGCATGAAATAAAAGCTTGTATAGATAATTATTGTTGGGCCCCCTCCTATTGATGTGCATGAAATATATACAATAAAGTACTCACATATCTACATATTTAGCCTTACTTTTATGTTATTTTGTGACTAATTATATAATATCTTTGTGTTGCAGGTAACAAGGGCTTTACATGCAAAGTGGGGCTAGGCCAATTGAATCAAGCCAACTTACATCCAGCCAGGCATGAATTTAAGAAAAGACCAACCCAGTTAAATTTAAGTCCAATTGGAGTAAGGAATCAAAGGAAATTTGTACCAAATCCAAGTCCAATTCGGATTAGGATTCCTGCCAGCATATCAGTTAGTATTTTTGGCATAACTTTCGGCTCAGAAGTCCAATTGAGATGATTCAAGTTGGGCTGGAAAGTTAACTTAGAGGGCTACAACTTTGTAGTTTACCAAAAGTCCAAATTCTGACGTTAAATGGGCCAAAATCGTCGGTTAAATGAAGCCTAAAAATCTGGGATTTTCTCCAAACGGAAATTCAACTTGTAATAGGATTCCTTGACCTATTTAAAGGCTCTTTAGGGCAAAATTCAGAGAGGCTAGTGCTAGGGCTGAGATGCAAAACAGAAAATTAGAGCAAGAGGCAGTGCCGCATGTGGTTTCTCTGTAGCTTTTCTTCGTGATAGCATTGTGACTATTTCTTTCTCTATTTTATTTGTCTAATTTAATGTTTAGTATTTTATTTTTGTGTTTTCTTTCAATTATTATGAGTAGCTAAATTTATAATTAGGGTTGAGGATGAAACCTTGTTAAGGATTATCAGTAATATTTATGTGATTTGATTTTTCCCACAATAGTTGTTCTTTAATGATTTAAGTTGTTCTTGCTTCATATCAATTGACTAAGATGGGATTCTAGATATGAGTTCAATCATGTTTTTCTCATGATTTAGGATTTGTCTTAATTAATTGAATGCTTGGATTATTAATTCTTGATTATAAAATTGGATATCGCTTGTGATTTGTCTGTCAATGGATACAATTTATGATTTGATTTTTAGAATTGGATATATCTTGTGATTTGTTTGGCTACGATGCAATTGATGATTTGATTTTATACTTAAGAAGCGAAGAAGAACGTGCTTTAGATTTTTAAACATAAGTTTTAATGATGATATTTTCCATGATAGCAAGATTGATTTCTAGATTATCATGCAGTGCTTGGGAAAAATTAATGATCATAAATATATGCTGATATGACTTACAAGGCGGATTCCAAAGCCTTAATTCCTTTCTCTTGATTGTTTACCTCTTTTTATTGCTTTATATCTTTTGCTTAGTTTAATTATTTGCTTAGTTTATTTAATTTTAGAAAAACCAATTTCTATTAAACTAGATTAGGATTAATTTGGTTAAGGTTTAATTAATTTTCCTACGTTCATTCAAGTCCCTGTGGGTTCGACCTCGTTCTTGTCAAATATACTTCAGTATGGTTCGTATACTTGCGAGTACTTTAAAATTTCACAACAAGTTTTTGGCAAGAACATAATTCTAAAATATATCAGACCTCATATAAATCAAAACAAAACGCTAAATGAGAAATTAGGACCACCAAATTGAAAAATCAAATCACATCAAGTTTTAACGATTAAGATTTAACGATTAAGATGTATTCTTCTAAATTATGGCTTAATCCATGTGATTATGACTAATTAATTTTGATTGGTTCCTAAAAGAATTAATATAAATTAATTAGATGTGAAAATCCAAAAGGTTTAAGTTTAAGAGAAGATGTAGAAAGATGCATGAAATAAAAGCTTGTATAGATAATTATTGTTGGGCCCTCTCCTATCACAACAATAGGGGGGTCATGGTTTTTGTTATCTCTGAAGATGATTTTCTTAGCCACACATGGATTTATTTAATGAAAAATCGTTCGGATATTATTTTGTGATTTTGCCAAAATGATTGAGACCCAGTTTTCCAAAGTTATTAAAATATTTCGATCCAACAATGCTTTAGAATATCGTTAGCATGGAAATCTTGATCTTCTAAATCATTATTGCTCAATTTCTAATACCTCACAAAAAAAAAATGACGAATATGAATGAAAATTCTGTCACATCCTAGACATTATTAATGCTCTCACCAGTCAGTGTTAGCATTTTTCTTTTTTGGGTCCACAAATCTAACAAATGGACTAATTTTGATAAATTTCCCAACCTTAATAAGGGATTAAAAATTCAAATAAGAGCATCAACCATCAAGAAATCAGGTTTGATTTTGACAATAAGTTCAAGGAATATTTTTACAAATTTTCTCTTATTTTTCAGGTCCATAGGCCATACCCATTTAAACTAGCAAGTTGAAAGACAGTTTAGGATCCAAACAATGTGGCAGGCTTGGGCCAAAGTTATTTTGTGAAGCAAAAGGTTAGTTGGACACTGCTTAAGGCCTCAGTTAATAAGCCTGAAGCTGGGCCCAATTAGGGACAGACGAAGTAGCATAAGAAAAACAAGCCTACGTCCAATAACGCATCCCAAGCATTACAGAAAGAACATGGGCTGTGTGTTGTTGGGCTTACGTAGTACCTAACGCTGCATCTCATGCCAGTGGCCTTTCCTCTATTTATCAATCACAAAGACCCAAAAAAAAAGAAAAAAAAAGAAAGTGATTCGAATCCTCTTTTCCTCTATTTATTTATAACAAAGACAAAATTAAAAAATTCTTGTCTAGACTTTCCACCCAACTCATAGCTGTCCTTTGGATTTTTAGCTTATTTATTCTTGTACAGTTTTCTAAAGTCTCACATTTTTTTTTTTACTATATTTTTACACACTGTCAACAAATCAACCAAAAACTAATTTAAGCCCAATTAAGGTAGTAGTTTTTAGCTATCTTCTTCTTCCTTTATTAAAAAAAAAAAAAAACCATAATAGTTTTAAGTAGTAGGACATTAGTTGGACCTACCTTTCCTTAGCTATGAAAGTTCGATGGGAACTATAACCACATGAAAATTGACGAGGATGGACAACCTTTCATTTTATATGAACACGAAAACAAAAGACAGAGTTTGAAGGAATCTAAAACCTAAAAGGAAAAGGGTAAAATTGACATCTCAAAAGCAACCAAAAAGGAAGATGCTACCAGCTTGGTTGTGAACCAGAGATGTTTTAGAGGTGCAGCTACTTTATAAAATAAATAAATTAGGTATTAGATGTGCACCATAAATAATTGAAAGGGAGAGGGCATCAAAGAAACTTTTTAGCATTAAGATGTGAAATTTCGAAGAAGAAAAAGATATCAAGGACTTGGGTGATACACAATGAGGAGTCCTTTTAGCTTTAACTGCATCATTTATGTTTGATAAATATGATGTTTTAATCTAAGGCGTTTAAATTTATAAGAGTAGTGACAAATTTTGTAGTTTAATGACATTATCTAGTTCTCCTATGAAGGAGAACCAAGTTTCGATTCCCCTTTTCCCACTTATTGTAAGCCCAAAAAAAAAAAAAATCACAGAAGAGAGCCTAATGACCTACTCCACCATTTCAGTGAAGAGGTGGCCTTTAGTAAAATAAAAGCAATAGTGACAAAAACATTTGGCTTGGCCAACTAAAACTCTTTGCTAAGTTTGGAATGGTTTAAGCTTTCTTACCCTCAGGAAGAGGGACACAGACCTGGGATCTGGTCCCTCTTCCTGAGGGTAAGAAAGCTATAGGGCTTTGCCATTCTACCAAGTAATTGCTTCCAGAAAAATCATATTATTTCATATACTGTTTCAAGCTAAAACCTTCTTCCCCTCCCCCTTCCAATTGCTTAACATGGTGGAAAAAGATCCTCTCCATTTGCTTTAAAATGGAGAGTCCATTTCATGATAAAGACTTGGTAGTTAACAAATGTAAAGGTAAACATAGTGTCATGTCATTTACAGTAGTCATCTTCTTCTTCTTCTTCTTTTTCCTGGATATAGGTTGTTTACAGTTATTATTATTCCTGATTCTGTGCCTAAAACATGAAATTGTGAATTAGTGCATTTATAAAAATCTACTATGGTTTCAAATCGTGAATATATACAGAACCTAATGGACTACCAAAATCATTATTGTATATCAAACGCACATTTCAATTGCCATGATTACTGGCATTTTTTTGCTAGCTTATACACTAAAACTATTCTTGAGTCTAATCATCCACTGCCCATCTATACCTTAGCCTATAGAACCATGAACCTAGATTTCTCTGCTCAAAGACATAAACAGGTAGCATGTTCTGTCAAACCCCCAGGAAGTAAATTATTTGATTTTGTTGTTTCTTCTTACCTTTTTTTTCTTCTTCTTTTCTACCCTTTCAGGCACTTCCAAGCCACCGTATCCATATTTTTTTTCCCCTTTCACCTTTACTTCCTCTACCAGATATTTCAAACCCCATCAAACTATGTAATGTTTCAATCAAAATGCCAGACTTATCCATAGTTCCACGGTGTATTTCACAAAACTGCATCCAGATGTCATAGTAATCACCCCAGAGAAATTATTAATTGTATATAAATCTCCAAATTCTATTTCTTATAAAGTTTCAGCACCCCTAGACTATTCAAAAGAGTAGGCCTCAGTCTGCCAATCATCCATAGAATGAAAAGATTTTGTTTTGAACCTCAAGCATTTACCAACTAACTGCTCAGACAAAAACTGTGTGGATGATTTATTTTTTATATTTACTCTGTGAAAGATGCACGAGTAGCATGAAGGAACAAATAGTTTTCAAAGTGCTGGCATGCTAAAGAAGAAATAACATAGCATATTTCATAATCTCAAATTTAACTAATACATTATGCAATATAAATTATTAATATACGAAACATTTGTATTTACATAATTATTCAATGAGCCAACTTGCTTTTTGCATTGTGCAACATAAGCAACAGAAAATTACAAACATACTCAGGACAATGTGTGATATGTACCTGTTTCACTTGGAACTTTTATTAACTTAAACAGCTACTCTAAAGCAGCCAATTCACAAATTAAACAACAACCTCAATAAGCTTATTTGATGCCCATGTCCTCACAACATCCGAAAGTTTGCTTTCCTCAACCTGCACCTGTCTCAACTGTGGAGAATTCAGAACAAGCAACTCAACTGCCTCAGCCTCGATTCCACGACAATGCATAATATCAACATTCTCCAAACGCTTGCAGCTCTTAAACATTGAGACAAGGGCTGCTTTGGTAAGCCCTTTACACCCTCTCAACCTTAAATCAACCAGACAATTACACGAAACCAGCATCGAAATAAACTCCTTATCAAGTAACATTTCATTATAAGACAAGTCCAATTTCCTCAATTGCCTCAAATTCTGGCCCAATGTGGCAAGCAACCCTTGTTCTCGTTCCACAACATCACAATTTATTAATGCCAATTCTTCAAGCCCAGAACTCATGGCAATTCCAAGAGCCTTTAGGCCTTCACCAGTGACAAGGCAACAACTTTGAAGCCTAATACTGGAAAGACCCCGGAAATTCAGAGCAACAGCTGTGAGGTGATCGTTATGAAGGTCCAAAGGTAATCGAAGATCAAGTTTTTGCAAGTTGCAATTGCATTGGCTAATGAACCTAAGCAAACCCTCTCTGCTACCACCATCATAAACCAATAGAGAACTCAAAGAGTTACAATTCTCAGCCAATTTTAACAGCACCCCATCAACTATACTCCTACAAGTCCTGAGCTCCACTTCTTCAAGACCCTGTAAGCACCTAACAAAAGACAAAAAAGACCCTCCATCACCAACACCTTCACAACTCTTTAGCTGCAATTTCTTCAGCTTTTTGCAGCTCCTCCATAGCCAACCCAAACCCCAATCATCTGCTCTGATTCCCGATAAACAAAGACTCTCCAAGCCCAATTCTGCATCAAAATCCTCATTCCCCCACATCCCATTTTCCCTTTCAAACTCAGTTGCTTGTTCAACACCATCCCCAGAGGAGACAAAGATTGATAGCTCTTTTAAAACTGGAAACTTTACAACCCACATGAAAAAAATAGGCCTAAAGAGATTAATACATAGAGAGGTGAGGTGGGTACAATTTAAAGAGAGAGAATTCAGAGAGGACACAGAGACTGGACCAGCCATGAACCTTAAAGTTTGAAGCTTGGAACAAAAGGTAGAGACTATAAGGAGGAGATGTTCTGAGAAAGTGGTGGCTGAGGTTATAGTGATGGCGGGGTCAGAGGAGAGAAGGAGAGAGAGTGAGAGAAGAGAAGGGTAGTGAGAGAGGAAAGAGGCCAAGGAAGGAGTAGTTGAATTATGAGGACGAAGGCGCAGAGAGAGAAAGGTTTTGGAAGTTCTGTAAAGGTGGAGCCAGCGCTTGGAGACCAAAGAGACTGAAAGAGATGAAGAAGGTATTGGTGGAAGTCTTTGAAAGATTTCTTCAAGGAGCTCATCACAAAGCATGCGGTCCATCCTTAATCTAATGCTCTTTCTTCTTCTTCTCTTCTATACTCTTTGTCCGTTTCTCTTACTCTTGTTTTTGTTGTTGATGATGTTCTTTGTCAATGCTTTGTTTGAAGAACATATCTTTGTTTTCTTGGTTTGTAGAGAGAGAGAGAGAATGGGAGTTTTTTTTTTTTTTTTTTGAGGAACAGAGAGAATGGGAGTTGAAACTTGTAAGATGTTTCATTTCATGTTTGAGTAGGTGAAGAGAAAAAATGGAGGTGTTTGACAATGACATGAGGAAAGTTTGCTTAAACGCTGCGTGGAGTACGTGTGATGCACGTTCCTATTTGGATGAAGTAAAGTAAAACATAGCCAATGCTTAAATACCTTTTAGAAAATGGCTTCTTTTAGCGCATTAGTATATAATTATAGTTAAATTAGAATTTTGACCCCAAAAAACGCCACTTTTGAAGCTTGGATATTGCTAAATTTTTTTTTTTTTTTGATGGGAGCTAAATTTCTTTTTAGAAAATGCATCATCCAACTGCTGCAACTGTATCAAAGCCAGCTTTTCTTATCTCACTGTGTAAACAAAAAATGGAAATTAAAATGACACATATAGTAATTGTGGAGGAAAAGGACATTTCATATTAATCATAATTAGCTATATTGCCTATGAATTGATGATTTTTTGCATTCAATTTTAGACAATTTCAATGAGAACAATTCCCGCCGCATTTTCTGAGTATCATCCGAGATGAAAAGAGCTGGATATTGTGTCACAGTTTTGTTTTTTATCCTTTTAAGATAGAGATGATATAAATAGAAATTTTAACTCAAATTTTCTCTTTTATTATTTAGGGTTGGTTTGTCTTAAAATGACAGTTTTTTTACTTTATTTTATAGAAAACAGTTTATTCCAACCGTAGTATAATTTTTTATTATAAATTTTACCTTCTTTTTATTTTATTTTATATATATACAATTTTTTTATACACTTTCTTTAAAAAAAAATAAAAATTGGACCACTTTTAAAACAAAATTTGTCAATGGAAATATACTCATTCAAACACATTATAAGCTAAAAGTAGTATAGAAGATTTGTATTCCTTTGCCATTATACCTCTTATATTTTTATCTTTAACATAATTAAAAAAAATGTTCATCCTCAAAAATAAAAAAAGGTATCTTTTTTATTTATTTAATTCATCTCATACACCCCCCTTTGCACATAAGTAGGGATGGCAACAGAATGAGACGAGGTTGAATCACAGATGTATATCCCCATCCCATCCACTTATCTAGGCAAAAAAAATATGCACAAGGTGAAAGTGGAGTAGGTTAGGACAAGGCTAGGTGGAGTTTTTTGTCATACTTAATGAGATTTTATTGATGGATTAAGATAAGAGATGAGAAAGAAAAACATGGTAACAATGAGAGTAATGGAGACAAATGGTTTGGGATGGTACTAGGATATGTACCAAAATAATAATAATAATAATAATAATAAAAATAAAAAATAAATAAACCGCATAGAAGCAAGATGGTAGAGGGTAGAGGGTAAACAAAACCATTATCGCCTCATCAACATAGGGAATATTTGTGCAAAGTTGATATCATCAGGACAAAGCGAGAACATTTTTCCATTCTTTTACATATTAGGGAGTGTTTTGATGAGTTTATTTTCATTGATATATTTTTTATAATAAAAAAAATCAGATTATTTAAAAATACAATTGTACTTTTAAATAAAAGGCTTTAGAAAGGAATGCCTAACCTAATTAATTAAGAGCGGAAAAAACTAGAGCAAATAGAGCAAGGAAATTTCCCTACAACTGAAAAAACCACACATCGGAAAGAACGTTAGTACATTGCACATACAAGACAACTTGCTACCATTGGACAGGTCCTTACCATTCATCACTTTTTCATTAGATTCTTTCTTCCGTGCCCCTTGATTCTTGCCTGTCCTGTTCTTATTAGATTCTAATCTGTCTTATTGAAACTAACATTTACTGGCCCAAACCCAATCATCGATGCAAATAATTGTTCCTTCAAGGACAAATACTAACACTAACTCAAGACTCAACTGAACAATTTATGTGGAGGACCAAAATTGCAGTGGTTTGAACTTTGATGTACTATAAAGAAATTTAAATTTAGGGAAATCAAATATTATGACATTAATAATTTGATTACCAAATATCCTTGCTACAGCTACCCTCATTCCATGGCAGTTTCACGGCACTTAAAGACCATTAATCATGGAACCTATTTACAGGATGTTGTAACCTACATGAATAATAATCCATTGTGAATCCTTTGCATTGGACCCGATACGATATCGACATGTGATAAGTGTTACATACATAGTTGTCAGTATCATACGATACGTATCGTATCGTATGTAAAATGTTTCATATCGTATTGACGTATCGTAAGTGTTCATGAATCGTACGATACAGTGTGTGTATCATATGAATCGTATCGTATTGTAAAATCATATGTATCGTATGATACATAGACAAATGCTTTAAAATGAGATTTTTTGTTAAAAATTGTACTTTTATTTGAATCTAATAAGTTGTTAGACTTGTTTTTAACATAAAATTATTAGTTTACTTAATTTAGCCAACTAAAATAACATATTCATAAGTTTTTTTTTTCTCTCTCACCTACAATTGGACTACACAGTGCACACTTACCCTTCACTTTAATATTTACAAATTTATTTTATATACTATGAATAAAATATTAATTGACAACATAAATTTTTATTTTTATCATTTTTCCTATAAGTCCAAGAAACTAGAATGCCAAAAAAAAAATTTATAAAATTTTTTTAAAATAAAAAGAACAAGAAGAGATAGTAAATTTTAACGACGAATGATGATGAAGAAAATTTTAATGAAGAAATAAGTTTGCAAAATCATAAACATGATGATGGAATTGACTTAGATGAAGTTGATTAGGCAATATGATAAAAAATAAATTATTATTTTTGGGTTATTTGCAATATATTGTCACTTTTGAATTTAAGTAATTTGAATGTGTATATTAAAACACATGTTAGTTTGATTTATTTAGTTAGCTTATTAAATATTATTACATAAATGATGAAAAAATTAGTTATTAGTTAAATATATTCAAAATTTATAATGAATATACCCTTTATATATGTATATTTATGATTTTTTTTATAAATTTTATTAAGTGTTTGTGTATCTTATGATACACGATACGATACGATACGATACACGTTACGAAAAAATTAAAAATCGATTCACGATATGATTCACGTTTTGACAACTATGGTTACATATGCATTGTATTGGGTTCGGTGCACATGACATCAGACTCAAGCTGTGTCCCTTGAAGTCTAGAACCAACTACCATATGGCCCTACCTCAATGATGCCGACCAAATGAATGGTGTGCATCAAACCATTAAATCCCAGAAAGTGCTTTACTGTTGCTACTGTTGCTATACTAATCAATAAAAAGAACATTCTATTCCACCATTATATATTTGTATATCTTTATTAATCAATACAAAAGAAGTAAAGCTAATACCAAAAAGTCAATCTTATTAAAGTTTCATGAAAAACCTACTTTTTGGTATTCCTTGCTCTTTGAGTGGGTGCAAAATACGGGCTTTTAATTTTATAGCAACTTCTTTGATCATCTATGGCAAAAGAGATCCCAAGGCAACCAGGCATCCAGTCCACATCAATCCATTTTTTCCAATTATTTTACAGACACAAATACCTTTTCCATCAATCATACCAAACAAAATGGGCATCTTGCCTTAAACATATTATCCATCTCCCAACAAAAAAAAGTGTGTATGCCCGCACACGCGTGTGCATGTGAGAGAGAGGGGAGAGGGATTTAAATCTGTGAAACAAATTATATGATATCAAAATTCCCAATCAACTAGATTCAATCAACTGTGCAGTAGCACAAGATCCATTCTACAAATATATATTGGATTGACCCTTCTGACCTAACTGTTGTGAATCCAACCACAACAAAATTGCTAAGCCAAGAACCTGTCAAATGGCTATAAAGTATGGTCCACAATACCCTAAACAATGAGACTCCACCCTATATCTAACATCTAAGTTAGTTGGGCAATTAAACTCATATTCAGATTGCAGGCCTCACTGTGGAACTGAGGCTCAGCATGTGTATTTTGAAGCAAGCTAACTTGGTAAACATGCATTGAAAATCTAAAGACACTTTGTGTCTGTTTGGTTTGCGTCAGATGTGTTTGCATTTTTGGCTTTTTTTTTTTTTTTTTTTTTTTAAGGACCAGCGCCTCTCGCACTGTTCATGCAAGTAGGTAAATGAACAGTAAACCGTGCGTGAACAGTAACTTTTTTATTATTATTATTATTATTTTTTTTTTCAATTTTCAGCAAAATAAACGGTATCCAAACGCACACTTAGCATCAAATTGTAGTGCAATTAGAATCTAACTTGGATTCTTGATTGAGTTTCCAATTTAGCCGTCTGATCATCTCACTTTCTCAAACCATTCATTCAGAGTCACTAAGTACATTTTAACAGGCCTGCAGAACCTTACTAGCAATGATGAAGTATAGGTTCTGCAGGAGAGCCCCTTTATGCGTAGTGATACAAAATTACTTACAAAGATGAAAGATTATATTCCTGAAGGACCTACTTCTCCAGAGCCAGCCCATGACCAATAACAAGCAATTTATATAAGAAAGATAACATTGAGATAAAAATGCAATTAATCTTATGATTTGTATGTTTAATTGCTCAGCAATACACAGGGTAAAATTGAGAAAGACGTGTCAACAAGGATGAAGTATTACATGAATACACAATATCCAGCATGGCAGGTGAATCATACCCATATAGAGGTAAGTAGCACTGCTCCATGCCCAAATGGATTCCAACCAATTCCAGAAGTCACCAACACTAATGCCATCAAAGCCTTCAAATACACCTTTAAACACCAAAAAAGCAGTTGGTGGAAACCCAATAAACCCCAAAGCTAGATTACAAGCCACCCTTGAAAAATTTCTCAACTTTCTAGATTTAACATCAAGCTTCAAAGGGTGAGCCATCAAACACATAGGGACCATTAGCAAAGCCCCAATTTCAGCTGTAGCAAAGTTAATGACTGACATGAGGCACAGACCAATGAAGGCAGCTGAAATAGTCACCGATTTCAAGAGAGCCCATTCTCTTTGTTGAGGTTGAGATGCATTAACATAGTAAAATGGAGAACCCAAAATCCAGAACAAGATTAGAAGGCTGAAGATTGAAAGCAAAACCCAGACTACAAAGCTGGTTGTTGGAGTGCAATTGGGAATTTGACAGATGAAGTATGGGAGTAATAAAACAACAGCTCCCCACAAGTGAACTACAAGAACCTTTTTTGCTGCATAGAGCCATTTCCATGATCTGAGAGTGATGCCAAGTTCATCAGCAGCACTGGCTGGATGATTGGATTTGTTTTTTTCAAAACTAGGATCCAAATTATTAGCATGAGCATAGAGAGAAGCTGCAACCATCGGGAGTGATGCAACAAGTAGTGCAAAGGCGATCATGTAGACTCCAACAGATAGAAACTTACTAGGCGATGTTAAAAGGTACAGAAAGAATGACTGATGAAACTTTTCAAGGAGGTTGTTTACTGATCGTATAACTCCTTCAATTAACCTGCACCAACCCACAGAAAAACCTTCAATCAAAATGACGCAAGAATACTGAATCTTTTGACTATTAATGGATGATTGTGGGCATAGTATACCACCAAATAATGACAAACAAGGAATAATTAAAGAGGGCCTACACCAAATGATACTAGTTATAGACGGGTTCAAGTTACACATAGTTTAACTTCTAAACTTTTACACATTTTTTAGACCACTGATTTCAATTAGATCTAATGGTGGGAAAATTATTGCTTTCCACATCACCCCTTTTCCTTTTTTAAAAGTTTCACTCTTTCTCACACACACTTTCTTTCCCTCTCTCAAATCTTGAAAGCAATCTAAGGTCGTCATCAATTCAGTGAAGGCCAACACTTAATGTTCATCATTGGTCTGAGGAGCTACCCATGGCATGGGTTGTTGGGAGTTTAGAAAGCACAGTGAAGGAATGTGTATTTGTTGGCAACAGTCAAAGGTATTTAAGGATAAGAAGAATCAAGCCCAACACAATAAATTTCTTGCACAGGTTCATGATCAACAAGAACAAAAAAAAAAAAAAAAATTATTTTTTTATTTTTATAATCAACAATAAATAAGAATTGCTTTTGAAGAAAAATAAGTTCATTGAAGCCTGAACTTTTGCCTAATACAGTAACTTTGGTAGAAGAAAACCCAAGGACCAAGTTTTAATTTTCAATTTTCTTCTGTGTAGAGATATACTGTTGCTGCAACCCTCTTCAGTGAATGTGTTCCTTCAACGTGCTTCTTGAACTCCCAATAACTTTTGCCATGGTGGAGCTCCTTTGTACCTACAGTCTACATATGGAAGTTGTAGGCCTACATTGAATTGATGATGACAATAAAATTGCTTTCAAAGATTTGAGAAAGGGAACTAGAGGGAGTGCATGAGAGTGGAGCTTTGGGAAAGGAAAAGGGGTGATGTGGAAAGCAATATTTTCTCCACCTTTAGATCTATAGAAATTAATGGTCTACAAAAGGTGTAAAAGTTTAGAAGTTACTCCAGGTGCAACTTGAACTCATCTCTACTAGTTACATTAGTAGCAATTTCATAACCAAAGGATATTCTAAAACAAGAACAATAAAATGTTAAACATCAAACAAGAAATCAACAAATGCTTGTAAAAAAAGAGTATCCTCCGTTTCAGTGTTCACAAAAAGATTTTTTTGCCCTAACTTCAACACAAGTTTTTAATTGAGTATGACTCAAGCTTTCTACCAAAAATGATTGAATACCACAAGTTGCCTCGTCAACAATTTCTTTCTATCATTTTATTATGGCATGGGATTCTTCACCACAATTCAGTACACTCTTTTTAATTTTGTTGGGAGGGGGAAGGGGGGGTTAAATTAGCTAAGTTGTGCAACTAAAATCTAACAAGTAACAACCTAACCCAAAATAAATAACAAAGAACATTTAACAGAAAGACTATAACATGTTAGAATGTATGGAAGCATTCAAGCAACACAAACATCTAGTAAAGGGCAGTAGTAATACACGGGCAATCAAATGTATTCACCTACTATTGGCATATTTTCCAAGTATTAATATACAATGACCCCACCCCCCTCTACCTCCAAAAAAAGGTGAAAATGCTAAGAAGTGTTCAGCTGAAGACAACACTGCCTTCTGCCAATAGATTGGCAAGATACTCATTCATGTCCCTTGCCTACATGTCTAGTAAAATAAGACAAATTACAAATGGTACTTTGAAAGAATTAAATGAGCACTAACCGGCCACCTCGCAGAAGGAAGTCATTTTGCCTACCCTTGTTATTTGAAGAAACTCTAGAAGAAATTTCCAAAGTAATTGCATCTACCTGGTAATCACGAAAAGCACCATGGGGACCTGTTGGAATACCCAAAGCCTGACAGCAAGGAAAATATCACATATAGGTAAAAATGACCTCCGGGATCAGAGAGAAGTGAGATGAAATAACCCTTTAATATTCCCGGTCATTCAATTTGAAACTGTAACAGTAATATATTCCACTACTCCCCCTAAAAAAGGAGAAAATAAATTTTTTTTTTTTAAAAATAAATGAACAGACAGGATAATAAACTACCTGGTAATACAATGAACTTGCAAGCGTAGCAGTGCCCTCAACATAATCTGCAGCTGGGATACCAAACTTCCACTGGGGGTTTAAGCTTTTAGCCAAATGTCCTAGTGATTCAAGTATTTCTCCCAAAATCATGAGCCATTTGCAGTTAAGTAAAGACCACATTTTCTCCACCTTTATCCGCAAACCTTGCCTATGAACTGCTAAATAATTTACAATATTAATGAGATCTAGGTTTGGCATCTGTCCATTGGATGCCTCAGCATATATGCTAAGACTGTCCTCAAATTGTTCACTTCTATCCGCTACCTTAATCACAAGGGCTGCAGCCATAGTCCCAGCTCGTTTAAAACCATCACGCATATTTCTTTCTGTGATAGCATTCTCTTCCAGTCCGTGACACATTTCAGCATTTTGTGTGCCTAATCCACTAAATACAGGAATGTAATAATCTCTTAGCCAAGCATCAACTGCAGCATATTCTCCATATTTTGAATCTGCAACAACCCATATAATATCCTTGGCCAGCCAAGTAACTCGGGTTAGCAAGGAAAATACTGAGTATGCAATGCCCAAAGATAAAGCCTCACCCAACCCAATCTTCTCAGAATTGTAAGGTGTCACCAAGACAATAGCTTCTTTCCCATCACCACGTGGGGCTCTTATTATTCCAACAGTATTGAGACCATATGATGAACAACTAATGTTCTCCCGAATTGTTGCAGAATCAGGGCTAGAAAAAAAGTGCAATGGATGAAACTGATTTGATTGAGGGTAGAACTTTTGAAAACTAACTTCGGCACCCAAGTTGGACATATATTGGGCTATCAGTCTTTGACTTTCTCTGCACGAGGTAAACAACACACGGACCAGCCCAATCTTGTAAAGAAGAGATGAAAGTGAGCCCTCATGTGGAAGAGCGCGGCCCAATCATGGGGGGGGGGGGGGGGGGAGATTTGTATTTAGAATTATAAACTTGTGATGCAGAGTCAGGGCAAAATATCAAGCTGATGGAAAATTAAAACATAAAGAAGCAGAAAGCAGTGCAAAGTAAATCTACTCCATGCATAAAGTGCATACACAACTTGACTAAGCCTTAATCTTAATGAGCACATAAAGGTTGTACCTAATGCAAAAAACTCCCACTTAACGTGCATGAAAGATAAAATAAAGAGAAGAAAGATAATGCAAGTTGAACATATAGCAAGTTGCATAACAATGCCTAATGGCATGTTTATATGTAAATAAAAGGGAATTGAAAAAAAAAATCTGGACCCTATTTCTTATGATTTGGACAGATTTTATTAACAACAAACTAGCTGCAAAACAAGCAGTATACTGCTACGTACTACAAATTCCATCAAAATTAACAAACACCTAAACCAAACAAACAAATAAATCTACATAACGCAATGCCGACCAAGCCAAGTCCAATCCTACTCAGTCCAACCTTAAGCAGCTTACTGATCCACTCAGCTCATTACAAGCCTAAAACTATTTGACACTTGTAGATGTGCATGTGTGTGGGCATCAGTGATGGATTATAAGACCCACAAAATCTAATATTTCATAGAATTAAATCAGCAAAGACCCAGCACGAGTATTAGTGCCAGAGTTACATCCTCTTTCAATATTGGAGTAAATTTAACTTGATGAGAAATTTTAAATAATTGTTACTCTCCCATCCCAATTTAGATGCCTAACTCTCTTTGCTGAACATCCGAAAATACATGTCCACTTTGCAAAAAATGGAAGTTCTTCTTCAATTTCCTATAATACCGTTACCTTCTCTATTTCTTTTTATAAGTAACAAAAATTTTAATGAAGAAGGACTATTTCATACAGAAGAATGAAATAGCCAAAAAAATATGTACAAAAACAAAGAAAAAGAAATTATGTACCAAAGGAAAGGGAATCTTTAAACAACAGAATGGAACCACTAGAAGTGAATCCCAAGTACGAGACCAATCAAACAATGTCCCTGCAAACAATGCTATGAGCTGGTCCCCTAAACGCTCTAAATCCTCAAACATACAACTATTATGCTCCTTCCAAATGATCCACATCACACACTATGGTACCAAGTTCAAAATATTCAACGAACATTTCCCAAACCAATTCCTCTACACATCCAACAGATCAACCAGCCTCTTAGGTAAGAACTCCATAAGATCTAAAAGCATAACTCCATAACCGGGAAGCCCCTTTACAATGAATCAAAAGATGATCACCATTCTCCCCACTTCAGTGACACGTACAACATCAATCCACAATTGTGAAACGTCTTCTCCTCAAATTATCACCAGTGAGAATCTTCCCCATGCAGTCATCCAAACAAAGAAGGAAACCCTCCGTGGTGCCTTCACACCCCAAATGTTTTTCCAAGGAAAAGTGACAGCACAAGATCTCCACAAGGCATTATAAATGGAACGAATGTCAGAACCTCCATCCTTTTTCAACCTCCATATCACTCAATCTCCATCCTCATTAAGAGGACTATGATTCCATTACCTTCTTTCTTAAAACCAAATAAAAATCTTATTCTTATAAAAGTTGTGCCACCTCTAAAATAAAGTAAATGACATTTTCAAAAAGTCACTACATCTTTCTTCTTCCTATTAATAATCATATCATTTCAAACCAAGACATTTAAATTTAAACTGGGAGTAAGTAGTTTCCATTAGAATACAAAATCAAACCCAAGTGCAATCCATATATAGAAAACATTTAAAAAAAAACGGCATGTGAAGTAAGCACGTACATGCCACTGGCCATAGGTTTCAAATCTAAATTGGTTAAATCCTTCACCAGTCCATTTGCCTCTGAGACTTCCTGACTAGAGAGCATGGGATTTGCTGAACCTGTGAAACATAAACAAGAAATTTTTAGCTAAATTTATCTCATAACCTCCTCCGTCCCAATTCAAACGTCTCCGTGACTTCCCATAAATGCATTTTTCACCTTCTAAAAATAGAAATTCTCACTTCTTCAATTTCTATAATACCTTAACTCTTTTTTCTAAATAACAAAAAACAAACAATTAAAACTTGTACCACCTCTTATGTAACACGAACATAACTTCTATCACAACTTGTTAATGTGGCAAGTTATGATCGGCGCAACATCACTTTTCACATAAACCAACCACCACTACTGACACCGCTTTTATTATGCATCAATCATAAAATAAATACTTCGTTCCGCCCCCCATCTTGTTACTAGTTCACAACACTATATATTGAGATGTATCCCATGATTATGTTCACTTTGAAAAGTAAATAACAAATAATTTTTGTTCTAACTTATCAAATACTTTAATCTGAAAATTCCATAATATTCATTTTCCAATTGGGTACAATCAAAACTGGACAAAGTAACAATTAGGAAGAAGACTAAGAGAGAGAAAGTGAGACCTGGCATGAGGGCATTTTCGGAAATGTAGGTGTTCTTGGCGAGAAGTGGCAGAAGAAGAAGAGTGAGAACCCCAGCTGTGCAGCAAACCACACTGAAAACCAAAAAAAAAAAAAAAAACACCAAACCAAAATCAAAATCAAAGCTATGAATGAATGAATGAAAGAATTAAGGAAAAGAGAGAAGTATGTATGTGGGTACCTAAGGAGGTGGCTGTGAGAAATGAGGAACATCCCAAGTCGCACGATTGGACGTAGCTTCACTTTGGGGGCCTCGCTCTCGCTCTCACTCTCACTCTCGCCCATTTTTATTTTGTTGTAAATCAAAGTTTTTACAGATTGGAATTGGAAAATGATTTCCACAGGAAAAAAGAGGTAGTGGGGGAGGAAATTGTTTTACGCTTTCCCCGAACCCCTTTGATCTACTTGTTTAGTACTTGAAGCCAACGCCATAACACTCGATTTAGGACTTTCGATTCTTTTTGGGGGTCTAGCCTTCAGACTTTTTTTTTAAAATAGACTTTAGACCAAGTCACCAGGACAGGGATCGATTTTTTTATGAAAGTAAGATTAAATTTTTTATTTTTTAGATTTTAACTGTTGAACTAACAAAAACTCACAAAATATAAAATTTTAGGTACTAGACAATGTTTCTCTTAGCTTTTTTTTATATCTTTTTTATTAGATGTAAATTTTGAATAATTCAATCGTTAAATTTCATGTTATTTATCTTTTTAACACACGTGTCAAATTTTGTTCAAATCGGATTTTATTTACTAATCGATCAATGAACTTATTTTTTGTATATAATTTTATACTATAAAAACTTGAAATTTAAACATTTGATTGATGACATATTTATTGATTTTTAATTTTCTTAAAATTTTGCAAGTATGAAAATATTATAAGAAAATGCGCATAATCCAATGGTTATAGCATTCGCATAAGTGTAGCTATTTTAATATTTTAGCAAATAAATAGCTAAAAATGCAAAAAAAGAAAAGAAAAGAAACTCTCATGCATCAATCTCAACAAACTAGTCCAAAATACTTAGCAAGTCAAGTGACATGCCTCTTGTGGTGAGAAACTTTACTCGCCATAGCCAAAATTTATTATCTTAGATTGTTTTCATGTCATCTCTCTCTCTCTCTCTCGTATTTGTGTACTTAGGAGAAGTGGAGAAACTGGCGAAATAAGACTGTGGCTCGATCTGGTTCTCCAGCGATCGAACCTTCATTGGATCTAAAGCTTTGTCGGTGTTGTAGCGACGTTGAGTGGGTTACGGGCTTGGTGGCACCGTGGGTTAATAGTAGAGATTTTTGGGGTGAGTGTTTCGTTGGTGGGATTCTCGATAACTGGTGGGCGAGGTGTTTCAGTGGTGATGGAAGGTGGGTTTTTTTTTTTTTTTTGATGAAGGCTACAATCTACTTGTTTCAAGGTTGATTATGGTAATGGTGTGGTGGCTAGGTTTCTGGTGGTAGAAAACACGATGGCTAATTTTTGTTTTTGGTTTGGGTAAGCAAATTTGGTGGTGGTGTTGAGGGTGGTGGTGGCGATTGTGTTTGGATTTAACCCTGAGTGGTATATGGCGGCGGTGGTGGTGGTGGTTGTGTTTGTGTTTGGTGTTGTGTTGTCTTTAGTGGTGGTGTGCAGTGGTGGCTGGCTGTGGTGGCTAGATGTTGTGTGGTGGTGGTAGCTATATATGTTGAAAGGAGAGAGAAAAAATAATTATTTAAATGAAATAAAAAATAGAGTGTCAAGTTGGATGTGTGTCCATAAAAAAACATGTATAGCTAAAATATAAAAAATAAAGTTTTTTGGATTATCACTACAAAAAAACAGGGCTATCCCAGCGTTTTCAAAAGCGCTGGGATAGCCCAAAAAGCACTGGGATAGGGTCAAAATTCCTATCCCGGCACCTTAAACCGCCGAGCAATGAATGTGGGAATAGGGTCGCCGGACCTGTACCAGCGCTTTTCAAAAGCGCTGGGAAAGGCATACACCCTATACCAGCGCTTTCAAAAGCGCTGGTATAGGTCCTTTTTTTTTTTTGGGACTTGTAATGTACCTAAAATACATATTTTCCAATACCTATTTTATAGCAACTGTAATGAACTACAATTCATATTTTCCAATAGCAAATACCATACCACATTAAACCAAGAAACTAAATATATTTAATTAAACCATATCAATAATTACATCCCAAATGTCTAAAATTTTATACACAAAATAATATATTCTAGACAACTATGTACAATGTCCTACACAAAAGAATACATTCTAACTATATAGAATGTCCTACACAAAAGAATACATTCTACTGCGTATCGCCTACTCCAAAATAGGTACCCAAAGTATCGCCTATTGCGTATCATTAGATGATAAGCGCTGAGCATCGGGAGATTGGATATCTACTGTAAAATCACCATCATCATCCTACGAATTTAGAAACACACAATAGATTAGTGTACTAAAAAACTAGTATTACTACCAAGTGCCACATTAGCAATTAAAACACACTTAAAATGACAGATTTCAGTTAAGCATATTAATTGGGTATTACTCTCAATAAATTTCTCAAAAAGTGATTAGTGAGCAATTTATGCAAAAGATTCAATAAGTGATTACTTACACATATTGTGTAAAGCCTTAAAGGTTATATTTCTGCTTGATATTTTTATGTATTTTATGTGTTACAATGAACCCTAAACTGGTAGATATAAAGATTAGGGTATACATTAATGAAGGAGTTGAGAAGGTGGTAGTTGGGAGTTGAGGGGATACATTAACCATGAGTGCTGATAAGCATTCTACAGCAAAGTTCCTCTACTTGGAGAGGCAGGGTAGCACTGTAACGGTTATCACATGGTAACTGAAGCTGCAATCATGTCCTAAATACCCAACCAAAAATCAATGAACACGAGGCTAGTCTTTCACAAATAGAATTGTATTGGATTATCACTTGCATTTGCTTATATTATATTGGTGACTGGATGTCTGTTCCATAAACCATTTCCAAACAAAATTCATTTGATTATTTTGCATCACAAAAACTTCATGACAACTCACCAATCACCATACAAACATGAATAAAAATGCACATACTTTGTATTCAAACTGCTTACCATAGACATACTGGGAAACGATGGGCACAGTCGGGTCAACATCCTCTGCATTAACTGAACTTGAGCTTCAAGGGCATCATAACGAGTGCATTTCTCCTTCATTGCTTCTACTTGAGTAGACAACTCCATAACCCTTTGGTTGGTTGTAGTAGATGTTGGAGGTGGCGTACTGTCATCCATTGACCTCGCACGATTGCCAGAGGGGGTTGGACCAAAGCCTAGCCCTCTGACACAGCCACCTCTCTCTGCACCAATGACCTGTCCAATGCATCGTCGGGCTACCAAAGTATGCCAGCCTCAATGTCGTTTCCCCGCAACTGTGACCCCTCTGTCATAATCTTTTTCATCTTTGCCTAGTAATCACAAATAAACAAATCAACATATTAGCAACGAGGGCAATAATACACATGCCAACATGAGTAATATGCTTATATATATATATATATATATATAAGTTGGGTTGGAGTTATTATAAAAGAAAAAAAAAGTTGGGTTAGAGTTATATTATGCGTACTTAGAACCCAAACCATATATATTGTGTCCTTAAGAGTTTCCATCAAATATCTAAGCATATCAGAAATTAAGAACCAACATGTGAAGAGCTACAATGTTTTGAACCTAGAAGTTTCCTAGATCATATACAAACACATTTAAGAAACAGTTGTACAAACCCAACCCAAGAGAAGGGGAAAGGGAAATTCAAACAAGTCTGATTTTCAAGAAAAGATGCTCCCCAAGTTTGTTCTGGGAAGCTCATGTACAATACTTACCAACAGGGACGTATCTATTAATTTTCAGGTGATTTTTTTTTTTTTTTTGTTGGCCTCCTACCGTCTAGTTGGAAAATTTTGCTTGTGAATGGCCAATAGAACTTAATTCATATCACTAAAGCCACTATACCTTTAAGAAGCAACCTATCATCCCCAGAGAATATTCTTCTCCATACGCTCAAGATATATTTTGATGGTGATGACTGCAGCCTTTAGCATGCTCTATGGAATTTCAAAAAACATATAAATGGAAAACATAGGAAAAGTTTAGACATCAGCCTACCTATGTTTTTGGTGGACTTTAGGATAGGAAAAGTTATGACCTTGGGGTTAGTCATGGTAAGGACGGCTTTAGGTTTTGTATATTGAGTTATTTGAGTGTATTGATTGATGTCTCTTTCTTTTACAAGTAGCATTATAACTCATAAACTAAAGTAGTGAACCAAAGATCTAATAAAACCCAAATAAAGACTGACTTGACTCAAATAAATAAAGACATGAAAATTAGAATCTCTTAAAAAATTTTAGACTTTACTCAACTACCAATATACCCTTACTGGCAGTAGTTGTAGAAAATTATAAACTTGCCCCTCCTTACAAAATCAACAATAACTTGTAAAATTAAAAACAACTTAAAAACTATTTTAAAACCTAGAAACCAATATAAAGGCCTTTAAAACCATAAGACACTTGCTTGCAGATACTGGCATTGAAGATATAAAGTTACCCTTGCTTGTCTTTTTATTAAAAAAAAATGTAAACTATAATTATAAATGAAATGAAGAGCATCTGAGTAAAATCCTCAATATCTAACCAAGAATTCACACATCATTAAAAACTTTTATTGAAATTGAAAATTTACCACTATGAGCATATATATGTATATAGTCTAACATGTGGACCTTAAAAAATGTTAAATACTTTTGAATTGTACCAATTGATAGTAAGGGTTAGAAAATCAATAGTTTACTAATTTTTTATTGAGGGGTTTTACTTGTATATAATCTTCTACTTTCTACTACAACCATGACATGAGTAATTTCAATACAAATATTATCCAAACTAAGTTTTGCAACAAAATGCAATATAATATTCAAAAGATTCTTTCATTTTTGTAAATTAAAAGGGAAATTGATGTAAAGTTTAGTACATAGATGACTTTCAGGATTCAAAAGAACATCGAGTTTCATTTTAGTAAAACATAGGTGACTGAGTTGGAATGTATGAAGAAAAAATTATTTTGCCTTCTATTTCGTTTATATTTTGTTAAAACTGAATAGATAAATAGAATTCTAGTTTTGTCCCTGATTTATATATAATTTTGATTGATCCATGCATTACAAGAGCATAATATTACTTTCAACTAAGAGAGAGAGAGAGAGATCAAAAATTGAACCTTAGAAAAGAGAGGGATTATGTTTTTTTTAATAATTATCTAAGGTCTTGGAAATCCTCAGAGGATGTGGTGTTTTTGTATGTGTATGGAGTCACCACTTATTTTAAGGAAAAAGAACCATTCATGAAGATATCTCTTAATTGAATAATCGAATGAAATATATGAAAGGATCAAAGGAAATTTAAAAATTACATAGCTTTGATCTTAGATTAAATCTATGAAATGGACAATTACAAGATTTTGGACCTAGTTACAATCTATGAAATGGAAAATTACAAGACTTTGATCCTAGTTACATTCTAATGAAAGAAAGAGAGAATATGTTGCTTTGTTTTCTATTTATATTCTAAGAAAAGAAAATAGTATACAAATTTTTATTTATTTATTTATTTTTTTTTTTTGTTGAGAAATAGTATACAAACTAGAGACTTAAATTTGGAAGCTAGGTTAAGGAGATGACAAGGTATTAGGTGCCCATTTCACCCGATCCATAGATCCCGTCTTTGTGGACATTTTTTTTTTTTTTAAATTTTATTTGGGTACGTTTTTGACATTTTTTGAGCAGTTTTTAAGCTTAATTAGTCTGACTTTAAGACCTAAAATCTAGCCATTTGAGGGTCCAATCATGCTTGGGCATATTTAGAAAGTGTCGACTTTCAATTAAATACTAGTAATTTCTAGGATATTTAATTAAACAATTATATGCTTGATAGCACACCCTTCATGACACATCATAAATTATAATCAATCTTTTAAAGGATCAATAGTTAATCACAGTCATATGTGTATAATCTTAATCGTAGGAATGTGTACTAACTGTTATAACCTTGATTCGGCTAAAAATTTTACTTTAGGGACCTGTTGTAATTATTATGACTCCTAGATTTGTTTCTGCAAAATTTGGAAATACAATAACTAAAATTATTATATTTTCTTTATGTCATAAAATGATGGTTTTGCCCTTAAAACGACGTTAAATGAAAGTTTCAAATGAGCTGTCTATATTTACACTTGCAATACTGTCATTACGTATATAACTTGAAAGAATATTCATGAAAGTTACTGATCTCACATGCTAAAAATTTTCTCTGATATTAATTAGATAGTACAATGGGGAAAGTGGGATTTAAACACTCTTCTACTAATATCGCTGACCTAAAAGACTTTTTACATCTGCTAAAGTTTATGAAAGTTTTTTTTTTTTTTTTTTTTTCAATTCTTTTATTCAAATTTTATAGAAACTATGATACATTTTTTTTGTAATTATTATGAACCATATGAATAAACACCCCAGTGACCTTATTAGGTCTTTGTGGCATCCGTCCCTATGTTGTGGAATTTAATTTTGGAGCCAAATCATCTTATTAATGCTTAGGAAAAAAATTATGATTAGAAAATATTTTTAAATTGCTGGTTATTTTATGTCAAATTAAACTCCATTCATAAAAGTAAACCAAAAAAATTGAAAAATATTTATAAAATCCAAATGATAGCTTTAAAATACATCTGTCAGTATAAAGTTTTTTTTTTTTTTTTTTTTTTTTTTTTTGGTTGAGAAGAATCTGTCAGTATAAAGTAGGATATTGCATACTTGGCTGTCACCCCTTTTACAGCTATAAATAGGACCACTATTTTTTTTTTTTTTTTTGGAGAAACAATAGGACCACTAAATTGGAAGTAACAAATGACATTGCCCTTTTAAGCTTTCAATAAACTCAAAGTAAAATAATTAAGAATGATAAAAGAACGTACCATTGACAAACTTCCGATTGGTTCTACTTTTTTTGAGATTAAATAGGGAAAACTATTTATGGGTTTGGCTTACCTCGGGTATTTTTATAATTAAATATGTCATTTTATTTTAAATATACAATGATAAGTTGTAGTGAGTTTTAATCTCTATATTTTATTTAGTTAGTGGATGATGTGACAGTTTCTCATTAAAATAAAATCAGATTCCAGTTAAAAAAGTACAGGAAGTAAGCCAAACCCGCTATTTATTTGGTCATTATTCTTTACACCATATTATAATTTGGTCTCTAACTTTTTAATTGTATTAATTTGATCCCTAACATTTTAGTGTCATGTCAATTTAATCCATGCCATTATCTCTTTGATATATAAAAACTGCTGGCCTGATAAACAGCCAAAATAAAAAACTTAGTTTATTGTCACATCAACGGAAACTAATTTTTTATTTTGACCGTTAGCCACGTTAGCAACTTTCATCCAAAAGATAACGACAAGAATTAAATTGACACGACACTAAAAAGTTAAGGACAAAATTGAAATATGATGTAAAAGATATGGACTAAATACGTAATTTACTTGATTAAATTCAATTGGAATCGGGCCTAAATAGCTTTACAATATACACCCTCCAATCGAATGATACAAATTTTTTTTTTCATATAAAATGGTAGACACTAACACATTATCACACACACACCCCTTAGGAAAATTTTTTCTTTCAAACTCCTTTTATATATTTTTATTAGATGTGAATTTTAAAAACTTAACTACTAGATTACATTTTCTTATTATATCCTACATGCTTGCAAAATTTCAAGAAAATCAAAGATCAATAACTATATCATTTTTGTATAAAAATAATAATTATGTCATCAATGACATGTTTAAATTTCAAATTTTTGTGGTAAAAAACTTTGCATAAAAAATAGAAAAATGTTATGTCTACAATATTTTCACAACACTTTCATAAAAAATCTTAAGTAGTAAGTTATTATCGATTCTAATTTGAATCCACAACTTAAATTACTTTTTTGTTCACCCATAATAACCAATAATAATGAGGCTTTTGGTAACAAAAACTATGACACCTTACTTTATTTTATATACTACAAAACTATTTAATAACAAGTGAGAATTAATTTTAAATATCAATTACTATACTATATAATTTAAATTAGGTGATATGTGGTTATGTCAAATGCACTCTCTCGTGGGTTCTAGTTAGCTTAACTGGTAAATTATTTAATAGTTGAATAAGAGATCTAGGGTTCAATTCCCGCCTACATCAAAAACCAATTGGTGTTTTGGATTAATAATAAAAAGCTATTATTAGGAGCGGATGTCATAGGTTGAAACTCTCCCAAAAAAAAAAAAAAACGCACCGTCTCTCTTTCTATAGTTACAAATATATTAAAAATTATAAAAGTGATTTACTTCAAATAAAATTCAATTGTCACATGGGTTCTAGTTATCTCAATTGGTAAAGTCTTTGATGGTTAAATAAGAAATCTGGGGTTCAATTCCCGCCTACATCAAAAATCGATTAGTGTCTTAGTCTGATGATAAAGAGCTATTATCAAGAGCGGACGCCATAAGTTTAGCTATTTATTAGTAGTTTGGTTATATTTTTATTACAAGAAATAGTTATTCCTTATGAATAGTTATTCTTTAAAATGAGGAGGAATAACTATTCCTCTCTAAAAGGGTTGTAATAGCTATTCCTTAGTAGGTGTATTAATTTCTAAAATTAATATATTTCTAAATAAACAAACTTTCCATATACGCATAACAATTATGAAAATAAAAAGTCATAAAAAATAAATAATCTTTCTTTCAAATTTTACAAATATTATTTTTTAGGAAATATAACTATATGAGTAAGATACTTCCTAAAATATATCTTAAGTTTTATTCTAATGTTACAATTTAGACAATTTGATTTAAACATTCCATTATCTTCAAGGTTCTATTTTTGCATTGTCACCAAACAAATGAATAGTAAAAAGTATTACATTATAGCATCTTGTATTCCTTGTAATACCTATTCCTATTCTTATGTAAGATATTTGGTTTTCTATTTTTTTTTAATTTACCTTTATAAACAAGGTGACTTTACAATTGTACACTATTATTGATTAGGTATTTTCTATACTAAATGAATTCTTAATAAGAAGGATCAAATCATCGATTTAGTAAACATATAATTGATTTACTTATTTTTTGTTCAATGCACAAAATTCATTTAGAATTGATGATATTGTTTTGTTTGTATACAAGTTTTATGCAAGAATTCACAAATCATTAAAAACTTTTATTGAAATTGAAATTTTACCACTATGAGCATATATATGTATATAGTCTAACATGTGGAGCTTAAAAATTGTTAAATACTTTTGAATTGTACCAATTGATAGTAAGGATTAGAAAATCAATAGTTTACTAATTTTTTATTGAGGGGTTTTACTTGTATATAATCTTCTACTTTCTACTCCAACTATGAAATGAGTAATTTCAATATGAATATTATCAAAACTAAGTTTTGCAACAAAATGCAATATGATATTCAAAAGATTCTTTCATTTTTGTAAATTAAAAGGGAAATTGATGTAAAGTTTAGTACATAGATGACTTTCAGGATTCAAAAGAACATCGGGTTCCATTTTAGTAAAACATAAATGACTTAGTTGGAATGTATGAAGAAAAAATTATTTTGCCTTCTATTTCGTTTATATTTTGTTAAAACTGAATAGATAAATAGAATTCTAGTTTTATCTCTGATTTATATATAATTTTCATTGATCCATGCATTACAATAGCATAATATTACTTTCAATTGAGAGAGAGAGAGAGAGTTCAAAAATTGAACCTTAGAAAAGAGAGGGATAATGTAATTTTTATTTATTATTTATCTAAGGTCTTGGAAATCCTCAGAGGATGTGGTGTTTTTGTATGTGTATGGAGTCACCACTTATTTTAAGGAAAAAGAACCGTTCATGAAGATATCCCTTAATTGAATAATTGAATGAAATATATGAGTGGATTAAAGGAAATTTAAAAATTACATAGCTTTGATCCTAGATTAAATCTATGAAATGGACAATTACAAGATTTTGGACCTAGTTACAATCTGTGAAATGGAAAATTACAAGACTTTGATCCTAGTTACATTCTAATGAAAGAAAGAGAGAATATGTTGCTTTGTTTTCTATTTATATTCTAAGAAAAGAAAACAATTTGATAAGAAAATAGTATACAAATTTTTTTTTTTTTTTTTTTTTGAGAAATAGTATACAAACTAGAGACTTAAATTTGGAGGCTAGGTTAAGGAGATGACAAGGTATTAGGTGCCCATTCCACCCAATCCAAAGATCCGTCTTAGTGGACATTTTTTGTTTTTAATTTTTATTTGGGTACGTTTTTGACATTTTTTGAGCAGTTTTTAAGCTTAGTATGACTTTAAGACCTAAAATCTAGCCATTTGAGGGTCCAATCATGCTTGGGCATATTTAGAAAGTGTCTACTTTCAATTAAATACTAGTAATTTCTAGGATATTTAATTAGACAATTTTGTGCTTGATAGTACACCCTTTATGACACATCATAAATTATAATCAATCTTTTAAAGGATCAATAGTTAATCACAGTCATATGTGTCTAATCTTAATAGTAGGAATGTGTACTAACTGTTATAACTTTTTTTTTGTTTTACAAGATATAATTTCTACTCTAACCTAATCTAAGTGTATATGTGTGTGAAACTTCTTCCTGACGACTTGAACCCCAGCCCTTACTCCCCACACTTCACAAGTACTTATACTTGTGGAGTGACCATCATACCAAGTGTGTGCGGTAGTCTAACTGTTATAACCTTGATTCGGCTAAATTTTTTACTTTAGGGACCTGTTGTTAATATTATGACTTCTAGATTTGATTCGAATGCAAAATTTGGAAATACAATAACTAAAATTGTTATATTTTCTTTATGTCATAAAATGATGGTTTCACCCTTAAAACGACGTTAAATGAAAGTATTAAATGAACTTTCTATATTTACACTTGCAATACTGTCATTACGTATATAACTTGAAAGAATATTCATGAAAGTGACTGATCTCACATGCTAAAAATTTTCTTTGATATTAGATAGTACAATGGGGAAAGTGGGATTTAAACACTAGTTTTTCTACTAATATCGCTGTACTATAAGACTTTTTACATCTGCTAAAGTTTATAAAAAAAAAATTTCCAAATCTTTTATTCAAATTTTATAGAAACTATGATACATTTTTTTTGTAATTATTATGAACCATACGAACAAACACCCCAGTGACCTTATTAGGTCTTTGTGGCGTCCGTCCTTATGTTGTGGAATTTAATTTTGGAGCCAAATCATCTTATTAATGATTAGAAAATATTTTTAAATTGCTGGTTATTTTATGTCAAATTAAACTCCATTCATAAAAGTAAACCAAAACAAATTGAAAAATATTTATAAAATCCAAATGATAGCTTTAAAATACATCTGTCAGTATAAAGTTTTTTTTTTTTTTGGAGAAGAATCTGTCATTATAAAGTAGGATATTGCATACTTGGCTGTCACCCCTTTTAAAGCTATTAATAGGGCCATTAATTTTTTATTTATTTTTAGAAACAATAGGACCACTAAATTGGAAGTAACAAATGACATTGCCTTTTTAAGCTTTCAATAAACTCAAAGTAAAATAATTAAGAATGGTAAAAGAACGTACCATTGACAAACTTCCAATTGGTTCTACTTTATCATTATTATTATTATTATAGATGGTTCTACAACTGCTACTTCTATAGTGGGTTCTAGTTAGCTCAACTGGTAAAATCTCTGATGGTTGTATAAGAGATCTAGGGTTCAATTCCCGCCTACACCAAAAATTGATCGGTGTTTTGATCTGATAATAAAGAACTATCATCAGGAGCAGACGTCACAAGTTGAAACTCTCTCTCAAAAAAAAAAAAAAAAAAAAAAAAACTTCTACTTCTATAGAATGACATTCAACTATGGAAACTATTTAAAAAAAAACAATAGTCATTTAAATACATAAAGTTTTAAAAAATAAAAAATTAGCCTTTCAGCATACGCGCGAAGCTCTTCTATTTTTTTTTTTTTTCTTTTAAAGATTAATAATTTTCAATTTTTATAGTAATCATGTATATACAAATTGAATACACAAATAAGTATTCTTCTCAAAAAAAAAAAATTACACAAATAAGTAAATGGTAAATATGTGCTAAAAAAGATTGAAAAATTCCCTAAGAAAGAAAGCCTGAAAAGACTTTGAAGATAAATTTTTATTACATCAATATTGTAAAATAGAAAGAAGAAGCAAACCCAACAACCAAAAAAAAAAAGGTATCAAAAAAAAAAAAATGCAAAAGTCTTGAAACACACAGTAAAATTATCATATAATTTGGCGTAGTCATCCACAAAAATTATTGGATCTCATTGCTTTTCTTTTTTCTTGTTTGATATAATTTACCGCTTTCTTCTCATATAATACTTTCCTTCTCTTTGTCAGAAGTTTGCGGTGGTTAGCGTTAAAAATTATCACAATTTTTGTTGTTGTAATTTTTATAGCAAATGATTGTGGGAATTTTTGGGAATTACATGTGCATGATAATTGATAAGTAGTTTTTTTTTTAGCACTGAAAAAGGAAAAAAGTGTGCAAAAAAGTGAGTTAGTGCGATTATAAAATATTTTTTTTTTTAAAAGACCCAAACATTTTTTTTTTAATTTTTTATACCTTTTTTTAAGAATTGAATTTATAAGTGAATAGAACAATTTGAAAACCAACAAAAGAGTTGTCCTATTTTGTAGGTAATATTTTAAGGATAAAGTTTAGCTACAAAATTAGTTGTAGCCTAAGACTACAACCTTACTTAATATCTTTTTTATTAAAGGTGAATTTTGAAAAATCCACCGTTGGATTACATCTTCTTTTTTTATCCTCCATTCTTGCAAAATTTCTAAAAAATTAAAAATCAATAGCTATGTCATCAATAAATTGTTTAAATTGTAGTTTAAAATTATGTATAAAATATAAGCTTATAGATCATATAGTAAATAATATCCGATTGACACAAAATTTGACATGTGTATTAAGTGTAAAGAACATGCAATTCAACGGTTAGATTTTTAAAATATGAAGTAGTATTTATTTTTTTAGTGTAAGGTTATGGCCTTAGATTATAACTAATTTTTGTAGCTAAACTTTGTCCAAGTTTTAATGAGAGTTAAAGATATATTTTTACAATGTTATCCTCTAATTTTATCTCTACTTCAACTTGGGGCATAGGAGTATTTTTGAATCATAAAAAATTTCTTCACAAATAAGGAAGCCCATTAAATAGTAGTATAAAAAAACATATTTGAAAGGAAAAATAAAACCATGAATCAGCCAATAAGGTGGGTTTATCAATTTTCTTAGCAGCATCAACTTGATTGGTGAATAGAATATTGTTTATCAAAGACCTCCAAAATATTCTAAAATGGAAGTCATAATCAGTAAACAATAAAAAAATAATTAGTTATATTTTAAACTAACTATCGTGGATCATCAATCATGTACAAATATGATATTAAGATAATTAATAATCATGTGGCCTTTTTTGAATAATGAATATACCATGGACGAACCTTTTTTCAGCCATGCTTCGTCTTATTTAGAAACATAAAACCTTTCCAACAAAAGGCGGAAGCAAAGACCTATACTACTTCTTCTTCAAGTATATGACTCTTATTTTAAGGTGAATTGACTCTTATTTTAAGTTATTATTATTATATGGCTTTTTTATTTATATTTTTTTTAGAAGAAAGTTGCCATATGAGTTGTTCAATAAAATAAAAAAGAGAGATGCTACGTTTACAATATTTTTACAACAAATCATAAGTGGTTAGTTGTTATTAGTTCAAATTTGAAACTAATACTAAGATTACTTTTTTGCCCCAATAATAACAACCAGTAACAACCTGCTACTTATGATTTGTTGTAAAAATATTGTAGATATATCATTTCTCAATAAAAAATAAGAGAATTTGTGGAATCCAACAATTCAAGTGTTAGATGGGATTGACGTCAACGACAATTTCTATACAAATAAAAACTGAACGATTTATTGATAACCAATCACAATAGTCAAACGTAAATAAAATAATAATAAAATAATATAAAATAACAAAAAACCAAGTTGTAATTACCCTTACCTCCCTTAAGGTTTGGGGGAATCACATTCCACCCCAAGCCTGAAGGGAAAAAACACTTCTCTTTCTTAAAATCCGAAGAAATTAACACTCTACATGTCCTTAAGCAAATGACAAGTTAATACAAAACATTTTTAATATTTTCCCAAACCTTAAATAAATGGTTTAATAAACAGTGTTTAAACGGTATTAGTAATTAAGGACCAAATTGATCATTTTGTAAAACCTTTAAATGTGCTTGGTAATAACACAAACCTCAAATTAGGTTACTGTAATTTACCCATCTTGTTTTTAAAAACAGAATAGAAATTAAATATGCATTTGTGATTGTCTCCGCATGGGTATTTCTAACTTTTTTATGTAGGTGTCTATCTATTGTCAACGTCAACCTTTCAATCAACTACTCATCATTATCTCTTTTCAAATATAAATTCAACCAGTTTTCTCATCTACAGTAGAAATTGGTTAAGGTCAGTGCACAAAATTTGAGTGAAAGAAAACTAATTTTACCTTAAAAATGTTACCTCAAGCGGAAGAAATTATATAATTTTCATTGTAATCATGTCATATGTCTATTATTTTACTAAAAATTTTAATTTATTTAAAATTGTTAAGTTAGTTTTAAAAAGAAGTTAGTTTCTGTTTAATTTTTTATCATAAATTGACTCAACAATTAATTTTAAACATGTATGACTTTTTTAGTTTTTTTTTTAGAGAGTTTCAACTTATGATGTCCATTTTTGATGATAACTCTTTATTATTAGACTAAGACACCAATTAGTTTTTAATGTAGACGGAGATTGAATCTCAGATCTCTTATTCAACCATCAGAGACTTTACCAGTTGAGCTAACTGAAACTCATGTAGAAGTTTTTTAATTGAATGATAGACAAGTGACGTGATTTACCATGAGTTTTAATTTACTAAAATTTTTAATTTATTTAAAATTGTTAAGTTAGTTTAAAAAGGAAGTCAGTTTCTGTTTAATTTTTTATCATAAATTGACTCAACAATTAATTTTAAACATGTAGGACTTTTTTAGTTTTTTTTTTTTTTTTAGAGAGTTTGAACTTATGATGTCCACTTTTGATGATAACTCTTTATCATCAGACTAAAATACCAATTGGTTTTTAATGTAGACGGGAATTGAACCTCAGATCTCTTATTCAACCATGAGAGACTTTACCAGTTGAGCTAACTGAAACTCATGTAAGAGTTTTTTAGTTGAATGATAGATAAGTGACGTGATTTACCATGATGACCGTATAATTTTTAAGAGCCAAGAGCCAAGATTTCAATTAAATGAGAAAAAAAATTAAAAAAGAAACAATTAATTGAAGTACAAAATATTTTGAGAAGCATTATTACTTCATAGAGAGGAAAAAAAAGTGATGGAGTAATATTTGATTGCTTGTTAGAAATGAAACTACATTGCTCGGATTTCATCACATTTGCATCAGCATTACTCTATGATTGGAACTACCTTGACTGAAATTAGATTGTCATTTTAATTTGATAGCCTCATGATTACATCATGATTACATAATCAACTAGTATTTCTTCAAATTGAAAATCAAATAAATATAAAATGAGAGTTATTTCATAACCAACAATTGTTAATAACAAGTTTTTCTTTTGCATTAATTATCATAGAATTGTCAATTTCTTTCTTAAAAAAAAAAAAATAATAATAACTTATGCGTATTAACTATATACTCATATCGATTATCAAAAAAAATATACTCATATCAATTCATTACTAACAAATTCCCCCCAAAACTTTACTAATTAAAATTTGTTAAATTGTCAGCAAAGAAACTCTTATTTAAGCAATTAAACCTCATGAGATCATGTTAAAGAAGTTTACAGATTGAATAACTCAAAAAATATCATACCATAATTTAATTTAAATTAACATTATAATTTGATAATAAATCTTAATAAATATATCTAAAGCCAAAAACATATTCATGCCATTATCCAATAAAAAAATATACGTTCATTTATTTACAAAAAGGGTATCCATCATCAACAAAAATATAAAAGGTTTGATTTAATTTAAACCTCTAAATTGATCTTAATTCTTAACCATCAATAAAAAAAATCAATAAAATAGAAACAATATAAAAATAATAATAAATCCATAAAATTCTAAGTAAAAAAAAAAAAAATTCATTCACTGATTAGCCTCCCTCTTTCCCATAATCTATTTATTAAAAATTAAAAAAAAAAAACTCTAATAATAATAAATATCTAATATATATATGAGATGAGTTCAAGTTACATCTGGTATAACTTCACAAGAGTTACACCTTTTTTAGACATTTGATTTGTATTAGATCTAAGAGTGAAAAAAACACTCATAGTCATGTATTTATTGTTCCCTAGAAATTAGTAACTAAGTCATTAACTCTTCTTATTAAAAATAGAAAAATAAAAAACAGCATTATCTCTGCTCTCCATCATCATCATCACCTTCATCTTCTCTCCCTCTCTCACATGGTCTTGTGTTCTATGTACTTTCACCCTCAACAATGGAAATTAAGGACGAGTTCAGGAAACAAGTGAAATTATTATTATTATTTTATGTCTGGGAGTGTTTGATTACTTCGTTCATTTGATACCACGTGTGAAGCTGTTCTTTCATAGGAACATGCTTTCCATGTTGCACCATCAGTGACAGATTGTTTGATTGCTTCGTTCATTTATTTATTATATTATATCCATTCTTTCCTATATAATTGTAGCTTGTATACAAAATTTGTGAAGTCCCTTTGATTTTATAATTAGAAATAAGTTCTTAAAGGTAGCATATATGCTCTAACTTTATGGTTGACACAGTGATTGATCTACTAAATAAAACAAATTCATTGAACCCAATACCTTTTTGGAGTGCTTCTACTGCTTTATATGCAGTTTATGTAAAGATATTTGGGGTTAGCCTGACAACTTTGTGTTTTTTGTTCTAGAGCGATTTGCCTTGGATCTTAGTTGGGTATACAATTTAACAATTGTATATTTAAAGGTTGCCTGAAAGTGCATAGAACACAAAGACTGCGTGAGAGAGGGAGAGAAGATGAAGCTGATGATGGAGAGTAGAGAGTTAATGCTATTTTTTATTTTTCTATTTTTAATAAGAAGATTTAATGACTTAGTTACTAATTTCTAGGGAACAATAATGACATGACCATGAGTTTTTTTTTCACCCTTAGATCTAGTACAAATCAATAGTCCAAAAAAGGTGTAACTCTTATGAAGTTACATCAGGTGTAACTTGAACCCATCTCTCTCTCTCTCTCTCTCTATATATATATATATATTTTTTTTTTTTTTGGAGAAAAACTATCTAACATATTTGACATACTGTAGTGTAAAGCATCACTAAAAAATCACATATATCTTACGTCTTATGCAGCTGTAAAATTTATATATAAGAGAGAAATGGTTCATATAGATGATGTACCAATATACCTCATGGTCAAAGTATTTGGGACACCAGACTTGCGTATTTTTTTAACTTTCCTTTTGTAGGTATACATCAACCTTACAATCAACTAGCTCATCATTATTCCTAAAAAAAAAAAACTAGCTAATCATTATCACTTTCATATATAAATAATAAATTCAACCAGTTTTTTCATTTGTAGTAGAAATTGGTTAAAGCCAGTGCTCAAAATTTGAAGTGAAAGAAAACTGATTTTACCAAAAAATATTAATGATGAAGTAATATTTGATTGGTCGTTAGGATTGAAACTACATTTTTAGGATGACATCATTTTAATATGATAGCGTCATGATTACATATTGATTACATAATCAAACTAGTATTTCTTCAAAATAAAAATCTAATGATATAAAAAGAGAGTTTCTTGGTAAACAACAATTGATATAAAAGATTTACTAACGTATGTCCTTAGGACATATATTAAAAATTTATTTTAAGAAACTTTTTATGAAAAAACGAAAAAATAATTCACTGTTTTGACAATTTTTTTTCAATTTTTCATAATTTTTTTTTTTCAAAATGAATTGTTAAACCCTTAATATAATAACAAGTTTCTTTCTTTACATGATTTCACTTCTTTAATAATATATAAAACCTAGTACAAAACAAAAGTATACCTTCTTTAAATTATTTTATTTCTTCGATAATTTAACATACATGTGCTACTGCTTCGTTCTAGCGCTGACAGCCTTAAAAATACAATATTTTCTTTTATAATATAAGTTGACTATAATATAAGTTGACACCCTTAAAAAATTTAGATGGAAAATATTAATTAAATAAGGTTAAAATTCTGACATATTGTCGTGGATCGACATTCAAGGGAGACTAAACAACAGAGAAAAGCTATGAGTATTAATTTATGTTTCTATTTTCTTTAAATTAATCCATTATTTCCTAGTCTTACAAAGTAGTTTTATTAAGCTGTCACTGTCGACGTTGATGGAGGCTTTTTTTTTTTATTTTTTATAATTGGGTAGTTGGGGGAGTGGGGGAGAACTTTACATCTCAACTTGACATAATGTATTCGTAAACCAATGTAGAATAAAAAATAACATTAACGACTCTTTGTTGTAGAGAAATTACAAATGTTATAAAATCATGTTACCCTATAGATGCAAGCGCCATATTAAAAACAAAATATTCTTTTTGACAGCGTATTAAATTATATAGGATCTTACATCTACTTGCTAACCATAAAATTTTATTATATAAAAAAAACTTAATCTAATTATTCCTAACTATCTACTTTCTGTCAATGTAGTTTCATTCACAGAGTAATGCTGATGCAAAAATGATGTCATCCTAAAAATGTAGTTTCAATCCTAACTAGCAATCAAATATTACTTCATCATTAATATTTTTTGGTAAAATCAGTTTTCTTTCCCTTCCAATTTTGAGCACAAGCTTTAACCAATTTCTACTAGATCCAAATCTATTACAGGCCAATGAAATTTTAAAATACCTAAATTAATCCTAATTAAATTTGTCAAAGTTCATCTACAATAAAAAGATATTAAGTAAGGTTGTAGCTTTAGGCTACAACCTTACTCAATATCATTAACATTACTACATATTTTGAAAATTTAACCGTTAGATTGTATGTTATTTACGCTTTTAATATACATATGAAATTTTATGCCAATCGAATATTATTTACTATATGATCTATACGATTATATTTTATACATAATTTTAAATTACAAAAACTTGCAATTTAAACAATTAATTGATGACATAACTATTAATTTTTATTTTTTTTTAGAAATTTTGCAAGCATAGAGAATATTAGAAGAAAATGTATTCCAATGGTGGATTTGTCAAAATTCATCTCTGATAAAAAGATATTAAATAAAGTTGTAGCTAAATTTTGTATTTAATCTAGTATGTTTTAGTAAACAAACGCTATATGAGTTCATTCTCAAAATGTTTGTATTTTGTACCTTTGTAAGTTTTTCTATAAGGATTTTTACTTCGTGAATAAATATGGTTTCTTTGTGTAATTGTAATTGTGTTCGTTCTTCATGATTTTATCTATATATTACTATTTAATTCATTTTTGACTCTTGTGATTCTAAACCATCTTGATTAAGAATTGAATCAATCCAATTCAAATTTGGTACTTCAAGTCAATGCGACCTGTTTTAATCCTCCTTTTGGATTAGAAGAAGTTGCCCTACCGATGGACATGCCCTACCAAGTTAATGCGAATGTATGATCTTATTTGTTAATATGTGGCATGCGTATAATCAGGACCTTGAAATTCTGGGAGAGCTTAATGGTGGGTGATTTAGAATATAAGTAATATTTGGTTTACTGGCTTAATCTTGTAACCTTAAACTTTGAATCCAAATAAATAATTGCTATGATCATCGGTTTACGATTACACCACTACGCAACCTTGACGTGATGATTACTTCACAATGAGTAAAAAGTTCTTATGAGATAGGGGGGCAAAGGTTGGAGCTCAAGCCTCCAAGAGAGAGCTTCACACACATATACACTTAGATTAGGCAAGAGTAGAATTTTTATTTTGTATAAAAAAATGGTTTACAATTACATTATGTCAGTGCCAACTGTTTCTCGGTTTCTTCAAAGGTAAATCAAGCTCATGATATGGGTTTTCTACTGGATTAATTTGAAAGGGTTTTGTCGAGGTTTTATATTGATTGGATTTTAAGAAATTCATCGCTTGGAGATAAGATAAAGAGTTTTGCTCTTTTAAAAAAATAGGGATAAAATTTTAAAAGGGTTTTGCAGTTGGGTTTCTTGGTTTTGGAACATACGCAAGGAGATTGGTTGGGAATTTGATTTCATTTCCACCAAAACCATGAAACCTAGGAAAATAATAAAAATACAAATTGAGCCTCACATCATTTTTGAGAGTTAACATACAAAGATAATAATGCAAGGTCTATTGCATCCTTTACACACAGATCTAATAGTATAAAACGACGTAAAGGTAAAGTAGGGAGAAAATGGGCATTTGCCCATTTTGCCAAAAATTTTCAGCAAAATGCCCCATATCTGAAACTATTTAGGGAAATGCCCATATTTTGAAACTCGATTTTTAGAATCGAGTTTCAATTTAAAACTCGATTTTTGGACAATTGAGTTATAGCGAACTGAAAATTAAAAAAATAAAATAAAAAATTTCTGGAACTCGAGTTCCATGTGAAGTACTCGAGTTCATGGAACTCGAGTTCCTTGAAAAAATTCAAGTGGAACTCGGGTATTTTACATGGAATTCGAGTTCCAAAAAAAAAAAAAAGTTTCTAAGTCCACGTTCGCTATAACTCAATGTTCCAAAAATCGAGTTTCAAAACAGGGGCATTTCTTTAATTAGTTTCAGACATGGGGCATTTTGCTGAAAAGTTTGTGAGAAATAGGTAAAATCCCATTTCGGCCGGTAAAATAGTGTAGTAAGAGCAAGAAAGCTGAAAGCTATTAAGCTGTACACAGTGTACGAAAAGAGAGGTTTTAGTGTTTGAGAGAGAGAGAGAGAGAGATAAAAGATGATTGAAAAAATATATGTACTTTTCTTTTTAACAATAATATGCAACAGAGGCTAATAGAAACAACCTCAAATGGGTAAAATGGTACTTTTAAACTACATGTAGGCAAAAATTCAAATTGGATTTAACCACAAGTAGGTAAAATGCAATTAACCCTATTTTCAAAATTGGCTTATTTATTTATTATTTATTTTATTTTATTGGGTAGTGGGGGGAGTGGGGAGAACTTTACATCTCAACTTAACATAATGTATTCGTAAACCAATGTAGAATCACAAATAACATTAACTACTCTTTGTAGTAGAAAAAATACAAATATTATAAAATCATGTTACCCTGTATATGCAAGCGCCATATTAAAAAACATAATATTCTTTTTGACGGCATATTAAAATATATAGGATCTTACGTCTACTTGCTAACCATAAATTTTATTATAAAAAAAACTTAAATATGTTAGAGATATTATGGTCTAATTATTCCTAACTATCTAGTTTCAGTCAATGTAGTTTCATTCATAGAGTAATGCTGATGCAAAAATGATATCATCCTTAAAATGTAGTTTCAATCTTAACTAGCAATCAAATATTACTTCATCATTAATATTTTTTGGTAAAATCAGTTTTCTTTCATTTCAAATATTGAGCACTAACTTTAACCAATTTCTACTAGATCCAAATCTACTACAAGAAAATGAAATTTTAAAATACCTAAGTTAATTCTAAATTTGGCAACATTCATCTCCAATAACAAGATATTAAGTAAGGTTTTAGCTTAAGGCTACAACCTTACTTAATATCATTAACATTACTATATATTTCGAAAATTTAACTGTTGGATTCACTACAAGAAAAACGGCTATTGCGGCGGGCCAGAAACGCCGCTAAAGCCCAAAAAGCGCCGCTAAAGGTACATTTGACCTATAGTAGCGGATGCTATTGCGGCGGTCGCAAAAAGCGCCGCTATATATGTACCTTTTAGCAGCGGGTGAAAGTTTATTGCGGCGGGCATAAAACCGCCGCCATATGTGTTTAGAATTTGTGGCATTGACTTTTAGCAGCGGGTCATGTACACTGCTACTGGTGTCTACCTTTAGCGGCAGGCAGACTGCGCCGCTATAGGCAAACAATCAAAATGGACTAATTGCACTTTTAGCGGCAGGTCATGTCCGCTGCTATTGTGTCTACCTTTAGCGGTGGGCAGACGGCTCCGCTATAGGCAATTAATAAAAATAGACTAATTGCACTTGTAGTAGCGGGTAGAAATGCTGCTATATGTTTCAACCTTTAGCGGCAAGCGATAAGCGCCGCTATAGGGATTCATTTAAAACATAAAAATGTGCACCTTTAGCGGCGCTTTTTGACCGCTGCTATAGGTCCTTTTTTTTTTTTTTTTTTTCTAGTGGGTTTTAAAACCACTGTTTGCTAATAAATAAATGGTTCACAGACCTGTTACAAAGAACCTGTAATAGTTTTAGCTCTACTAACACAATGCCACAAATGTAACTAATTAACAACACCACAAATGTCTTAAAACTAACGTAATATTAACATAAAAATATATTATCAAATACATAACATTGTCTATAACCACCATCTTAAGATTAACAAAAAAAGATGTGGTCCTTCGAATAAAAGGACCGCTTAAATTAAGCTAATACTATAATAAAAGTTTCAAAGTGTTTAAAAATATTCTCGAACACTTGCAAAAAATGCGCTATAGGTTAATTTTTTTTTTCCCCTCCTGGGTTCTAAAACCACATTTCTATTACAAATAACCTGTAATAATTTTAGCTCCACTAAGACATTACCACAAATGTAACTAGATAACACCACAAATGTCTCCAAACTAACATTATATTAACATAGAAATATATTATCAAATAAATAACATTGTCTATAACCATTATCATAAGATTAAAAAAAAAAAAAGATGTGGTCATTTGAATAAAAGGACTGCTTAAATTAAGCTAATACTATAATCAAAGTTTCAAAGTGTTTAAAAATATCCTCCAACACTTGCAAAAAATGCGGTTGTTCAAATGTAGTTCTTTGTACACAAAAAGTCCTCAAACACCAATAACTTAAAAAAGCTCATAATAAGACCTTGTGGATGACTCCAGCCTATTTCAGTAATCTATAAAAGAAGCCATTCACTCATAAATTTAACTAAACCAGCAACTTTCTAATGCAGAGAAACATAAAAGGCCATCTGATGTTCTTCTTGCACCTTTATATGTGAGATGACTACGTTGAAAGTGAATGGGTGATTTAGGATTAGAGCTCCTCCTAAAAGTAATTCATACCAATGATGCTCTCCAGAGATCCACAAAAGAAATAATATACCCATATAATATTGTCTCAAACTTGCTTGCTAACAATAATATTGGCTCAACCTTAGGAAAGAAGAATCACAGGCTAACCTTCATTTGCTTAGAAAAAACATTTGAATGGAAGCAAATGTGCCACGTAGAGACATACATACGGCCATGATACAAGAATGACCTCTCAAGTGCACAAGAATAACTGTGTTGAACAACCTGAAATAGGTACTCTGTTAATTAGGCCCACAACTGAAATTACCAGAGGGAAAACATAAAGAATCATATATACTTATAGTTATATATATGCAATTTGAAACTTCAGGAGATTAAAATTACCGCTAGAGCAGAGTTTATGCAACTCACCTCTAGTAAAACGGTCAAATATTGTTTGAAGAGGCCCTGGCTTTTGATGAACCACAGTTGGCCCTTGTTTATTTAAAGAAATCCTTCTTCGAGCATTAGCTCCAGCATAGCCATTCACATCCCTAATGGTAAATTATTAGTCATTACAACAGAAAATTTAAATTTATTAGAAATGAAATGATAATACTAACAATAACACAACAATATTTGAATTAAGGTTCCATCCCAGTAATAAAGAATGACACATATCTAAAAGGAAAATAAGCTGGACCAGCACATGCGTATTTGTTCCATGAAAGGGAAAATAATGTCTACAAGAAGATTAAATTGTGTCACACAAAAGCCAAATTCTGAGCCCCTATCATGTGCCATCATCAAATTCATATACCTTTTTCCTATATTTAAAAATTGCTTCAGCCCAGCTAAGCCAAAGAATGTGAACTAAGTTTGTACACCACGTGACAAAGTTACATCAACCAGATAGAAAAAGGAAATGGCAGCAGTCTGTATTTTGCCAGCATAATCAAAGAATTATTCAGAAAAATATTTCACAATCATTACTCAGAGAGAGAGAAAGAGAGTCCCACTAGCATTGGTAAGCATTAGAACACTAGCAATAAACTCTAAACCGTCTCCCTCACACACATACACATGCATTCTGTTGTGACTCTTTGATTCACATACACACACGCATACACACTGTGGTTTTTGTTTATGTAAGGTTGAATTTAATCAACCATTCTGTTGGCTTTATTCCTTGCCAATTTGCTTGTAATTCAGCACTTAGAAACCCTATATTTAGGTGGGAATCATGTAAGGGTAGTGTGTGAGAGAGTGTGAAGAAAAGCTCAAGATTGTGCACTCAGCAAGGGACTCACGACTGGATCTCGCGACTTGCAAGTCGCCAAAGGATGCACACGAGTGAAGCATGCAGAGGAGCTGAACAGTCACGCCAGTTGGAGCATTACAGGACAAAAAGTCCAGTCTGGCCATTCAGTTAGCTTGCGGCTTGGACTCGCGACTCAGTCAAGTCGCGAGGCCAAGTCGCCAGTCCATTTTGTTTGGGAAAAAATGACTCTTTGCATTCCATACACACACCAGTATAAATACCCCTTATACCCATGAAATGTAGAGAGCTTCCAGAGAGAATTTTGAGAGAGAAACCCTAGAGAAAAACAAGATTGACTCATCCACAATTTTCATCTTTGTTTCTCAAAATTCCTCTACTCTCACCCTCTCCATTTTTACATCCTTGAGAGGTACATTAGCCAAAACCTTTTCTCACCATACCCATATTTGTGAGAAGGCTGTTTGGTGCTTGGGAAGCAGTTAGGAAGGGACCAATTGATATTGGTTGATGCTATGGGCTATAGCGGAATCCGGTAAGCTAAAGAAGACAAAGGTTCGGAGTAATCTCGTTGGAGCAAGAAACTTGGAGGGCTTAGGTACACTGGGTAGATTAGGCTTGGAGGGTCTTTTGCTGTTCATGTATCCCAACTTCATTCTTTAGTGGATTATTGACCGCTTGGAGGGCAGCGGAGAGGTTTTACGCCGAGGACTTCGGTTTCCTCTTCGATAACACATCGTTGTGTTGTCTTTGTGTTTGCATCTCTCTTCCCTTAATCTTTGCCATTTAATTTCTACTGTGGTTGTGATTTTATTTGGTTTAGATTGTTTTATCAATTCTGTTTTAAGCTTATGTTCGTATTCCGCACATACATTGTTTGATAATAAGCTTGAATTGGTAATTTGTAATTTGGGGGTCTAAATGTTCAAGGTTTTTATACACTATTTGAACATTCAATCTACAATACTTTAATCTACACACTTTTCAAACATCGAGCACACACACACAAACACGGACCTAGCACGTCATATTGCATGTTATTTACTCTCTTAATACACGTCAAATTTTGTGCCAATCAAATATTATTTACTATATGATCTATAAGGTTATATTTTATGCATAATTTTTAATTACAAAAACTTGCAATTTAAATAGTTTGTTGATGACATAGCTATTGATCTTTATTTTTTTAGAAATTTTGCAAGCATGGAGAATATTAGAAAAAAAAATGTAATTCAATGGTTGATTTGTCAAAATTCATCTCTAATAAAAAGATATTAAGTAAGGTTGTAGTCTTAGGCTACAACCAATTTTGTAGCTAAATTTTATCCTTAATCTAGTTCTAGTATTTTTAGTAAACAAACTTTACATGAGTTGATTCTCAAAATGTTTGTACCTTGGTAAGTTCCCATAGGTTTGAGTCCGAGGACCATGCAAGACCTTGGTTCTGTCTAATACTTAGAAAGTTGCCAGTGCGTGTTAATTTCCCCAAAGCAGGAGGTCCGAGGACCCGGCATAGCTGAGGTTCTGTTTAACCGCTTCAAAAGATTAAAAGATATCGATGTATTCCTTCCAGAGTGGAAGCTTTCGCAGGGAGATTGTGCCAACCGATTTTCCATCCATGCCCTGATTCTCGGCCCCTTCTTCCAATGGGATTTTAGCGAACCGGGCTACTAGACTCGCGAGAACTAGCCCCTAGACAGAGGTACGGTGCATGTACTTTACATCATAAGCCCCAAGAACTGTCCGCCATTTAGCAATCCTCCCCACGTAGTCAGCACTTCGAAGTGTAGACCTGAGCGGAGGCCTAGTTATGGTAACAACTGTGTGTGTTCTTGGAAATTCTAGGGAAGCCTTCGTGTAGCATGCGCCATCGCCAAAATGGTCTTCACCAGGGACTCTCGCTGATGGGGGCTTGATCCTGCCATGATTAACCGTTGCACTCACTAACACATAAGCTCTTTCCACAGACGGCGCCAATTGTAGGGACTGGGTCTGAGCACTTCTGCTGTTGGAAAAGTGGATTTAGGCCCAACTAGCCCTAAACAATAAATTTGTAGATGATGGGTTTAAGAGCTAGGCTTTAGTGAGGATAGCAACGAATAAACATGGTTATAGGTCAACTGAATAGCAGGAAAACGGGCCTTAAGTGTTAGAATCTGTCCTGGACGTTGGTCCGAGGAGCTTTCCTTGGTGCTTGGGTACAGAGGTTACAAAGATGATACAGGTTGCTACAGTATTTTCTACTTCCAATCTCCGATCCTTTCTCTAGAGGACCTCTTTACATTTTATACCCTCTTTAGGTTGATCTTGGCCCTCTATTTGTTGATCGTGCAGGTCACTACTTGAGTGCTTGTCCCATCAGCCGCCGTCCCAAACCTTCTGTGAGTTGCAGCGACCAAAGCGGCACTGTTCAAGGATCATTTCCTCATTAATGCGACCGGAACATTAATTGTGGGGTTTTAATGTGGAGGGGACAGCTTCTCCCTGAATTGCTCTCCCAGGCTCCCATGGCTGACCCACGGTACTTGTTCTCTCTCTTGGGACGCTCTACGAAACCGCCCTTGATGGCGCGCTGTCCTTCCCTTCTATGATCTCGGTTCGCCGAGGACATGATTGTCCTCGGCGTTGCTCTTTGGTAGTTAGGACTTTCTCCCTTCGTCCTCGGACGTTTCTTCTTCCTCAGCGTGGGCCTTGGGCCTAGTATAAAGTTGGGCCGGGGTAGCTAGATTTATTGACCCCACAGGTATATTTAAGTTATGAAAATACTATGCAAATAAGTTATGAAAACACTCAGATTTATCATTTGTGTAATAATGATAAGATTTCCTAACCATTGCGCCTATCGTCAACGTTCAAAAACCAAACTATTGTCTTTCGGATATTCAGACTCTTTTAAAAGAATTCGTGTGCATGCATACAAAATTACCAAAACAACCCCCACCACTTCTCTAATTTACACTTCCATGGCCATCTCCTACTCCAACCTTCCCTCACTCTCACAGTCTCACTGCCACTTTTTAGGGGCTGTTTGGTTTTTTTTTTTTTCATCACTCGTCACTCCTCACTCAATTTTCGTCACTCATCACTCGTCACTTAAAATACCCCAATTTCCTAAACCCCACCCGTTTGGCACCTATTTTTAGCTTCTCATCACTCAAATTTTTTTTTTTTTGGTGGGACCCATACCTGAGCCTGTAGTTAGACCCTTCTTCTTTCTTTCTTTCTGACTCTTCACAACGGTGCTTCTTCTCTCTTCTCAGCCATTACTCCAACAACCTCCTTTACTCCTCTCATCCACCTCTCTTAACCTAAAATAAATTTGCTCCATTTGTTTTACTTTTTCTCTTCCTCACCATCTCTCAAGTGGTACGTTTGGAGTTTCATTTTTTCACAGCCGAAGAAAAGGTGTCCTGTTTGAAGAACCCCAGCCTAGGCAAAACCCATCAGACATCGAGAAGCCGAGCCGAAACCAAGGCACTCTTCGGATCTCTCCCTTGCTCAGCTCGTGAATTTTTTGCCAAAGACTTTGCCTAGGTGAGAAGTAAATAATAGATCTGCGCCCAAATAATCTATAATAAAAACCCATAAATTTCGGTATGCCAACTTCAAAAATTATATTAAAAAATTATAGTTAAATGTCCCAAATTATCTACAAATGCTAGACAGAACCAATTCGGATTTGTGGTGGTATGAAAATGGAGTTGTGATCTGGTAGTGTGAAGTGTGAAGAGAGCCATCAAAAGACGCGCTGGTGTGACTTTGCTCTGACTATGGGTCCCATTCATGTGTGTTTAATTACGAAAATGCCATGGAAATTGAGTTTTGATAACTTGAAAACACCTAAAATGTGTTTTCATTTTCCATAACTCATCACTCAAAAATCAGAGAATTGAGTGATGGAAACAAAACTTGAAAACACATCCAAACAAGCTTTCTCTCCGTGGGTCCCACCATTTTTGAGTTATGGGTAATGGAACAGAGTTATGGGTGATGGAAATACAAAAACCAAACAGCCCCTTACTTTCCCAATTCCAAAAAACCAATTCCTATCTCCCATTAAATCCCTCAGCACTGCTCCACCAAAATGCTACCGTTTCGATATCCATTTCTCAATGTCAAAGAACAACAAAAATAGAGTCAGAGAGGGGTTGTTGAAAATTGTGTTAGTTTGGTTTTGCTTGGCGGTATCATTAAGAAACTTAAATTATACAAAATATAATAAAAAAAGAACTTCATATATTGACAATAAAAAAAACACACACAAATACATAAAGTCTTACAATTTCCTTCTACGAGTATTCTTATTTTGAAATTGTTGCATGATAGTTTCATTATCAATACTGAAAACTACATCTCTTTCAAAATTTTAGTTCAATAAAAATTTTCTTGGGTTTTTTCTTTTTATTTGTAAGAGCATAATATATTGTTAAAGGGACCAAAGTTTAAGGATAAAGTTTGGCTACAAACTCAGTTTTAGCCTAAGGCTATAACTCTCACTTAAAAAATGAACATGGCTACATGTTTTGAAAATCTAATCGTTAAATTTCATGTTCTTAAAATACATGTCAAATTGCATGCCAATTGGATGTTATTTTCTATTTAATCCATAAAGTTATTTTATATAAATAATTTTAGACTACAAAAACTTGAAATTTAAACATTTTAGTGATGAAAAAGATATTGATTTTTGATCTTCTTGAAACTTTATAAGCATAGAGGATATAAGAAAAAAATGTGGTGCAATGGTGGATTTGTCAAAATTCATATCCATTAAAAAAATATTGAGTGGAGTTGTAGTTTCAGTCTATAACCAAGTTTGTTGCCAACTTTGTCAAAAGTATAATTATGATAAGCCTAAAGAAATTTAGTATGGTCAAAAATTTTTTAAGGGTAAAAAAAATCATAAATTTTTTAAATTATACATAATAATAATTTTTTTCAGGTCAGGGTAGTCTCATGACCATCATGCCTTCAATGTGGAGCCAACCCTGAGTTGGTGGAGTCAAGGTGAGGACATTGGCAATGTAGAAAGTAGTACTAAGGCGGCAGCGGAGGTGGCGAAGCCAATCACGGTGGTCTTTGCTCTTCAGCAAATGTGGGAATCAATTGCTGGTGATGATAGATGGGTCATTTTTGTGGCTTTTGTTGCATTAGTTATAGCAGGGATGCATTTAGTTAATTTGTTGGAAATATTTTAGCGAATAAATAAATTTTGATACAACAGATAATAACTTGAATAATTTGCAAGAACATAAAATAAAAAGAAGTTTAAAATGATCCCATAATGCTATAAAATAACGTTACTAAAGCGTTGTCCTTAAATGTTGATTTGTGCCACCCGAGGTAAAACTTTGCGCGATTGGTTCTCTTGGCCAAACAACCCCCCAAGATTAGACTATAATGTCAATCTTCGTGATGAACGCGCTTCCACTCATGGAGGTTTAAGAACAATCTTCTAATGTTTTTTCTTAAGACAAGTATAAATTGTAAAGAAAATATATGGGTGAGAAAGAGAATGAAATAGTGTATTTGTAAATATAGAGTAGTAAAAAAGACTAATGAGAAAGGGCGTTGTGATGGATATTATATAAGCTATTCATGACAGTAATAGCTTATAGTTATTGGTTACTAATAAGTAATAACCCATAAAAGCTCAATGACTAGATTATTCATTATTGTTTAACGTCTATTTTTCTTATAATTGTCCAATGGCTATATAACTCATAAATTCCCCATAGCTAGAAAATAAATAATAATAAAAGTGTTTGGAACACACACCCACACTAACATAATTTACTATTCTTATTCTTTCTATCATGTATGAATGCTTTAGCTTGAGTTCCAAAACATTACCTGATATTTGTGATTTATTATTATTATTATTATTATTATTATTATTATTATTATTATTAGTAATGCTTGTTTAGGATGAGAAAAATAATTGGAATGGATTCCAAAAAAAAAAAAAAAAAAGAATGTTGGCTAAAATACAATTTTGGTCCTCCAACAATAGGAAATTTTCAATTTGAACAAAGTTTTTTTCCAAACTGGCTTGGAGGAGATCTCATTCAGGCCATTACTTGGTGACACATAAAACCATTCACATGTATTATTTAAACAAGTCATGAAACTCATTAAAAGAAAAAGCTTGGTTCCAAATTAGTTTGGAGTTCTATTACTCACTATGATGCGGTGATTAAAGAGACCATCAATATGTAGTTTTAGTAACATGGCTTTTTTAATCAGTTGTGTGACTTGCTTAAATACTACATATGAATAATCTTATAAATCGCCATGTAAAAAGACAATTCCAAACTCAATAGATAGATCATATGACTAAAGGTTCACAATGGTGTTTTTACTTTTTATCAATTGTCATGTAATGGATTGAAATAATTTTCCTCCAAACCAATTTGGACTTTGGAGGTAAACTTTTTCTTTTGAATTTTGTCACTGTAAGGTCACAATTTGGTTCCTAAGCCCAAAAGGTAAAATGATTTAGGCCCAAAGAGCCCAATACAATGAATTTGTAGAGAGTGGGTTAGAAAACTAGGCTCTAATGAGTTGGTTAACAATTATAATGGATCCAGATGATAAGAAAGTAAAGATAGACTGGTTTTATTTAAAGAAAATCGTCATCGGCACAATCCGAGGAGATCAGTTCTTGTATATATCTCTTTTGAATTTGGTTACAAGTCTAGTTCTTGTTCTTACAGTGTTTTTCTTTTAATTCTCGATCCCTTTCCTTCATGGTCTTCTTTTTATTTTATACTATCTTCTTTCTTTCATCTCCACCCTCCACGTGTAGATTAGATCGCTGGTGTTGATCCTTGTCTCATTAGCACCTTCCTAAAGTCTTTGGGAGTAGCTGTAAGGTTGAAAATTACTGTTCAGGTATCACTTCCTCATTAATGGGGCCAGAGAGTTAGCTACAGAGCATTCAATGAGGTGGTAGCAGCTTTCTCTTAAATATTTCATGGCTTCTCTCTGTCCTGTGCTTTCATGATATGTATCCTTATCAATAGAATCTCCCAGAACGTTGCCCTGGATGGTCGACCACACCTTTGGACCTTTAGTTTGCTTAGCGGAGGAGGCATTACTCCTCGGATCACCTTTTTGGACTCTTATGACCAAACCCCACCTCTTCATTCACTAAAGCGGACTCCCATGACAGCGTATACCCGTCCTCAGACTACTGGCTGTCTTCGGACTGGGCCTCGGCCTAACATATATATAGATATATACTACTGGGCCTATCACACCTACAATAGCCCCTCGAAATTCTTCTCTCTTGCTCTTCAGGAAGAAATGAGGATTTCGATATCACTACAATTACACCGCTCTTATCATACATCATTTGTCTGCGCAGGTACCTTTTTAACTGCCCAACGCATGCTCCTAACGCTTCGGCATCTGAGACGCGCCTTCATTAAATTTCTGCAGCTCCATGTTCCCCACGTTCTACGGTGCGATGCAGATCCTACGGCTGGGGATTTTATTGGAACTCGGGCGGGAATTTTCCCACTTGTCCCCCTCTCTAATACAAATATTGCTCGAACACTTCATTCACTTCACTTTTGCATTCATTCACTGAACCTTTGCACTCATAAATATCAAGAGGTAGTCCGATAAGAGTTTCTTTCTTTGTGTAAGTCTTTTTAACCCTTTTATTTACTTTTCCTTATACTTTTCTTTACACAGAGCCATTTTCTCCTTGGCCCTCTTAATTTCCCTTTACCATCTTAGCACCTTCAACCTTCTTTCATATATGAGTAGATTCGCTTACTTGGTAGACTCCGTGGAGAGTATAGAGAGCTTTAAAGCTCAATATAGAATCTCGCCAGGAGTCTCCATTAGGTACTATAAGGAAGGGGATTGGCACATTAATAGGCAGGAGGGAGAAGTGGTAATCCTGATGATTGCCTTTATAGAGGGAGGGATGAGAATTCCCATGGGCACAGTCACTACGGATTACCTAAGGGTTCATAGATTAGCTCCCACCCAATGTGCCCCAAATATGTTTAGGATTTTAGGTAGCGTAGACGCCCTTAACGAAAAAATGGGCTTAAAACTTACCCATCAAGATGTCAATTGGGTTTACAACCTTCATCACTTAAAAGGGCAGGGATATTACCTAAAAACTAGGTACCCCGAGGTGAGGCTCATCTCATGCTTCCCTGATTTCAACAAAGGCATGAACAAAGATTTTTTGATCGTTTCAGGGGAGTGGCACAATGGCCTCCCATGCCCAACGAGAGAGGGGATACTAGGTGGAGTTTTTAGGTCTAGGATCATTACTTCAAAGTTACCCTTTTTTCCTTCTGACATATTCTGTACCTATTTTTCTCCATTTGAGTTTGTATTTGAACTTTCCTTTGATTTGTGCCATTCCCTTTTTTGACGGTGTTTTTTTTTTTTTGTTTTCCTAATAGTTTTGCAGATAAGCACGCCGCCGTTCCGAACTTCAATCTTGTCAACTAGCCAAGCCTAGACAAGATACTCAAAGCCGAGGTGTTTGTTCACAGTGACAGTCAATTACGAGCGGCCCATTTAATCCTCGGATACAACCCCCTTTCATCAAGTTTCCAGGTGCCGAAATGCGTGATAAAAGCAAACGACCCGCGTTTGCACTTGATCAACGTTGTTGTGCCGGGCTTCCTCAACCTAAGTCCGGGACCACAAGGTGTACTGAAGGTAGAGCCATTCCTTCAATACAAGGCTGAGGACGAAGCGACCCCCTCATAGCCAGCCGCCAAAGAGGAAGAAGAAGAACAAGAAGAAGAAGAAAAAGAAGAAGTGGTCGAAGTACTTGATTCTGAGGATAATTTCGAAGTCTTCAACTGACCTCAATCTCTAGAGGCTCCCACCGGTGACTTCAGTCACCTACCCTCAGCACAAGTAAGCCAGATACAAGAAGATTCCTCCATCCCATAAGCTATGGGGTTATAACGCAAGCCAAAGACGAGCCTCCTGGACTTGCTAGAGTCCCACGTTAGGGGGAACGCTCTTGAAAAGGCAGTACAGCCAAAGCCTGCCACCCTTCCCTCCACCCAGGTCTCCTAAATTGACCCTTCGATAAAAAGAGAAAACAGGATCAGAAGGGGAAGAAAGTGATGGAGGAGAGGAGAAACCTCCCACTTAAGGAAGTTGAGGCCCAGAGAAGGGGCAAGCAAGCCAGGGTCATGCAGACGAGGTCCTCCAGTGAGGGTGCTATCACAGACAGGAGGGGTGACCAACTGTTGACACCCCATTTTGCAACCTGCATTTAACCTCACGTGGAGGGTAAAAGGGTAATTTCGCCTTGGAAATATGCATCTTGATTCTAGCCATTAGATCCTTAATCTCATTTCATCAAAATGATCTTGATGTCGTAACGATCAAATCGACTGGTCATAAGCCCTAATCGGACCACCAGATTGAAAGTTATCATCAAATCAAGTTTTAATGGCTGAGATGCACTATCAAAAATTGAGTCCGACTATATATGATTATGAACAATTGATTTCAATTGGTTATAAGTGTAATCAATTTGAGATCAATGACGTGTCATAATTTGATTGGTTAGGACTACATTTTATGGTGAGGTTGCATACACTTAATTAATTAGATAGTTAAACATTAATTATTCAATGAGTAATTTGTGCAATTATCTTTTAATTAAAGTAAATTTGGAACCATTTAAGTCTGAAATGAGAGTGATTGGAGCCATTTAATGTTAATTGGGAGCTAATTTGGGACCTATTAATGTTAATTGTGCTGAAACCATTTTCTAACAAATGACCTCTTCTCACTATTCCATCAATATCTTTCAGAATATTTTGAATCTGTGAATGAGGTTAATTTTCCCAGAAACTAGACATCCGGGGCTTCAATTTGAGCACAAGAATGAGACAATTCCGATCAAAATTGGGTCAGATATGATTTTTCGAAGTTGGCTCTACAGGCTGTTACAGCAGCTACGGGAAAACCGAACTTTGCTTGCTCCTCACTCTCATCAATCTCCACATTTAATACACCAAATTTCCCCAAAGGCTAAAATGAGGTCTAGATTCATGATTCTTTTGTCAACCCTCATTAAATGGCCTTCCATTCATATTTCCTCCACCACTACTATATAAACCCCTCCTCTCCTTCATTTCAAAGCACACAAAAAAACCCCCCTCTCTTCTCTTCTCTTGAGTTCTAGTGAAGTTGAGTAGTCTTGTCATATCTTGGTCTTCTTGAGACTCAAGATATTGAGTGAGACTCACTCTTCCTCTCCTAACTCTTCTTTTCCTCCACTCTTAGGACCTCCCTCAAGAGTCTCCTCCTCCACCATATGGATCTTGCATGAAGGTATAATCCCTTTTCCTAACTTGTTTTTTATGTTGCCATGATGAGAATCTAAGATTAAAGCATGATAATTTCATTGAATATGTTTGAATGTTTTTAATTGTTCTTATATGTTCTTCACATGTTCTTGGTTGTTCATCACATGTTCATGCATATCACTAGATTTAATCTTAAATCCACATAAAAAATATGAAAAACATGTTTATTTAATAATTCTTTTCAAATCCTTGAATCTAGGTTATCACCATCCACACACATTCACTAGAATTTATTTTTCAATCCAAATGCAATGCTTAATAAATTGAATTAGGGTTTATCACATGTACACACATTAAATTCAACATGTAAATTGATTGACATATTGGATGATATGATATGAATGTTGGTCACCATAGTCTAGAAGACCGGTTTCACCGGGCAAGGTGGGTGCCTAACACCTTCCCATCTTGTAACATAGCCTCCGAACTTAGATTAAGGGTTGATAGACCAATGTTTATCCTTGTAATTTTCAATTTTTAGATTGTAACTAGGAAATAAAGCCATGTACTTTATCATAGATTGTATCTAGGACCAAAACCATGTAATTTTCCTATGATCAATGTAAAATTCAATTTCAAATTAATAAAATGAGAATTTTTTTCAATTATGGTTTTCTTATTTTTCCAATGATTAAATAAGTGGCGACTCCATTGTAAAATCCTTAATCTAAAGGGGAAAATATAACTAGTCGAACCTCCATTTTGAGAGACAACAACACGACTCCACCCATTCACGTGGGTTTGGCCTAACACACTCCTAAAAAAGGGGGCCGGGGGCGCGGTCTCTCACACCAACAAGCTGAAGTCCTAGCCTGGGCCCCACCCCTGGTGCTAGATGGAGCTCCTCTCCTTAGTGATGCCTCAATTAGAGACTTCCAGCAGGGCAAGGCTGGATACATGGCTAACGCCGTGGAGCAGTCTCTGCTGCTGCCCACCGACATGGCTGATTTCAGGTCTATGAGGAAGTATGAGGTGTTCTTTAGCTTGAAGAGGGACCTCGCCATGGTAAGTCCCTTAGCCTTAGTCTCTTTCTCTCTCCTTTTTTTATTTATTTTTTTAACTGTATTTCCTTCCCTAATAGGCCATCCAAGCCACGTTTAGAGCTGAGGAGATGGTGAACAACTCCCATCGGATGATGAAGGAAGAGGAGGGAAGGCGCATTGCGGCTGTAGATGCCTTTAATGTGGTCGAAAAAATGGTACAGGAGCTGAAGAATAAACTGGCCGAGGCAGAGCGGGATAAAAAGGGTGTTGAAGCTGCCTTGGAAGGAGCTGAAAGGCAAGTTGAAGGTCAACGGAGGCAACTTCACCAGACTGAAGACCAGCTGGCCGCCTCCAAGGAATAAATCACAACCCTAAAGAAGAAACTGGGGGAGGCCGAGAAGGCCAGGGATCAGGCCGAGCAGGACGGGTACGATGTGGGGGTGGTAGAGACCGAAGAGGCCCTCAGGGTTAAGGTCTTGGAGGTATGTAGAAACTACTGCCTCCAGGTGTGGAACGAGGCCCTTAACCAAGCTGGGATTGAGGCCTCTTTTGCACTTAGGAAAGTAAAGAGTGTATACTACCCTCCTGCCATCCGCGTACTAGGCTCTGCCAGCTCCAAGGCTAACACCGCCCCCGAGGTGGCAGAGCTTGGAAAGGACAGCCCGGCCAAGGTCCTTCTCTCTTCTGATAGCCATTCCAAGGAGGCCGAGCAGCCCGAGGTTGTTGAAAAAGAGGCAAACATAACCAAGGGAGTGGCCCCTGATGCCACCAAGCCCCCAGCTACTCCTCAGGACCCACTCAAAGAGAAAGAGGTACCTCCCAAGATGGAGATTGTTCTAGCAATTCTCTCTGTGCCTGCCAAGGGGGACCTCAAGGGTAAGGGCCCAGAGGCTTCAGAGGCAGCACTCACTCAGACCACTAAGGCCCCCGCCAAAGATAAAATTGTAATAAAAAAGAAGTAGTTTTCAGAGTAACTTTGTTGTGTTTTTTTTTTAAATGTTGTTTTTGTTTCCAGAACTTGTAATCAGTTTGACCTTTTGTAAGCAACTTGCCTTTTTCTAAGGCTCAGCTTAATGATAATTATAAGTTTTTCCTTCATACTTGTGGTATTTACATGAATCCCAATATAATTTATGTTTCACTTAACACTTAACCATTGTAACAATCAGATATAACTCCACTTAGTTATCTACATAAGTGGTAGCATAGTTTCTACATCCCACATGATCAGCAACAAAACAGGCTAAACCTACTAAGTCTACAATCTTAACAAAGTATACCCTTAACTTTAAAAACATACACAACGGTAGAGCATCCATCCATGTCAAACTCCACTTAACCCCCCCACTTATCAGTAAGTCTAAAGGACTGGAGGGACAATCAATTCTCAAACAGATAATAGATATACTTGATATACTTACAAATGCTTTAAGTGGTGCTCATGAATGTCCATTTGCTCAAGTCACTACAATGAAGGTCTCTGCCATTCAGCATGGTTGGTTCTATTTGATACTTAAATAAATAATAATAAGTATTAATTTACTCAAAGTATGTGGTCCGAGGAGCCAGACATGACTAAGGTTTTGTTTAACCCTTAGAAAAATGATATGAAGTATTAATTTACCCAAAGTATGTGGTCCGAGGAGCCAGACATGACTAAGGTTCTGTTTAACACTTGGAAAAATAATAAGAAGTATTAATTTACCCAAAGTATGTGGTCCAAGGAGTCCGGCATGACTAAAATTCTGTTTAATACTTAGAAAAATTATATGAAGCATTAATTTACCCAAAGAATGTGATCCGAGGAGCCAAGCATGACTAAGGTTTTGTTTAATACTTAGACAAATAATAGGAAGTATTAATTTACCCAAAGTATGTGGTCTAAGGAGCCAAGCATGACTAAGGTTCTGTTTAATACTTAGAAAAATTATATGAAGCATTAATTTACCTAAGGTATGTGGTCCGAGGAGCCAGGCATGACCAAGATTCTATTTAACACTTAGACAAATAATATGAAGTATTAATTTACCCAAAGTATGTGGTTCGAAGAGTCAGGCATGACTAAGGTTCTGTTTAATACTTAGAAAAATGATATGAAACATTAATTTACCCAAAGTATGTGGTCCGAGGAGCCAGACATGATCAAGGATTTGTTTAACACTTAGACAAATAATAGGAAGTATTAATTTACCCAAAGTATGTGGTCCAAGAAGGCAGGCATGACTAAGGTTCTATTTAATATTTAGAAAAATGATATGAAGTATTAATTTACCCAATGTATGTGGTCAAGGAGCCAGACATGACCAAAGTTCTGTTTAACACTTAGACAAATAATAGGAAGTATTAATTTACCCAAAGTATGTGGTCTGAGGAGCCAGGCATGACTAAGATTCTGTTTAATACTTAGAAAAATGATAGGAGTGTAACGCATAATGTAATAAACGAAAATATGGTAGAAAAGACTTTCATTAATAATAATAACTTCGTAAGTTATTTACATTCTAGGGATGTGGTACAACATTTTCATCTAAATCTTCCAGATAATATGCACCTATTCCAGCCACCGAGATGATACGATATGACCCTTCCCAATTGGGCCCTAACTTTCCCCATGCTGGGTTCTTTGCAGTACCTAAAACCTTTCTTAATACTAAGTCTCCAGGTGCTAATGGCCTTAATCTCACGTTAGCGTCGTACCCTTACTTGAGCTTGTGTTGATAATACGCCAATTGAACCATGACATTTTCTCTTCGTTCTTCAATTAAATCTAAACTCTTCTCTAACAGCCCATCGTTGTTGCTTGGAGTGAAAGAACTCATCTTCAGTGTTGGGAATCCGATCTCTAGAGGAATTACAGCTTCGACTCCATAAGTCATTGAAAAGGGTGTCTCCCATGTTGACCTACGAGGTGTAGTCCAATATATCCAGAGGACGTGTGGTAGCTCTTTCACTCATTTTTCCTTTGCATCATCCAGCCTTTTCTAAAGTCCATTCACTATGACCTTGTTGATAGCCTCGGCCTGTCCATTCCCCTGTGGATAAGCCGGGGTGGAATACCTATTCGTAATGCCTAGGTCATAACAGTACCTCTTGAAGGCTTTGCTATCAAATTGAAGGCCATTGTCCAAGATGAGGGTATGAGAGATTCCAAACCGAGTGACAATATTTTTCCAAACAAATCTCTTGGCATCCATGTCCTTGATATTTGCCAATGGTTCAACTTCAACCCACTTGGTGAAGTAATCCATGCCAACCAGCAGCCATCTCTTATTCTCTGCTACCTTAGGAAAAGGCCCTGCAATATCCAAGCCCCATTGAGCAAAAGGCCAAGGGCTGGACAGAGGATTAAGGACACCCCCTGGTTGATGAATGTTTGGTGCAAATTTTTGGTATTGGTCACACTTCTTCTTGTACTCTTATGCTTCCTTCTGCATGTTCGACCACCAATATCCCTAAGTGAGGGCTCTGTGAGACAAAGATCTGCCTCCTGTGTAGCTTCCAAAAATCCCTTCATGTAACTCCTCTAAGAGTAGCTCTGATGCCTCAGGATGTATGCATAGCAAATATGGCCCAGAAAAAGAGCGCTTGTATAACTTTTGGTCATCGGATAGCCAAAACCGAGGAACCTTTCTTCGCACTTTGTTAGCCTCAGACTTCCCCTTAGGCAAGATATCCTCCTTAAGGAATAGCACAATAGAGTCCATCCAGCTAGGTCCCACCCTAATTTGATGAATATGGACCATCTCTCTCTTCATCTCAGTAGGTTTGCACAAGTCTTCAACAAGAATAACCCGAGGTAAGCTTTGCGCCGAGGAGGTTGTGAGAGTGGCTAGAGAATCAGCATGTGTGTTTTCACTTCTAGGGATTTGCAGTAAGTTGAAAGACTTAAACCCTGATTGTAAGCGCCTAGCCTGATTAAATATTCTTGCATTCTCACATCCCTGGCCTCTAACTCTCCTTTGACCTGGCTTACAACCAACCTTGAATTTGAGAATATCTCCACTATTTTTCCTCCCATTTTCTGATCCATAGTCATCCCCACTAATAGAGCCTCATATTCAGCTTCATTGTTTGTGGCCGAGAAACCCAACCTTAAGGATTTTTCAATGATGATCTTACTAGGAGAAATTACAACTAATCCCACTCCAGATCCTCTTTGATTTGCTACACCATCAACGTATATCCTCTAGAATAAAGGTTCTTGCAAGGAAACCATGCCAACTGATATTTCATCCATGTCTTACTTCCCTACCTCCTCTTCCAATGGGGATTCAGCAAACTCAGCCTCCAAATCTGCAAGGACCTGGCCTTTGATAAAGGTGCGAGTCATATACTTGATATCAAAAGCCCCTAGGATCGTATCCCACTTGGCAATTCTTCTTGTGTAATCAGCACTCCGAAGTAGTGATCGAAGAAAAAGTTGGGTTAAAATAACAACTGTGTGGGATTGGAAGTAGTGAGGGAGCTTACGCGTAGCATGCAACACTGCCAGAATAGCCTTTTCCAGTGGCAGGTAACGAACCTTGGCCTCATGCAGTGACTTGCTTACATAATAAACTGGCCTTTGCACTCCATTATCAACTCGTACCAGTACTAAGCTTACCGCATGGAAGGCTACAACAACATAAGCAAACAGGACTTCCTTCTTCTCGGGCCGAGACATTATAGGCGGCCGAGCAAGGTATTCCTTCAGCTGCTGGAAGGCCAAGGCACACTCCTTGGTCCACTCAAACCCCTTTCACTTATGTAACAACCGAAAGAAAGGCCTACATCTGTCTGCTGACCGAAAAATGAATTGGTTTAGAGCAGCCGTCATCCCTGTCAGCTTATGAACCTCCTTGGGATTCCGAGAAGGTTGTAAGTTGTTAATTGCTTTAATCTGATCAGGGTTGACTTCAATTCCACGGTGAGTGACCATGTAGCCTAGAAACTTACCTGAGCCAACGCCAAAAGAACATTTGGAAGCATTGAGGCACAGTTTGTGTCTCCTTAATATTTCAAAAATATTCCCGAGATCTCCCAAGTGCTCGGACACCACATTACTCTTCACCACCATATCATCTATATAAACCTCAATATTTTTTCCCAATTGGGCCTCGAACATCCTGGTCATCATCCTCTGATAAGTAGACCCTCCATTCTTCAATCCAAAGGGCATCACCTTGTAGTGGTAATTTCCAGTAGGAGTAACAAAAACTGTTTTCTCCTGATCACCCAAAGCCAATGGTATTTGATGGTACCCTTGAAAAGCATCCAAGAAGCTCATCCAAGGATGGCCTACAGTTGCATCCACTAACTGATCTATCCGAGGCATGGGGAAAAGGTCTTTTGGGCAATCCTTGTTCAAATCTGTGAAGTCCACACATACTTGCCACTTTCCACTCTTTTTCTTTACCACCACGGTATTGGCCAGCCACTCAGGGTAAAACACCTTTTTAATAAGCCCAGCCTGCTTAAGCTTGAGCGCCTCCTCTTTGACAGCCTCAAAATGCTTTTTAGATGAGTGCCGAGGTGATTGCTTTTTGGGACGACTGCCGAGTTGACATTTAGATGATGACAAATGAGATCTGGATCCACTCCGAGGGCTTTATAATCACTCCATGAAAACACATCAATATTCTTCCTAAGGAACACCATCAGCTCTTCCTTCTCTTGAGAAGGCAATTGAGTTCCGATTTGGAAAAACTTCTCCTTATCATCACTTATAACAACCTTCTCTAGTTCCTCACAGCTTGCCCCTTCTAACACCGTATCCATAGATGACACTAGGATCCTTGATTGCTAAAAGCCCGCCTGAGCAGGGGCCGATGACTTATCTTTAGGCTGATGCATAATTGTAGCCACCAAGCACTACCTAGCCACGGATTGGCTCCTAACCAGCTTCTCAATCTAGTCCCTGGACGGAAATTTCACTTTCAAATGCAAAGTGGAAGAAACGGCCCCCAGGGCTTGAAGCTAGGGTCTTGCTACAATGGCCGTGTAGGGAGAATAAGCATCCACCACAATGAAGTCCACATCCACCACCTCTGAACCTGCTTGCACGGGTAGTCTAATCTGGCCCCTTGGAACAACAACTTTCCCGTCAAAGCCTAACAAAGGTGAATCATAAGTTGTCAAATCCTCAGGTTTCAAGTTTAGCCCTTTGTACAAATCAGGGTACATAATCTTTGCCTCGCTGCCCTGATCCACCAACACCCTCTTCACATCATACCCCCCTATCTTGAGGGTGACTACTAGGGCATCATCATGTGGCTGTATGGTTCCAACCTTGTCCTCATCCGAGAAACTTAACGCTGGTCGGATCTCCATGCTAGTCCTCTTCGGCTCAGGGTTAGAGTCCTCGGCATGTGGCCGAGCTACAGACATCACCTTGGAGGGGTGAGAACCAGTTCTCCCCGGAGCAGCGAAGATGACATTAATTGTGCCCAAAGGGGCTCTCGAAGAAGCATCTCTCAGAGATCCCAATCCTGTCTGGCCCTCCTGCTCACTGGGCTGATATAGAAATTGCTTTAACTTCCCTTCTTTGACCAGCTACCCCAGATGACTCCACAAAGTTCTACAATCTTCTGTGGCGTGCCCTCGCTCCTGGTGGTATTGGCAATGAAGGCTTTGGTTACGCTTTATAGGGTCTCCTCCCATCTTATTTGGCCATTTAAAGTATGACTCATTCTTAATTTTTTCTAAAACTTGATGCACTGGCTCTCGGAACACTGTGCTGACCACCTGAGTAGCAGTAGACCCAGATTGCCCAGCAAAATCTCTTCGGTGCCGGTTATTATTGTATCTGTCCGACCTGAAATCCCTCATATCCTGAGGGATAACCTTAGTCTTTCCTTTCCCTTGTTGCTGGTCTTCCTCAACCCGCTTATACTTGTCAATACGGTCCATGAGCCGACGCACACTCCTTACAGGCTTCTTGGTCAAGGACTTTCTCAAATCATGCTCGGCAGGTAGGCCGACCTTGAAAGTCCTTATGGCCATGTCATCAAAGTCCCCATCTATCTCATTGAACATCTCTCAATATCTGTCTGAGTACGTTTTCAGGGTCTTCCTTTCTCGCATGGTCATAGACAACAGGGAGTCTAAGGGCCGAGGAACCCTACTGCAAGTAATAAAGCGAGATCCGAAAGCCCGGGTGAGCTCCTTAAAAGAATCAATAGAACCTGCTCCTAGGCCATCAAACCACCTCATTGCCACAAGCCCCAAACTGGATGGGAATACCTTGCACATCAAGGCCTCATTCTTGGAGTGCACAGCCATTCTTTGGTTGAAGTGGCTCACATGCTCCACAGGGTCTATCCGACCATTGTACATGGTGAATGTTGGCTGAGTAAATCGTCGAGGAAGTCTTCCTCCTTCAATTCTGCGTGTGAAAGGTGATCTAAAAATTTGGTTTAACGTTTTGCTCATAGCGTTGTTTCCCAGGCCTTTGCAAGACGAGCTCTTATTTCTGCGCTCATAGGGGCTGTCCTCATCCTCATCACATGAGAAAGACTCACTGGGGGGAGTCCTTGACTTGGGCCTGTAACTGCCATCTCTATCAACATCAGAAGAGAAATCAAAATTGGAAGGAGTTCGTCTTCGTCGTTCGCGGCGCAACTTCCTTTTCAAACGATCAATCTCTAGTTGCATGGTTCTGGCATTCTCCTCATGAGGGACGCGGCTCCCACTTCGAGATTGGCTCCTGCTAGTATGGGTGGTATGCACACTAACTTCACGGTCCCTTCCTCGCTCAAGATTGAGAAAATGATCTTGACGTTGGGACCCCATAGATTCCTCCCGATTCGGACTAAAACCTACCATAATTGAACGTTAAACTCACTAAAACACAAGAAATTCCCACAGACGGCGCCAATTGTAAGGTTACAATTTGGTTTCTAAGCCTAAAAGGTAAAAGGATCTAGACCCAAAGAGCCCAATACAATGAATTTGTAGATAGTGGGTTAGAAAACTAGGCTTTAATGAGTTGGTTAACAATTATAATGGATCCAGATGACAAGAAAGTAAAGATAGACTGGTTTTATCTAAAAAAAATCGTCATTGGCACAATCCGAGGAGATCAGTTCTTGTATATATCTCTTTTGAATTTGGTTACAAGTCTAGTTCTTGTTCTTACAGTGTTTTTCTCTTAATTCCGATCCTTTCCCTCAGGGTCTTCTTTCTATTTTATACTAGCTTCTTTCTTTCATCTCCACTCTCCACGTGTAGATTAGATCGCTGGTGTTGATCTTTGTCCCATTAGCACATTCCTGAAGTCTTTGGGAGTAGCTGTAAGGCTGAAAATTACTGCTCATGTATCACTTCCTCATTAATGCGGCCAGAGAGTTAGCTACAGAGCATTCAATGCGGTGGTAGCAACTTTCTCTTAGATATTTCATGGCTTCTCTCTGTCCTGTACTTTCATGATATGTATCCTTATCAATAGAATCTCCCGGAACGTTGCCCTAGATGGCTGACCACACCTTTGGACCTCTGCTTTGCTCAGCCGAGGAGGCATTACTCCTCGGATCACCTTCTTGGACTCTTATGACCAAACCCCACCTCTTCATTCACTAACGTGAACTCCCATGACAGCGTTTACCCATCCTCGGACTACTGGCTGTCTTCGGACTGGGTCCCCAGCCCAACATATATATAGATATATACTACTGTGCCTATCACACCTACAGTCACCATAAATTTAATTGCCTAATAATTAATTGTGTCAGTTAATGCCTCAACTATACAAACAATTATATATATTATATATAAACTTGGTAAAATTTTAATACACGTTTAGTGATACTTATTTGTAAATGTTTCTCATGCATATGTATGGGGTTAGAAGGTAGTTCAAAATAATGAGGAAGGTTAGTCCAATTTCAAAAATCTCAAGTGAGCAATTTTTTTTCATTTTTTTTGTGAATATTACTTTCTATCACCTTTTAAATGAAAATTATTCCTTTTACTTCCCTAAATAATTTAATGAAAGCAATTCCATATTACTCATTACCTTTAGTTAGGGCTTTCTGCGTATTGTTGAAAGTTGAGACCAATTTAGGGCTTTTTCCATATTATTGATTACCTCTTCATTTATTAACCAATCTCAATACAAATAATTTCATAAAAAAATAAAAAAAAAATAAAAATACACCAACTCATTTTAAGATCATCGATTTAATTTGTTTTAGTGGCTTTAAATTAAATTCAAATTAATTGTCTCATCATGATTTGAAAAAAAAAAATTTTATTTTCTATAAGTTTTCTTCGCCTTAAGCAAAAGTTTTTGAGTATTAATGTATGTTTGACAATATACATTGTCTTTTCATAAATGAAAACGAATAGTAGGATCGTTTGAACTCTTATCCTCTCTAATATGACTTATTGTGTATTGTGATTTAACATCCACATTCAAAACCTCTTAAAATGGGTGCTTTGATCAAATATATTGTAATTATTGGTTCATCAATCATTTCATTTTCACTTGAAACTTCTAGCAAGGCTCTTACAAGAATACATGACTTTTGGGAAAAAGAAGATGTTAACAAAACTAAAATATATTTAGAAAACTTTTGAACCTAGCCAAAAGGCAATACTTAAACCATAACTGTAGGTAACTTAAAATTGTTCAATAAGATCAAAATTTTAAACGATACTTAATTAAAAAATTAAGAATAATTCAATTAATATTATATATTAAATTGTGTTTATTTCATACTCAATTTTATATATAAAAGGGATACAATCATTAAATTGTGTATTAGTACTGCATAAGATTTAATTAAATATTTAACTTCAAAATTGAAAAAATTTTGAAGTGGGAGAAATTGATGGATAGGAAATTTATTAGAAAACTTTTTATGGGGATGATGACGTTAGTTATCATTTTTATATATTGTTGAACAAAGGCTGGAGAAAATGGACAAATGCCCTTTTCGCGCAAAAATTTCAGCATTGTCCTCTTTCCCAAACTAATTAGGGAAATGCCCATCTTTTGTAACTCGTTTTCTCAAAATCGAGTTTCAATGTAAAACTCAATTTGTAGAAAATTGAGTATGGGACGATCAAACTTAAAATAAATAAAAAATAAAAAAATTTGCATGGAACTTGGGTTCCATAAAAAACGCCACTACAAGCCTCCATGAAACGCAGCTATAGGTAAAACTTAAAAAAAAAAAAAAAAAAATTGCATGGAACTCGAATTCCACTATAGGGCTTTAAAACGCCACTATAGGGCTTTAAAAAATTGCATGGAACTCGAGTTCCAATAATTTTTTTTTTAAAAAAAATTTCAGTTTGCTATAACTCGATTGTCCAAAAATCGAGTTTTAAATTGAAACTCGATTTTTAGAAAATCGAGTTTCAAAAGAAGGGTATTTCCCTAATTAGTTTGGAAAATGGGGCAAAACGCTGAAATTTTTGCGCGAAAAGGGCATTTGCCCATTTTGGCCACAAAAGGCTATTGACCTTACCTTTGCCTCCTAATTTCTATCTCACTTCGGTTGCAATCCCGCTTCCTCATCACTTGAAGCTTGATAATGTTCCTGAATTACTTACTGATTGCATTGACAAAGAATTTGAAAGTTGTAATCAGCAAGGATTATTATATCATTTTGTAAAAGCAGGAATGTGTATTTTACAAGGTTTTGAAAGCTGCATGAAGAACCCATTGTATCAAGGTACGCTAGATTATAAACGCTTCAAAGAGTGGAAACTTGAATGCAATAAAAAACACAAAAATACGAGGGTAATTATTGAGTATTTTCGAAGTACTATAAATGCGTATTCTTCCCTCTCACATAACTATGGGTTCTACTAATTAAATTTATGGTGAGACCCACAATTCATGTGAGAGTGAGAGTATGCATTTATAGTACTCTCCAAATATTCAATAATTTTTCCAAATACGGCTCATCTTCGGGGACTCTGTTTATTAGGACTCTACGAAAGGCATTTCAAGAAGACATTCAAATTTTTATAAAAAGGTACCTCTCTCTTTCATGCAGTCTCATTTGGCATGAATGCATGCATGCATGAAAAATCAATATATAAGCAGTTAATCGTTTTTCCTAAGTCCACTGTCCAAGTCGATCACTTTAGGCACAATCAAAACATGGGCTTCGGATTAAGCCATTCGGCTAATGAATTGTGAGACGATGACGGATTTCCCACTTGTTTTATGTAATAGGAAATAAATTTGACCTCATAGGAAAAATTCTAACTTATAATCTCTGAAGACAGAACAATTTAGTGGAGAACGCGAACGTATAGTAGATCTACTACGTTTAAAATCAATTTTCTCCTTCTACTTCTTCGTCTTTGTTTCTATGATTTTAAGAGATTTGGTTATTTCTGTATGTGAAAGCAGGGACGGAACTACTCAATGGCTGAGGGGAGCCATGCCCCCCCAACCTTTGAAAAAAAAAATACTAGTATGTATATTAACAAAAAGAATTTGAATTCTGGCTCTTAAATTTATATACTTGACCCCCCTCCCCAAAATAATTTACAAATTGACCCAAGAAAAAATCCAACAAATAGATAACAAGAAAAATCTATAAAAAAAAAATGCTCATGCCCAGATAATAAGAAAAATCTTTGGACAGATCATAAATTCAGTCTAAGCAAAAACAATAACAACAAATCAATTACAAATCCTAGCAAAAAAAAATCACAAAAACCCAATAACTTTTATCCAATTTCTCCCTCTCACTTGAGAGCTCCATGCCTCTCTCAAATGACTCCACTCTCATAGCCATAGAGACAACTCCAATGCCACATATTGATCGCTCCATCCACACATTAGTTAGACCTTGAAAATATTAAAACATGTCAATTGACTTACAGGACTCTTAATTATAAAATCCTATTCTTAAATTTTTTCAAAAGAAAAAATACAAATAATAATTAATAAATTAATGCTAACAATGCAACTTTGTCAACCTTTAGTATTGATATTCCAATTTTTTAAAATCTTTGAACAAACAACTTCGGTCCCCCTTAAGTTTGAATCCTGGTTCCATCCTGCTGATTACTCAACAAGTCACCAATAAAAAAAAATAAAAAAAATAAAAAAATAAAAAATAAAAAGAAGAAGAAGAGAACGTTACGGCCAAACTGAAAGCATCGAGTTCCACGGTCTCTTCCAAATCAACTAGTCTCCAACGCCTACTTACTCAGCAAATCAAACTTAATTACCAGTAAAATTCGTATTTGAAGTAGAAATTGTATAACAATGAAAATTGACCATGCTTTATGACCGTTCGCACCCAATTCATTGACGGCAAAAGCCCCTGTAATCTTCATAGCATTGCACTAGTAATTTCATTGTAATATTCCATGAAAATAGATAGTTTTGGTCTATAGATTTCGTGGGGTTTACAAGGTATTAGGAGAGTTATCGTAAAGAGGAAGCTAAAGGAATTATCAGCAAGTTTCAAATGTGAAGTAGAAAAATTCTAAGACTTTTGAACTTTGACCAAAATGTAAGCAACTTCATTGCAATATAGGAGTAATTTCATTGTATATATTATTACATGAAGGGACAGAGAAAGAGCCCAGATTTTGGTCTATAAAATGAAGGTTATAAGGTATGATGAGAGGCATGGAAATAGGAAGCAAAGGAAGAAAAGAAAAGAGGTTGAGGGGATTCCTGTCGCAGGAGAGATGGCCCATGCTAGGTTATACAAGCAAAAGCTCAGCTAGGGCCATCCTTCTGTGACATGAATCCCTTCAACTTCTAGTAAGTACATGTATACGCAAATTAAGATGATGATCAAGTGAGCTGGGAAAGAGATATGAGGTTGCAGTGGAGCTCTTGTCGCAGGAGAGGTGGTACCTAGTGCTTGAATTACTACAGCAATAGGCACCATTTCTCCTCGACCGGATGCCCCACTTTAACCTCTACTATGCCGTGCTGATAGGAGTGGATGTTTTGGGAAATTCCTGTTTCATACACATTGTTGCACACACTTTTAGACACTCACAAATATTGCTTTGAAGTGTGTATAATAAACACTATTCTTTTGTTTATGTCTGATCTCTCTCTCACGTATACACATGCAGAGCGAGAGATACATGGTTCTTATATCTTAAGGTTGAGGGCCTCAGGGACGTAGCTAGCTTTGCCCCCCCTAAATTTTTTTTAAAAAATATTATATATATATATGTGTACTAATTTTAGCAATTTTGTTCTATAAAATTACATTTTTTTTTCTTAAACAATATCATTGGTTCTTTTAAGAGTAATGTTATACTCACAAACTTTTTTACAATATTTTTACAAACTGTTTTGGTAGCAAATTCTTATTGGTTCGCACATAGACCCACCACTCACATCATTTTTTTACTTACTAGTAACCACTTATTACATTAATAATTTATAATAAAAAAAGTTTGTAACGCTAGTATTTTCCTCATTTTAGTGACTATAAAAAAATTTATAGACCTAAAATCTAAAACAAAATATACAAGCCCCAAAAAAATAGCTCAACAAAAATTACCAATAGTAAAACTTAAAAAAAAAAAAAAAAAACTAAATTAACCAATTTTATTTAAAATAAACAACCCTGTCATTTAAAAAATTCTAAACAAAAATAATTTTGTTCTTACCGACAAAAAAAAAAAAAAAAAACTCAGCAGCTAAATTAGTAACAAAATCAAAGATTGAAATTACTCCATAGCCAACAGTAAAGCTACCTCTTAACTCAAGGCTCTAGCTTCGTCCCTGGGTGAAAGAAATGAAATTTCACCAAGGGAGCTATATATGTATACGAATTTACAGATGGGCTTAATGTACTTGGTGCTTGTCTGGGTACTTTCTTGTGTCTTCAAATGTTATTGCATAAACTTTATGATATCTTATCCTGAAAAGAAAAGTAAATGATATACACAGATCGCAGAGACAAAAAGAGACAAAATAAAAAACTGTCTTATGGTTTTTCTAAATTTGCTTTTCTTTCTGTTGCTTAAATTCTTCTTTCCATGCCTTAGCTTTACAGATTTTACTTCTGCTTTCTGTTTTTCAATGGAAGTTCTTAGTGCTAGTTAAGGTAAATTATGAGGCTTTACCTGGTGCCACAAGTCCCTTTGGACTTCATCCCTTGAGAATATATACTACATTAGGGAAACTATAGGATGCATCTGATCACTGTGTCTTGAGAGTTTTTAGGTTAGGGAAAGTACAAAGTTCCTTCCTTTAGTTTCTGTAGTGTATAATTGTGTTTATTTATTTTAAATGCTATATAAGCTTTCCTATTCTGGATCTGTGCAGGCCTACCGTCGGCATATTGTAGAACTTTCCAAAAGTGACGAGGAACCCTTGACTAGCAAGTCTTTTATAGAATGTAAAGATCTTGCTACTCGGCTTTCTGGAACTTTCATGGGTGCTGCTCGGAACAAGCACAGGTCAGACATCTTAAAAATTGTCAAGGATGGTATTGATTATGCTTTTGTAGATGCTCCAAAGCAGTTGTCATTCTTGGAAGGCGCTAGCTGTGCTCCATTTTGTATCAAAACTTCCTACACCTGATGTGCTTGACATGTAAGGATTTCTTCTTTTCTTTTTTAAATGTTGGCATTGTGAATATTTCCCACTTAAACTTCCATTATGGCTCATGTTAACACTAATTGCTATGCAAATAGTGTAAAGGATGTTCAAAATCGTACGGAGAATGTAAATACAGACGAAGATCCAAGTGTGGCTGGCGCCCCTATTACACATTAATTTGTTGACAGCTTACGCGAGAAGTATGCAAAGAATGAAGGTTTGCAAGGTACTACCGTGCTTTTTTCACTAGTTTTTTATGCTTCCCCCTGGATCTGAAGTGGGCAAGTTATTGCTATTGGACATTTTTGCTTCATTCGTAGTCACTATTCCAAAACCTTTCCTCTTGGTTACAATAGTAACCAATAAGCTAGTTTCTTATTTATCACTAATGTTGGTTTTACTTGCCTCCTCTCTCTCTCTCTCTCTCTCTCTCTCACGCTCACACACACACAAACACAAGCACGCGCATACACAGAATTCTGTTAGATAAATGTTTCATTGGCTGGCCATTTTATAGTGCATTTGAAAGTCTTTTAAGTATTTAGACTGTGTGAACTGTAAGGGTTACTTATTTTCAAATTATTAGTGTGCTAATAAATCCCAGTCATGAATTTCTCTGGTTTCATGTACATATTATTTAATTGTAGACTCTTGATTGTAATGTGAGGACTAATATGGTCAATTATATGCAGACGAGAAAGAAGGGGTATCTGTAAGGCGCAGGGGTCGTCTTCATAAGCAGCGTAATATAAAGAGACTTTTTGATGAGCACAATTCAAGTGAAGACGAGAATTCTATCAGTGCTTATGACCAAGAAGACGCTCAAGATGAAGTGGAAGAGGAAGATGCCCCTTTGATAAATTCAATTAGGTCACCCAAGTTGAGATCACTGAGACTTACAAGAGAGGAAAACAAAGGCCAGACAAGGACAGGAGATTCAGAAAGAGCTGCAGATAATTTAGCTGCATCAAGAACATCAGGTATGAAATAAAATATACCCTTCCAAATGTGGTATCATCTCATTTCTGATTAAATAAAGGATTTTACTAATGTGTGACCTAAGGGCACACAATAGTAAACCAATTTTGGAAAAAATTTATTGGAAATTGAAAAAGTTTTGATAACTTTTTCAATTTCCGATAAAATTTTTCCAAAAATAGATTTGTTAATGTGTGTTTTTTCCCTTGGACCTCGTCATGAACTTTTTCTCATGGCTTTTTTTCAATTGGAATTGGTTAAATTGCCTTTTCCATCTGTCACTCCTCAAACAATCTTTTTAGATTCAATTACAAGTCATCTTGTATTGTTTCTGCACTGGGTAATATTTCCTTGATAATTTCTGTAGATAATATTTTTTTTCATATATATATATATATATATATTTTATTCTGTGTTTGACTATTTTATCTTTTCATTGTGCAGGGGCCTCCAGCTAGTGACTAAAAACTTAAATTTGCAAGTTTGTATATGTAGGACAGCACTACCTTAGGCACATGTTTGTAGAAAAAGGTTGTGAAGCAGTACCATTTTTTCTATTTTCAGTTTAGGGGATGTTTAGCTTTGTCCATTGAGGAAATTTGTAACAGTACAAAGATCCTCTTGTTTAAAGCATATCTTAATTTGGGTTGCCTCCATCTACTTGTTTTAATAACTGAGTTACATTTTTGAAGTATCGATAATCAATATTCCTGCTGTTCAAAGACAAGCGAATTTTATAAAATCAATCTCTGATTAGAGTTGGCCCCTTGAAAAGCTGAATCATGATACCATGTTGGTGAAGTGTTGGTTCTTGAAACAAGAAAAAAGTTCCATGGGTCTGGAATATGGAACCTCTTTTTCTGTGGTGTTCATCAAATCAACAACACATTGCTGCAGGCTTGGATCCTCTCCTTTTTTTTTTCCTCGTTGAATGTTCAAGAGATAACTAAAGAAAAATCTCTGAACCAGGTCCTTCCTAAGATGCCCATTTTTAAAGAAAATCAAAACTGTCTATTTAAACAGGCCTGATGACCAACTTATGCAGCATATGCAAGAAGGCCCAATTGTCTATTTTATATGCGTTTTTAAGATCGTTGATTTTTTTTTTTTAAATGTTCGATCTCTCTTATCTTGATTAAAATTGAAGGATTTAAATAAGAAGGGATTCTTCCCTCTGATAAATAATAGACATCACATGATTGGTTTGCCAAAATATATCAAAATTTACTTATTGTCTTTGAAATTTGGTTCAAGTGTTGTAATTTCTTCGTCCAAAATTTTCCAAGGAGTCACTTTCTGTTAAAATACTTTAAACTTCAAAGGAGTATGTAACAAACAGAGTGCTGTCACGACAAATAAAAAAAACTGAGGTGGCCTAGAAGGCTAGAACAAGTTCAACAGTAGATGAACGAAATTGATACATTTAAAATTTTCGAAGATAAAATTGTAACTTTTTAAATTTACTAGATGAAAATCTTATTGGAATAGAAACTAATATTCATTGGTTGAAATGCAACCATATATCAATATAAACACCTTCTCAAAAAAAAAATAATAATAAATATAATCCAAACTATAAGTCTATAAGCAAATAATTACCAAAATTAATTCAATTAACATCTTGGTTTAACGTTAAAGAGAAATCTAAGATGGATGCCATAAGCTTTAAATTCAATTTTTTTTTTTTGAGATTTAAGTAATTACCCAATGATAAATACATCTTCTATGGTGCCTTATGTTTATTGTTTGAATTTATCTCCCCATCACTATTTACCTACTCAAAAAAATGAAAAAGAAATTATAAAAGTTAGGAAGGTTAATGTAAATAAGGTAGAGAGACAAATTATAATTTATTTACTACGTTACTTATTTTTAAACTAGATAGTGTAATAGTGTGATTGAAAAGATTGTTAGACAGTCAAAGGCCTTGTAGCCGAATTGGTACCTCCCCATGTACAAAATGCTTGGGGTCTAAGGGGGAAAATGTTCGAGCTGCAGGATTAGCAATATATTGTAATTATTTTCTCAAAAAAAAAAAAAAATCCCCAAACCATCACTTCAGAGAATAATTGCTTAAAACTTGACTTTAGAAAGTCTGAGTTTTATTTTTATTTTTATTTTCTGAATAGAAAGTAGTTTTACTTGAAACTCAACTTTTATAAAGTTGAATTACAAACTAGTTTATTTCCCCAAATACTTTTCACATAGACCTATTTTTGGTAAGGAAAATGTTAATGGACACTGTAAGATGTCGTTAAGGATGATTTATTGTGAAATATACTTAATAAAAAATAGGTTTAAATAGATGAAATGACTAAAAATAGTACAAAAAATGATAAGTAAAACTCAAAAAATTGGCTTTATTAGCTTTATATCTTATAAAATTGGTCAAAAATTTGACAAGAAGTTAACTTTATTAACATAAAGTTATTTCTTAACGGCAAACTTGACAATTTTTTTTTGAAAACATCTAACAAAAAAGAAAAAACTCCACATCTTAAAAAATTGGTTAAGGTAATTATTTTCCTTCATCCCCGGTATTTGTTTCTATATCCTCTCGTCATTTTTTATTTTATTTTTTGGTAGAAATCCTCCGCAAAATAGAGTAATGTCTATTTTCTATATATATATATATATACAAAATTCTTTTAACCCTTCCCTGCGTGGGGCGTGGTGCGAGGTGCTTCAATGATTCTAAAACCCAGTCGCGGCAAATAACATGATACACGTTAGAAAATCCTAAAACCCCGCAACCAACATGATACACATTCCTTCTTGTCTAAAACCCTAAACCTTAACTTCCAAAATTTAGAGCTTTCACTTCCCACAACCTCCTTCAATGGCGGAACCAAATTCAACCTTCAAACCCATCAAACCGAAGCTCAAACCCAAACCCAGAACCCCAAAACAAACCCCAGAATCAAAGTACTGGTCCTCCTTCAAAACCCACCAAATCCCAGACCTCATCCCCTCCATCACTTCCCTCACTTTCTCTCCCTCACCTCCTCACCCTTTCTCCGCTAATCACTCCACTTCCCTCAAAATCTTCAATCCCCAAACCCTCTCACCTTCCTCCACCATCTCCTCCTTCTCCGACGTCGTTTCCTCCGTCTCCTTCCGCTGTGACGGCCTCTTGATCGCCGCCTCTGACCTCTCGGGTCTAATCCAAGTGTTCGATGTCAAAACGCGGACCCCACTTCGTAAACTCAGGTCCCACACACGCCCGGTACGTTTTCTCAAATACCCACTTCATGATAAGCTCCATTTGGTCTCTGGTGGCGATGATGCAGTTGTTAAGTATTGGGATGTTGCTTCTGAGACCCCACTTTTAGAGCTTTTGGGTCATAAGGACTATGTGCGTTGTGGTGATTTTTCGCCTGTTAGTCATGAAATGTGTGTCACTGGGTCTTATGATCATACGATTAAGCTTTGGGATGTGAGAGTGATCGGTTCGAAAACGGTTATGGAGGTTAACCATGGAAAACCAGTTGAAAGTGTGGTTTTTTTGCCATCTGGGGGGTTAGTTGCTACTGCAGGTGGGAATTCGGTTAGGATCTGGGATTTTATTGGAGGTGGGAAGATGGTTTATTCGATGGAAAGTCATACCAAGACGGTTACTTCAGTTTGTGTAGGGAGAGTTGGGAAGGAGAATGTTGAGGAAGGGAGGGAGCATAGGGTTTTGAGTGTGGGATTGGATGGGTATATGAAGGTGTTCGATTATGGGAGGATGAAGGTCACACATTCTATGAGGTTCCCTGCACCACTTATGTCAATTGGGTTTTCACCGGATTGTGGGGTGAGAGTGATTGGGAGTTCGAATGGGGTAATGTATGTTGGGAAGAGAAAAATGAAGGAGGAGAATGTGGAGAGTGGTTTGAGAAGCTTTTGGAGTTTAGGTGTGGAGCAGGAGAGAAGGGTTATGAGGCCTTCATATTTTCGGTATTTTCATAGAGGGCAGGGTGAGAAGCCTAAGGAGGGGGATTATTTGGTTATGGGACCAAAGAAGGTGAAGTTGGCAGAGCATGATAAATTGTTGAAGAAGTTTAGGCACAAGGAGGCATTGGTGTCGGTGTTGGGCAATAAGAATCCGGAGAATGTGGTGGCAGTGATGGAGGAATTGGTGGCAAGGAGGAAATTATTGAAGTGTGTTGAGAATTTGGATAATGAGGAGCTTGGGTTGCTGTTGATGTTCTTACAGAAGTATTCTACAGTGCCAAGATTCTCAGGTTTGTTGATGGGATTGACAAAGAAGGTTCTTGAAATGCGGGTTGAAGATATCAGAGCTTCTGAGGCCTTGAAGGGTCAAATTAGAAACCTTAAGCGTTCTGTTGAGGAGGAGATACGAATACAACATTCTTTGCAAGAGCTACAGGGTATCATTTCTCCTTTGCTGAGGGTTGCTGGAAGGGGATGAAACTTTATTGCCTTTTTGGTTTTTTATGAGGTAGTTGTATTATTTGTTGCTTGCAGCTTTCTTATCATGACAATAGATGTTATGCAATTTTGTTTGTGTTTCTATTTATTTCGTTTTGTAATTTTTTGAGGAACTATTGTTACTCGATGAGATATATCATATATCATATCAAGATCATTCTGAACCCAGTGAAGCTTTTATATGCTTCTGTTATTGTGTTGTTCTATGTTTTCAGAATACACATACATATACGTGTTATGATTGTTTTTTGTGATTTATATATTATATTATCAAAGGTCAGTTTTTGCATTTGTATTTTGGTAATGCCATTGCATGTTCAGTATTTGAGCTGTTGATGGGAAGCTTTAACATATATGTATCGACTAAGTGGGTTAAATTTATAAACTGTTTGGGTGTTTTATCTTCCACATATTTTCCAGTACTAAATTTGCAATTTATGTTCCATTTACATGAATTCCAGATACTCTCTCATGCAAGACTGACAGTTTTATTGCTAAAGTAGATTTATATATTTGATTGTGAAAAATGCCAAGACACCCCCTAAACTTTGGACTAGTGGCCAATACACCCCTTGAACTTTTATTTTAGCCAATTTACTCTTTAAACTTTACACACTTGCCAAATTGAGCCATCCGTCAAGTTTGCCGTTTAAATCACTAACGTCACTCAATTTAGTTCGGATTTAGACTTAGTTAAATTGAATTGAGTTATATTGTCAGATTTAGCCGTGGTAGACGTAAGAGCTGCAGTGTAAATGGGCACAACTAGGTTGATCTTCCATCGTAGGTGACCTTGCATTAGGATCTGTTCATCAACTTTTGTGTAAGCAGGGATGTATGTTAAGATGGTTTAGTTTTTATCAGGACACTCCCTTCATTAATGAGGAAGTTGTCTCCATCATAAAAGATGGCTTAGAAATTAAAACTCATAAGAACTGTCAGTGAATTGAATTCTGAGTCCATTCCAGTTTTGATTAGTTTGATAACTGTGTTTGCTTGTTGGGTGTAAAGCTTGATGCTTTTGCTTTGATTTGAAATTTGGGGTTTATGGGTATGACCTGAATGCCTGTGATTGAATAAGTGACCTGCTTGTAGCTGGAGTGTGTATGGGTCTCTAGGTTTTGGCATTAACTAAGAGTAAGTTCCAATTTAGTTGATTGTAAAAATCATAAAATCTTCTTTTCCAAGTTATTAATAATAATAATAATAATAATAATAATAATAATAATAATAATAATAATAATAATAATAATAATAATAATAATAATATATAAAATTATAATAATAATATATATAATTATAATAATAATATATATAATTATAATAATAATATATATAATTATAATAATAATATATATAATTATAATAATAATTTATATATATATATATATATATATATAAGTTTATTAAATTTTGAAGTCTCAAAATTTAAAATCTATGCAAACTATCTTGGGGAAAACATGACTGATTTGAATGCCTAATGTAAACTTGGTAGCCATCAGGATTATAATTGCAATTTGAAATGAGCTTTCATATGTGGACTGTGTTCATATCCCTTCATATGTGGACTTTGTTAATAATATGAATTTTTTTTTATGGGATGATAATATGAATTTTTATTTTTAGCTTGTAATTATTTTAAGTCTATGTATGCTGCTATACAGATTTCCTCATTTTTTTTAATAAGTATGCATCACTTGTCAAATAAAAATAAATAAAAGATGCTTAAAGGAGTTACTCTTCAAATCTATGCCAGCAGTTTGGTTTTGTGTTTACAAGAATTGATTATTAAAGAATTCTCTTGGCATTGATTGAATCCATCTTGTTGCATTATCAGCCTTTTTACAGTTGAGCTCAACTCTCTTCTAGTATTAAGTTAATTTATTGTAAACCTCTTGGTATAATTGTTGGAGGGTCAAGCCGTCAGAAATTGTCTAAATCTGCAAAACCTTCTTAAAAAGTAGATCTTAAAGGATGCAAGACTTTTCTTTTTCTTGCCCCATTTTCAATGAGAATTATGTGTTATAGTGGTGAAAAAAATTGTTTATTGTCACAATCATGTTGTTATGGCTTCAATGACTATAAATTCATAGCAATTGACATGTACTTTGATTTCCTGGTTTGTGTTACAGACCTTGGATTTTGTGGTGAGTGAAGTAAGAAATCAGGGTCATATTGTTATAAACTAACAACTAGGGTGCATATGGTGGTAAAACCTTAGTGGGAAGTATTAAAGAGATCTAGGAGAAGATAGAGAAACTTCTCAAAAGTTGAGCAAGCATTTGTAACTCAGCAGGAATTATTATATGTACTTGATTTGAAGATTGCTTTCTTTGTTGAAAACGTGAACCTTGAATGGTTTCATGTTGAATTTCTTTTGCAACTCTTGTATAAGTGATAAGAGGTTCTTATCTTATGTATTTAACAAGCAAGATTTCTGGTAGGAACTTCTGTTGTTTCCATTCATGAATCGCATTTGGAGGATTTTTCTTTTTATGGTCATCTTTTGCTTCAAAACAAGCTATGAACCTGAAATGTATCCTAATTTCATATAATCAAATGTACAAAGTATACTCAAAACACTAGTACATCATTACCAAACCAATTGGTATATAAACAACCATTAGAGCATTTGTCCCCAACTTTTGTCAAAGATTACAAAACATGATTCTAAATTAGAAAAACAGCATCCTAAGCTAGAAAAATGGCTCGACTATGTGCACCATGGATCCGGATCCTCGAGTATGCATTTAAAGGGTGAGATTCAATTCAAATAAATCTAAGGCCTACAATTTGCCACCTCATCTAAAGCATCTGCCAGAGGAGAGGGAGAAGAAAGGTAAGCTCCCATTGCCGACAGAGGTGTCATGGTCAGCGGAGCTTGGCGGTTGTGGTCATTGCAGTTGTGGAAGAGTGGGTGACCAGATGGAGCCGGGTTTGGTAGTGCTGTTGCCGCTGGAGCTGGTTGCTATGGTGGTGGTGGGACTGTTCATGGTCTGGCAGCGATAGCGGTGTGGCTGCAGATCTTGAGTTTCAGTACTATTACCCATATAGTTAAGATTCCGTATTACTACTCCTACTTGGCTGTACTCCACAGGCTTTGTTTCATGGCATCTAAACCCCACCACCTCCTCCCCTTACCAAACTGTATAATTTCTCAACTCTCTCTTTCTCTCTCTCACTCCCTAGTAGTAGTGAGTAATATTTCTTAACTATCTTTATTTCTCAGCAGCAGCAACAACAGTTGCATCAAAGAGGACAAGGACAATGACCACTGACTCTTCTTCTTCCTCTTCCTCACCCATCAAAGACGCTTTCACCAAATACACCCAATACCTCAACACCCTCGTACGTATTTCTCTCTCTCTCTTCTTTACTACTGCTTTATTACTTTTTGTCAAATCCCTCATTGTCTAATGGACTGACATGCCCATTTCCAATGAGGGTTTTCAACTTAAATTTTTGTTAATATTTTAATGGATACACACCTGCCCAACAATGGTTTCTCAGCTACACCTATATATAACTTATTTTATTCTACTAATATTTATTAATATTGCATATTTAGTCTAAGACTTAGTCAGATGAGAAGAGATAGATGAGTGAGAAACATGCTGTGAATAGAGAGAGAAGAGTGGGAAATGGAGAAGAGAGAAATAGAGAGAGAAGAGGGAGAGATGGAGAACTGAGACAGAAGAGAGGAGACTGAGAGACCAAGAGGGAGAAAAAAAAAATAGAGAATAGGGAAAGTCAGAGGAGAGAGACAAGTGGGAGATAATAAAAAAATAGAAAATAATAATACAACCTGTGAACAGTAGCATATATGCAACCTTACTGTAGCGGGGAGGGGAAAAATTTTGGGTTTGCAAACCTGGATGTGGAGCAATTTTAAGGGTTTAGATGCTAAAGTAGCAATTGGGGGGTTTTTACACCCCCAATGCTAGTGCTGTTATCAGACTGGGAAAAAATAAGGTTCTGACTTTTCATGTCATAGCATTGGGTTTGTTGGTAAAGTCTAGTGGCACTCAACATTGTACTTTCTTATCCCCCATTATAAGAAGACGAGCATTGTCTTTGATTGAGGAAGGGAGAAGAGTATTGGATTAGCTTCTTTGATTGAGGAAGGGAGAAGAGTATTGGATTAGCTTAGGTCCAAAGTTTCATACTTTCATATATTGTTCTTGAAGGGAATAATGCACTTTGAAGTTTTGAAAGAAAATTAAGAAACTTGATTGATAGAGGAACTGCTATCTACAATTTACTAGTATCACTGGTTGGTATTGACTTTTGGGGACATGACTTCCTAGGGTGATTGAGTTGGTTGCAGAAAATTTTCACAGATTGTGGTTTTAGTGATTTGTCATTTACCTTCTACAAAAGTAGTAGGTGGAAACCTTTATGGAGGGGCTTGTACCTGGAATGGAATGCCTTTGCCAAGCAAAAATTATACTTAGTTGAATTCTGCTGGTTCATGGTCTGTAGACTGTAGAGTTAGTATTGAATACTGTTATGATGTAAGGGGTGAACGTCGAAACTGGAATGGAATGATTGAAGTAGTTTGAGTTAAGGGTGGGTGTCAAAACTCAAAGGCATTTAACTTTTTCCTTCCGTCTTCTCTTATCTTACCATAGCAGTAGGAATAAACATTGTTCCAGAGGTACATGTATTGGAATTATGCCAAAGTGATGATTTTGCTAAGTTCATCACGCAGAATAGCTGCTGAACTCTGCCACTTCCACCTCTAATCTGGGGAAATCAGGGTTTGGGTTTGATATAGAAAGGGCTAGAGACAATTACAGTTTGCTAGTGGAAATTATCCGGAATAAAATTAAGAGTTTAATTGACTTATAATTTGTTCACAGATCTGATTTAATATAATCTTTAGATTGATGAGAGAGAGAAAGATTAAAGGGGCAAGTCAGAGTAATAGAGAGATAATAAGGAAATCATATGATACCCTGAGCTGTCAATTCTCAATAATTTATCTACCACATACAGCCAGTTACCTTGCAGGTTTATTGGACCAAATAGTCTTATTGAATTGAGTAAGGGCCAAAAGACTAGTTTTGGGGTACCATTGTGCGTAATTCTTCTCTGACCAGCCCATTGCTACAGCATCAGTTGAGCTGAACTATTCATTTTTGATAATTATAGAATTTATCCAGCAAACTCTAATTTCTTATTGTTATACCAGTCAAATAAAAAATGTGGCTTGAATTATGATGATGCAAGGATCCAACGGTTAATGGTCATTTGTGGTCATTGTCTTGATTGTATGATGCAACCTGGATGCTAGCCTGAAACTTACACATTTAGTTGCCTAAATCAATGAATATATAAATATAAAATATATATATATTTATATTGTATGGCCTAGAAATCAGAAAATTAACTATAATAAGGAGGTTTATGTGGCTGATATTATTAGGTTCTCCAACAGAGCTTTGTATTGGGAAGACGATAGATGGAGGGGCTTTGGTCTACACCTGAGGTTCAAAAAAGAAAATATTTGATTGATGGTTGAAAAGAGAAGGGAAAAAAAATATAATAGAACATTTTTAAAGACCCATAAACTATATAAGACTTATTAATAAAAGAAAATCTGTGGCCCATAACTATGGTCTATTCCCAAAAATTGTAGAATTACTAAAATACTTGACTCTAGAATAACCAAATAAAATATTAAAAAAATAATAATAATAACATGGAAACTTATTCTTAGGCATTGCCTTAACCTTAGGCTTCCAAAGAGGATATTCTTTCTCTAACCGAGCTATGGTTGCATCATCATTTGGGATTGTCTAGAAGATTCACTTATATCAGCTATTAGCTAAAAGATGTTGGGGCTTTCCATTTGTAATAATTATCGGTCATGCATCATTTACTTTACTTTTCTGTCAAGATTACTTGAAATCTTTATTTGTTGATCCAATTTATGCAGTCTTATCCTTGATGATCTGCCGCATTGTGTGCCAAATATGTGGGTTGTCAATTTATGTGTGTGAACAGCATGAGGAAGTGAACAATGTGGGAGTTGTAGGGTAAACATTGTATGGTAGATCATTGTTGTCAAGCACATATCCTAACTTTTGCTGCTTGATTAGGCACTGTGCTTAATGTTAATAACTGTTAGAGTGGATGTGGATATTGCATGAAGTTGTATATATGCATTGGGTGTACTGGGCCTGTGCCTCTTCTAGCACTTTCTAGTGACATTAAAAATAAAAAATTGTGAGAAGCTGGATCACTCTACAAGATGTGGATACATTCTGCAATGTAAACACTTCTTCTAGATTCTTGGATAATAAAAATTACTGCCATTTGAGGTTTGCTACAATTTATTGGCACTGCTCATTATATTAACTATTAATTAAATCATATTGTCTTTGTAGAATGAGAAAAGTGAAAGAGTGGTGAAAGCAAGTCATGACATCACCATCAACAGCAAAAAGGTCATATTTCAGGTGCACAGGTAATGAGTTCATTTTTCTTTCTTTCTTTTTTCTGTGGTTTTTTTTTTTTTTTTTTGGTGGGGGGAGGAGGGGGTTCAAATTCCAAGTGAGACATCTTGCCTCTTTAGTGTTGCATGCTTTAATTTGTTTTCGATATGCCTTCTTCTGATTACTTGCATATATGTCTTTTCCTAATTACAACAAATGGTTGTATCACTTAGCCCAGGAGAAAAAAGGGATCTGTTGTTTCACTTCTTACTATCTTCCTGGGTTTGGTTTGTTCATACAGTTTGTTCCTTACAAATTTTAGTAGGTATTTACCTGATCTAAGTGATGTGGCAATTTATCCTTACATTAGGTCTTCACTTATCTTGTTAGTATTCACTAACATGTTGGTGTTATAATTTCATATTAAACAGAATCAGTAAACACAACAGAGAAGAAGTTTTGGAGAAGGCAGAAAAGGACTTGAAAGCTGTGACAGATCAGTATATTTCTCAACTAGTGAAAGAACTGCATGGGACTGATTTCTGGAAGCTAAGACGAGCATACTCAACTGGGGTAGCCTCTTTGTGTCCTAACCTATGAAGGCCTGAAATATATAACTAAGTTGAATCATTTATGCGTGGCTGGTTGCAGGTACAAGATTGCATATTTCACTACAAGAAACCTGAACTTTTTCGACCCTTTTTTTTCAAGGGTTCACTAAAGTTTGTCCAAACAAACACTAATGTGACACTATTACTAGACTAATTGAGTACCTTTGAAATAAGCTAACACAACTCTTGAATGTGAAAGCATAGTGAGTGTACACTCAATTAAGTGCCTGTGCTTCCTCTCAGCTACCCCATTTTGCTGAGGTGTATGGGGGCAAGTGAATTGATGGACAAGACCATGAGATAAGCAGAAATTTTTGAAAGCATTAGAAGTGAACTCACCTCCTCTGTCAATTCTTAAAATCTTGATCTTTGTATCAAGCTGATTTTCAACAGTGGCTTTAAAGTGCTTAAAAACATCAAAAACATCTGATTTGAACTTTAACAAATAAAGCCATTGAATTTGGAGTATTCATCAACAAAAATGACGTAATATTGAAAATCATTAACTGAGGTGACAGGTGCTGGACCCCATACATCAGAATGAATCAATTCAAGAGGTTTAGAGGCTTGAAAATCAGATTTAGTAAAAGGAAGCTGATGCATCTTTCCATTTAAGCAATGTTTACAATGAGCGATAGAATCACTATTGTTAAAAGTACAAGATACATCAATAGAAGATAGTGCTGCACTAAAGCACTTTGTTACTAGGGTGTCCTAACCTATGTTGCCACAACAACCACTTATTAACTCTATTTACATGAAAGGCAGAAGTTGTTTGATGAAATTGTGCAGATTGAGATGACTGTGGCTGTGATGATGATACAGGATGTAAAGGAGGTGACTTGAGGAAATACTTTGAGTAGATAGGATAGACTCCATTTTCACTCAAGCCCCTGTAAAGGAGTCTTCCCATAGGAATATCCTGGATTTTAAGTTTATTGGCATCAAAATGACAAGAACATTTGTTATGAAGAAAGAATTTATGAATAGAAAGTAAATTCATAGCAATTCTAGGAACGTGAAGGACATTTTTGAGCATAAAGTTGTGATATTTGGCATGTAGAGTAGCATTACTTATGTGATTGATTGGTAGAGTTTGACTGCTTCCCACAGTGACTTGTTCAGGTCCTTTGTACTGTGATTGGAGTGAAAGGTTGTTAAGATTGGCTGTAAGATGATCATAAGTGCTTGAATCAGCTAGCCAAGGGTCCTGATTGTTGGTAATAGCTGCATTGGAAGCACTGGCCATGGTAGCAAGCTTAGTAGGTGGATTCTTGCCTTGGTAAGCAAAATCCATCCTATGATAGTAATCTAAAGCTTGATGTCCTGATTTCCCACAAATCTGGCATGATGGACAATTGGCTTTGAAATTCTGAGAGGGACTGTGATTCTGATAACTCTAAGGAGAGTAATTTTGAGATGCCTGAGAAGTAAAAGGTTGACCTCCATTATTGTTGTATCGACCTTCTCCTCTTCCTTTGTTAGAGTTGTTTCTACCCTTCCTCTACCAAAACCATGACTTTGAGACTGATTCTGAAAGGTGCTATTAGGTTTACCATTAGAGGCAAACATAGCAAAAGAGTGAGGGACAAGATCTGAGTGTTCAGTCATTGCTTGTTCCTCACTTTGGAGCATGATAGCAAATTGCTCATAGGAGATAGGATCACTCCTAGTTCGAATTGCAGAACAGAAATGTGCATATTCTTTAGGGAGTCCTCTGAGCACAATACACAATAATTCTTCATTATCAACTATGACTCCCACATCAAGGAGTTTGTCTCTAGCAACTTTGATTTTTTGCAAGAAATTGTTTACAGAATCATTGCCTTTCTTGAGACTTTGAAGCTCAAGCTTCAGATTCAAGATATTAGCTCTTGAAGTAGAGTTGAGCCTTTGCTCTAGAGTGTTCCAAACCTCTCTTGAGCTTGTGATTCCAACAACAAGTGAGAAGACTTGTGGTGTTAGAGTGGAGTTTATCAAAGAAAGCAAGGCCTTATCCTTGATCTTCCAAGTCTGAAACTCAGGATTCACAATTGAAGTTGAATTTCCAGTAGAATCAAGAACAAAAGGAGAAGGCTTTGAAGCAGTACCGTTAATATGCTCGATCAAAGAGTAGGCTTCCAATATTGTAATCAACTGGTGCTTCCATGGAATGTAATTGGTGTAGTCTTAACTTGATTGACATGAGGTTTGACATGTTAGACAGTAACAGTAATGGAGATTGAGCTGGTAATGAATGAGGGATTGTTAATGAGTAGTATGTGAGGGCTGAGCAGTATCTTGAGGTGTTGTTGAATGAGTAGTACGTGAAGACTGAGCAGTATCTTGAGGTGTTGTTGAAGCCATGGATCAAGGGCTCTGATACCATGAAAGATTATGAGCTTGCAAGGAAGGTTCAACAATGGCTGAAAATAACAGTTGTAGTTGTAACAGAATGGATGAGAGAGAGAGAGAGAGAGAGAGAGAGAGAGAGAGATTTCTGAATCAAGATATTTTGATAATGCAAGCTTAGAAGTGAAATAGATTACACATAGTCCTATTTATACATAGATAAGATCAAGAAACTTCTAAAGAATTCTACTCTAACTAATCATAACTGCCCTAACAATATTTATATGAATTAAGGGAAGGTTGTTGACTCAACCATATCTAGAGCCATCAAGTACAGAGGAAATACAGAGTATATCCAGAATTCTTATACAAGAAGAAGATAGAAAATGACACCGTTCAACTTATGTGAAATGCCTCCGTTTCTTACATTCTAATTAAAACATTCTGCCTCTGAAGCTACAACATCGTTTTGAGCCTTGACTTAAGTTTCCATTGAAAAACTAGACGTTAGTCTTCATCTTCATCAACTTTGAATTTTGGGCTTGATGTTTTAGTCTTTTAGCTTTATCATAACCAAACCAACCCATAATTACTGAGTTGGGATGTATGCTTAATTTTCAGTTGAAATGCAAATAGCTCAGATTGCTAGTGGCTTTTCTTTTTTTGTTAATTATAGTGTTAATAAGAGTGTTGGGATTTATGGTCATAAAAATAGGCTCATAGATTATTATTTATATGCATGATCTTTGTGCCTCAGTGCATATATAGAACCATGTAACTCCTTAAAACTTGACAATGGAAAGCTACTTGCATTTGTTATTGACAACGAAAGCTAAAGTTACTTATAAACTCCTTATCATTTAATTAACGAAAGCTAAAGCTACTTGCATTTGTTATTGGAATCATTGGAGTTCTTTAAAGATTGGGTAGTGCTGTTTCTAAAAAAAATGATTGGGTAGTTCACACTTAACATAGAAGAATCTTGGGAGATCATTTTGCATGTAATTAATTATTCCAAGATCACTGAAGCAGCGGGCCAATTTCTGGTAGAATTTCAGAATTATAAAAAGCCATCACCCTAGAGTCTACCTTGGCAGCATCAGGGTTTGGTGAAGTGGAAGGCTCCAGCCAGTGATTGCTTCAAAACTAATTTTGATGGGGCTGTTTTCTCAGAAAGTAACGAAGGGGTATTGGTGTAGTGGTTCGAAATTGCAATGGGGAGGTTATGGGAGCTATGGCCGAAAAAATTACTTTACCTGGATCGGCTGTTTTGCTGGAGATGATGGCAGCTTGGAGGGCAGTGGCATTTGTTCATGAACTAGGATTGAATAATGCTATTTTTTAGGGTGATTTGGAGATTGTTATTAAAGCCCTTAACCATGTTGGTCCTTCTCTCTCTCTCTCTCTCTCTCTCTCTCTCTAAAACCCTGACTTTCTCTCACTAAAACCCTGCTATTTTTTTCTCATCAAGATGTCAGCGAAACGCACGCAAATTGCTAGCTCCTCCTCGAGCGATGGCGACAACAACAGCTTCATGTTCAACTGGGTCTTGCCTCCGGCGCCGACAACGGAGTTCTGGTGCAATCCTGGTATGGTTCCAGTGAATGCAGTTTATGCGATGCCGGTACCAGTGACGGCGATGATGTTCTGGCCATGTTTGGCTCCAGCGAGCGGTGGTGCTCCGGTGAAAATGGAGAGCTCTCAGACACAGCTTGGGAGTTTCTTGGAAAGATGCCACCTTCGCAAAAAGTGGATTGGTGACAATGACGTGTACATGTACGGGTATGTCTTGCATCCTATATTTCCTTTTCTTTGTCCTCTATTTGGCCACTGAGAAAATAAAGAAAACTAAAGAAAAGAAAGTTCTTTTTGGTTTTATTTACGATGCTTCCGTCATAGTTTTTTTATAGCCAATTTTAGTCTAAGGAGTGGTTAACGTGACACAAAGAAATCTATGTCTCCTCTTCCCCACCCCCCTCCCCCACCCTTCCCTCATCTTGTCCACCCTTCTCCACCTCACCTTTATCCTCTCCCTCAACCATCACCATCTTTTTTTCATTTTTTACCGCCCTTCCATATTCCTCCTCCCCCCCCCCCCCCCCTGCTTCCCTCCACAGTTTGGGATTTTCCCATATCCCTATCCCCCTCCTCCATCATTGCCTTACCCATCCCCTCCACTTCAAGGGCTTAACCATGTTTTGCCTAAACTGCCTAATCTTGCACCTGCACCTTTAGCCATACCAAATATCTCCACCATAGAATCTTCACAAAATATCCCTCATTTACCTCAATCCTTGGACCATGGGGGCAGTAAGAGATCGTTTCGTATTGATGTCAAACTTTTTTCTTTCTCTTTTGACGGGGGGAGGTCTGATTCGTATGCGATTCATGAGACACGTCGGGATGTTAAGAGCTCTATTTGGGTTGGACATAGGGGTATGGGGTGGATCCTTACTTGTCTCGCTGATATATGAGACTGGTTGCTTGGTAGAGCTATACTCTGTAAGAGACTTAGGGAAAATGGGAAGTTGATAGAGTTTTGTGAGAAATCTAACAAAGCTGGTCTTTTTGTAGTTATTGCAGTATATTTTGGAGGGTCTAGGAGAGGCTGTATTATGATACCAGCAAGCCCTAATCGTGCAGGTTGGTCTTTGTTTCAGAGAGAGATAAGGAATTTTTTTTCTGGTGTAAAACCGGTTTCTATGGCTGAAGTATCCTCCAAAAATGGTGGTGGAGGTAGTCAGTCTGCTGGTGGTGGCCGAAGTGGGAAACTTTTGTCTGTTTATGGTAATTAGCAAAAGATCAGGAATTTTGAAAATTTTGGAACTATATCGGGGCAGAACGTGATTCATGGAGATCCTATAGGAAATGTTTCAGTTATAAATGGCAATGTTTCAGTCATAAATGGCAGACCCACGCGGGCATTTAATTTTAAGTTGACTCCTGCTATTTTGGCTTTGAGAGTGTGCAAGCCTGAGGGTGGGAGACGTTTTGTGACTTGTCTGGGTGCTAAGGAATTCAGATGGCCCAATGTTTTAAGTGGTGGGCCTGAAATTACAAAACAATCAGATGGGCTTGTTAAAGCCCAACCTGTGGCTACAGTATCTTCACTAAGTGAGGGTACTTTGGTCAAACCCAGTTCTTTTAAAGGATGTTCCGTTGGTCAGTCTTCATGGGTAATAGGCAAGAGCTCGAGAGGAAGAATGAGGGGAGATTCTGGGTCGCCGGTAGGGGTGGCAAAATTTGACACGACCCGCGAACCCGACACGACACGACACGACACGACACGAAATTAGCAGGTTATGGGTTGAGGCTTAACGGGTTCGTGTCATATTCGGAATGTTTCAGTTATAAATGGCAATGTTTCAGTCATAAATGGCAGACCCACGCGGGCATTTAATTTTAAGTTGACTCCTGCTATTTTGGCTTTGAGAGTGTGCAAGCCTGAGGGTGGGAGACGTTTTGTGACTTGTCTGGGTGCTAAGGAATTCAGATGGCCCAATGTTTTAAGTGGTGGGCCTGAAATTACAAAACAATCAGATGGGCTTGTTAAAGCCCAACCTGTGGCTACAGTATCTTCACTAAGTGAGGGTACTTTGGCCAAACCCAGTTCTTTTAAAGGATGTTCCGTTGGTCAGTCTTCATGGGTAATAGGCAAGAGCTCGAGAGGAAGAATGAGGGGAGATTCTGGGTCGCTGGTAGGGGTGGCAAAATTTGACACGACCCGCGAACCCGACACGACATGACACGACACGACACGAAATTAGCAGGTTATGGGTTGAGGCTTAACGGGTTCGTGTCATATTCGGGTTGACACGACTAACCCGTTTAATAAACGGGTTGGGTTAGTGTTGAACACATAGAACCCGTTTGACCCGTTTGACCTGTTTAATTAAATGACATTTTACCAATATACCCTTCAAACTCTAGGTATATAAACTTATTAGTTGTTGTGATTTATTTTCTTTGACATATTGTGATTAATTATTTGTGATATTGGGATATGCTTTAGTTTTGAATGATTATTTGTGATGCAGTTACTCATTAATTCTGAATTTTATATTAAAAATATTTATTTGTTTGTTTTTTCATAATTTTTTTTTTCATTTTGATAAAATTTTATAAACAGGTCGACACAACTGACCCGTTTAATAAATGGGTTGTGTTAGGGTTGAGGAATCTTGACCCGTTTAATAAACATGTCGGGTTAGTATTGACTTATGTAGTCGAATACTCATGACTTGACATGACACGAATCCGACACACGAACACGAACTGCTACCCCTAGTTGCCGATGACGGCAGCGGTGCCGGAATTAGAAGTTCGGCAACCCTATTCAAGTCACCTTGATGGTTTCACTACCTGTCAGGTTAGAGGGAGATCACCTCGACGAAGTGGCGAGTGCGACGGAGGTTTCCAAACTTGGGTTTATCAGCATGGAGGTGACTAATCGGAGGAAGAGGGACGCGACGGCGAGGTCGATGGGACCTAGGATTGATGTTCCTTCTGATTATCGGCATCAAGGTGCTGCTCAAAACCATTTTTCTCCTCTGTTGGATCTGGGTAGCGAGAAAGGTCTCTGTTTTGGAGAGAGAGATAACTCCACAGTGGTATCAGGTGAGAAAGGAGAAAAATGGAGCAATCCTATTGCTGAGCTAGTGTCATTGAGCTACTTGGATGGGGTTGAGTTGTTACAGGAAGGGTCTGAGCATCTTTTGCTTCAGTGGAAGCACAATGAAGTTAATCCTAGTGGTTTTTTTTCACGGAGAGGAAGAGAGTGGATTATTGGAGTGCTCACCTCTATTTAAATGGGATCCCAATGAACAAAAGGAGTTGGAGGTGATCCAGGAAGGTGATGAGAGAGAGGTTCGGGGATCAGCGGTGAAAAATTCAAAATGGGTTTGTAGCCTAATGAAATTTTTTTGTAGAATTGTGGGTTTTCTTATTGTTAAGCACGAAGATCAATGTCTGGCTTTGTTTCGTCTTCTTGAACAAGACTGTATTGATGTTGTAAGTGTTAGGACTTCTAAAGGAATTGTGAACTCAAAGTAGAAAGGGTTTAGGGAACTTAAAGGTTTGATTTCTTCAATTAATTATGATGGGGTAGCATCTAAGGGGAGGAACAAAGATTTCTCAGAAGGTACGGGGGTGATTACCAGTTTTAAATGAGTTTACGGTTGCTATCTTGGAATGTTAGTGGATTAAACAATCCTCAAAAGCGAGAGGTTTGTAAAAATCTTCTCAAGGAGTGGAAGTATGATATAGTTTGCTTTCAAGAATCTAAGCTGTCTTCTTTAAACTCTTCTGTTGTTCGAAGCTTTTGGGGTAGTCCGTTCCTAGATTAGGTTGCTCTAGATGCAGTCAATACTGCAGGGGGGTGTTACTGGTTTGGGACAATAGAGTTTTTGAAAAAGTTGATTATGTTGTTGGTCTGTTTTTTGTTAATGTTTTACTGAAGGGGGTTGTAGATGATTTTGTATGGGCTTGTTCAGGAGTGTATGGGCCTAATGATGATAGTCAGTGGGGTGCTCTATGGGAGGAGCTTACAAGGATGCACTCCAGGTGGAATACGACATGGTGTGAGTTTGGGGATTTCAATACCATTTGATATCCGAGTGAGAGACTTGGTTGTTACGCTTTTAGTCCGGCTATGTTTGATTTTTTAGACTTCATTGAGGCTAATTACCTTGTGAACTTACCTCTTGAAAGGGCTTCGTTTACTTGGTTTAGAGATTCAGGGACAGATTGTATGTCAAGAATTGATAGAACCTTGGCATCAGTGGATTGGGTAAATCACTTTGGAACGTGTCTCAAAGGGTACTCCCTCGTGTAGTTTCTGATCATTGCCCACTTTTGGTGGTGGCTGGTAATGTTAATAAAGGTCGAAGTGCCTTTAAGTTTGAGAATATGTGGTTGAAAGAAGAGGGTTTTGTAGAGAGGGTTCAGCAATGGTGGAATGGGTATTGCTTTTCGGGTTCTCCAAGCTTTATTCTGGCTTGTAAATTAAAAGCTTTTAAAGAAGACTTGAAAAAGTGGAATAAGGAGGAATTTGGGGATCTGGCCTTTAGGAAGAAATGTCTTTTATCTGAATTGTTGGGTTTGGATGCTAGGGAGGACTTGTCAGGTCTTTCACAGGAGAAACAAACTTGTCGTATCCAGATTAAAGGTGAGATTGCACATCTTGCCTCTTTGGAGGAGATTTCTTGGAGACAGAAGTCCCGAATATTATTTGTGAAGGAAGGGGGCAATAATACTCGCTTTTTTCATCGGGTAGCAAACTCCCATAGAAGAACTAATCATATTCGAGGTATAGAGGTGGATGGTGTCCTCTATGAGAATGAGGAAGAGGTGCGGTCTAAAGTGGTCCATTTTTATCAGAGTTTGTACACTGAGTTAGATACTTGGCGCCCTTCTATGGATGGTTTAGAGTTTGCTAGAATTGAAGAGGATGAGCGTCTTGAATTAGAGAGAGATTTTTCTAAGGAGGAAGTGGTAAAGGTTCTTCAAGAGATGGAGGGTGATAAAGCCTCAAATCCTAACAGTTTCACTATGGCATTTTTTCAAAAATGTTGGAGTGTAGTGGAAAAAGATTTTGATCATTTCCATAGGAGCTCAGAGTTTGAACGGTCTCTGAATGCTTCTTTTCTATCTTTGATTCCCTACGAAAAATTATGCATTGAATATAAAAGATTTTAGGCCTATCAGCTTAGTGGGCAGTGTGCATAAGCTATTGTCTAAGGTTTTGGCAAACAGATTGAGGCGGGTGCTGGATAAACTTATTTCTGATTCACATAATTCTTTTGTTGGTGGCAGACAGATTTTGGATTCAGTGCTTATTGCTAATGAATGTTTAGACAGTAGACTGAAGTGTCATAATCCGGAGGTGTCGTGTAAGTTAGACATTGAGAAAGCATATGATCATGTGAATTGGGACACTTTGTTTTATCTGTTAGAGAGGATGGGCTTTGGGGGTAGATGGAGGAGATGGCTAAAGACTTGTGTCACTACCGTTCGCTTCTCAGTTATGGTTAATGGATCTCCTATTGATTTCTTTGGTAGCTCTAGAGGTCTAAGACAATGTGATCCTTTGTCTCCCATTCTCTTTCTTTTGATCATGGAGGTTTTAAGTTGTATCCTGAAGAAAACTGAGGAAGGTGGTTTCATTCAGGGTTTTCATGTGGGTCCTATTAATTCTACTAGTATCCGTATTTCTCACCTATTATTTGCTGATAATACCATTCTTTTATGTAATGCCTCTAGAGAGCAGATTCTTTCTATTAGGTTGGTTTTGACTTGTTTTCAAGCTTTTACTGGGTTAAAGGTGAATGTGGGGAAAAGTGAAATTGTCCCTATTGGGGAGGTGAGTAACATTCAGACTTTGGCTAATATTCTTCAATGCAGGGTGGGCAGCTTGCCTATGATTTACTTGGGTATGCCATTAGGAACTTTGTATAAAAAAGCTTCTATTTGGAATCTGATCCTTGAGATGATGGAAAAGAAGCTTTCAGGCTGGAAGCGACTTTATTTGTTAAAGGGTGGTAGATTCACTTTACTGAAAAGTACCCTTTCAAGCCTTCCGACTTATTACATTTCCCTTTTTACTATCCCTAAAACTGTGGCGACTAGATTGGAACGCATTCAGAGGAACTTCTTGTGGGGTTCATCAGTTGAGTGTTTCAATATCCTTTGGTGGGTTGGGAAAAGGTTTGCTTACCGCGTGAGTTGGGTGGTTTGGGAATTCGGAATTTGGCGTCTTCTAATCAGGCCCTACTAGGGAAATGGCTTTGGAGGTACGATGATGAAACCACTCATCTGTGGCGTAGGGTCATAGCCACGAAATATGGGGAGGGAAAAGGGGGTTGGTGTACTAGAGCTTGTAGAAGGGCTCATGATTGTGGGTTATGGCGGAGTATTAATGAAGGGTGGGAAACCTTCGCTAAGCATTTCTCTTGTGTGGTGGGAGGAGGTTCTCGTATTCTTTTTTGGCATGATAAGTGGACTGGGGATGTTCCTCTTAAAATTCTTTATCCTCAGTTATTTTTGTGTTCAGCCAATAAGGAGGCTTGTATTTCTGTAGTGTTAAGCCCTCCAGTGGGTGATAATGACAGAGTGTGGAGTTTAAGATTTTATAGGGAATTCAATGATTAGGAGTTAGCGGCTTCCTACTCCCTACTTCATTTCATCCAAACCCGAATTCCTAGGGGTGGAGGGTGTGACAGGCTTTGTTGGGATCTTAATGGAAGTGGGAAGTTTGATATTCGGTCTTTTTATCATAAAATTCGAAATGCAACTCCTTCCACTTTCCCTTGGAAGGGCATTTGGAAAGTTAAGGTTCCTAAAAGGGTGGCTTTTTTCTTGTGGACAGCAGCTCATGGTCAGATTCTAACCTTGGATAACCTTATGCTTCGTGGTCGCCCTTTATCGAATCATTGTTGTATGTGTTGTTGTAATGTGGAATCTGTGGATCACTAGTTACTTTTTTGTCTGATAGCTCATTCTTTGTGGACGTATATGCTTCGGTTGTTTGGGATTGATTGGGTCATGCCAGGTTCAGTTGTGGACTTATTATTTTGTTGGTATCATTGACTTGGGAAGCATAGTTCTGATATTTGGAATTTGGTTCCAGGCTGTTTAATGTGGACTATTTGGACTGAACGGAATCGGCGGTCTTTTGAGGATGAGAGGAAAATTGTGGTTCAGTTATTAGAGTTATGCCAACGAACCCTCTTTGATTGGTCTCGTTGTTGGGGTTTCTCGGATTGTTCTACCCTTACGGATTTTCTTTCGTCCATTAGAATAGATTAGGGGCTGCTTCTGTCTTTTTGTTCCTTTTTTTCCTTTGTTCACTACCGTGAACTCTTTGTATTTTTATTGCTATTCTTTTATTAATAATATTCTCTTCTTACTTATAAAAAAAAAAGGTTTTATTTATTTGTTGAGATAAACATGGAAATTATAGTTGAATTAGTCTTCTTTTTTTTCTTTTTCTTTTTTTTATTTATTGTCATTGTTTGATATTTTTAGCCAATGTTATAGCAAATTATAATGGAAAATTAAATTCAAAATTTTATTTTTGTTGCAATTGCTTGATTATATTACTTGATACAATTTTTATGCCAATTTTATTGCAAATTCTTTCTTCCTTTTATATTCCATATGTTTTTCTTATTTTTATATTAAAATTTAGCTAAAAGGGTCTTGTAATTTACATAGAGATTGGACACGACAATTCTTGAAAAATTAAGTCACAACTCACAGTTAATTTATATATATATATATATATATGGTATATTTTATATATTTCTTAGCATATTTTAATTTTATGTCTATTTTAAGTTTTTAAAAGAAATAACAGTGATCAAAATCATTAAAATACATATCTAGAATCAATTTATTTTTATTTTTTCTCCGTTTATATTTGTTGAGAAAATAATAGAAAATTAAAGCCAAATTAGTTTTTTATTCATAATTGTTTGATTATATGACGTGGTGCAATTTGATTGGTTGGATATTTTTTCCATTTATCTTTATTTTTGTTCTCCCAAATTTGTAGTTCCACAATTTTGGCTACAACTCGCATACAATGGTAGATCCATGTGGGTTCATAATTTCACTACTCATAAGTTGTTATATGAACAAGTTGTGGAAATAATTGGGAAAAAATTGCCAAATGCCCTTTTCGGGCAAAAAAAGCAGCATTATGCCCACTTTTCCAAACTAATTAGGGAAATGTCTCTTTTGAAACTCGATTTTCTCAAAATCGAGTTAAGACCTATAGTGGCGTTTTTAAGGAGCCTATAATAATGTTTTAAGGACCTATAGTGGCGTTTTGTAACTCGAGCTCCATGAACTCGAGTTATAGGTAAAAATAAGGAAAAAAATTGCATGTAACTCGACTTTATGGAGCTCGAGTTACAAAACGCCACTATATGTTCTTAAAACGTCACTATAGGCTCCTTAAAACGCCACTATAGTGCTTTAGAAATTTTTTTTTATAACTCGATTTTGAGAAAATCGAGTTTCAAAAAAGGGGCATTTCCCTAATTAGTTTGGGAAAATGGGCAAAATGCTGCTTTTTTTGCACGAAAAAGGCATTTGGTAATTTTCTCCGAAATAATTGTGGTACTATTTTTTGTTATTGTCAAATGTATGTTTCTGATTCCTTTTAAGTAAAATTAATTTTTTTACACTATTCTTAGACTTTACTTGATGATGCAATGCAGTAATTTGCAAGCGTTTTGTTCCTCAGAGTGCCGCGACAAACAGATCCTCATTGACTTTATGGAGCTCGAGTTACAAAACGCCACTATATGTTCTTAAAACGTCACTATAGGCTCCTTAAAATGCCACTATAGTGCTTTAGAAATTTTTTTTTATAACTGGATTTTGAGAAAATCGAGTTTCAAAAAATGGGCATTTCCCTAATTAGTTTGGGAAAATGGGCAAAATGCTGCTTTTTTTGCACGAAAAAGGCATTTGGTAATTTTCTCCGAAATAATTGTGGTACTATTTTTTGTTATTGTCAAATGTATGTTTCTGATTCCTTTTAAGTAAAATTAATTTTTTTACACTATTCTTAGACTTTACTTGATGATGCAATGCAGTAATTTGCAAGCGTTTTGTTCCTCAGAGTGCCGCGACAAACAGATCCTCATTGACAAATCGGGGGAGACAAGAAGCAATTGCAAGGTAGCAAGACGATTGTTGTGAAGTTGTGTTTGGTGTTCAACTGTGGAAAGGGCATTTACATATTCTCAAACTACTCCTAGCCAGTACTAACATTTGCAGTGCATAGCTTTCAGGTTTTTGTGATTGGCATGCACTTTTGCAAAGGGCATCATATGATTCTTTTAGTTAACACATCTTTAGGTCTTGAATAGCCACAGTAGTTTGTTTAGGATCAGAACTTGTGTGTTCTGGAAGTAATGACATTGATTGTGAATTTCATTTTAATTTTTAATCTAGAAAATTTAAATTGTAACTAGATATCTGGTTATGCTTATATATTTTTACACATAAGGTATTGTACTATTACTGAAATATAGTACTCGGACCAAATTTGGTCTTGCTCTTCCCAAATGTAGTTACTGATATGGGCTCAGAAGCATATAATCTAAATGTAGTTACTGATATAAGTTCTCAGAAGCGTATAATCTCTATTTGTTAAAATATCCTTGCTTGAAATATTGTAACAATTTTCCTTTTTCCTTGATAAAGCGTCTTTCTCTTTGAACTTCTATAATTCTCGGAAACATTACAGCATTTGTTGTGGAGTACTGACATCCTAATTTGTAGCGCATCATAATTTTGAAAGTTTTTTTTTTTTTTTTTTTTTCTTGTTACATTACTAGAAACTAGATGATGGTATTCATCCTTGTGCATTTCAGGTACAACACCTTTTTTAGATGATTTACTAGACCACGTATGAAGAATTGAATACCATCATCTAGTTTCTAGTAATGTAACAAGAAAAAAAAAACTTTCATAATTATCTTTCACTTATATCGTTAATTATATGAATGTAGAAAACCCAATTTAGAAAATTACTTTTAGCTAATAGGACATGATGAAGTGCAAGTTTGTGCTGCCCTATGTATCAGCAAGTGATGCACAAAAGACTATAGGGCATGATTAATTGTTACAGTGAAAACTTGTGTATTGGGGATTTAATATCTAAGATGTCTTTGTTTAACTTTTGGGACAAATATAAAAATTATATATATACATTATAAAATTGTTTAGAAGAGTGGAATTGAATCATACTTGAGTTAGATGGATCATTAACTAGTAACAAGCTTGTTGAATTAAAGAACACAAGAACCAAAGAAGGGGAAGCGACATTAATTTGATTTACAACGATAACATTGAAAATTACTTAACATGAATTAAATAACTTATCATAACTTAAGGAAATAAAATTACACATTAATTTGACATCATCATCCAAATTTATTAACTTCAATCACAGAAAGTTAATTAAGTAGTAGATAGGAAGAGTTCACTCATTTCTCATCTTGACCCCTGTCCACAATCTTCACAGGAAACCCACCTTTCATCTTGGCAGTCAAGTAGGAAATATACTCTGGTTCCACAACTTCTCGTTCAAACGCTGGCACCAGCTTAAACCTCCTTAAAAACCCAGCCACCACGCTCTTCATCTGCAAGAAAGCCATCTCCTTCCCCAAACAAATTCTAGGACCTGCTTGGAACACTGGGTAATGGTACGAGTCCCTCTGCACAAACCTCCATGACTTGGAATTCTCCTCCTTCTGCAGCCACCTCTCGGGCTTGAACTCGGCCCAGTCTGATCCCCACAGCGACTCCAACCTCCCCATCGCGTATGGAAAGTAAGAAACTCTCATCCCCTTCTTCACCACTGTCCCTCCGGGCAGCACGTCGTCGTTCAGAGCCTCCTTCGTGTCCAACGGGACTGGTGGGTACAGCCGCATGCATTCACATAAAGAGGCGTGAACGTACACCAGGTCTTTCACTTCTTCATAAGCAGGCACTTCGGAATGTTCCTTGATTTCCTTCACAACCTTGGATTGGACTTCCGGGTGCTGAGATAGAAGCCAGAAATACCACGTTAAAGCCGCTGATGTAGTGTCACGCCCAGCAATTAAAAAGCTGATCACAATGTCGGTCACGAACTTCTCGTCCACATGGCCAGAGCTCAAGAACCTTGACAAAAGGTCATCATCGAGGCTCTCTTTCTCTCCCAGCTGCTCTAGCTTTTGCTTCTTTTGTTTTACTATGTTCATGGCGTACTCTTTTACTTCTGAGATAGCCATTTTGAGACGCTTTTCTGACCCAATATTGAAAAACTTCTTGATTTTCCAAATGAGTGGAATTGAAGCAGTGAGCCTCCCGTAGCTGATTCGAACACTGTCTTCAAAGGCTAAGGCGAACTTGGCTTGTGGAAGAGAGGGCGACAAGTAAACCGGGTCGAACCCAAAAGCGATCTTACATATATTATCAAAAGCAAACCTTTGAAGAATGTTTTGGAAGTCTAGGACAGTTCCATTTTTGGCAGCTGAGGAGAGAATGGGGATTAAGCGGTCAGAGAGCTCAGTGTCCACAACGGTTTCAACGAACTTGCGGAGAGATTTGGTGTTGAATTCGTGGCTAGCGACTTGTCTTTGGAACTTCCAGGACTCATCACTGTCGACGTTGAAGATTCCATGGCCGAGAAAGTCTGTGAGTCTTGAACGAAAAATCTCGCCTTTTCCATAGTTCTGGAAGTTGGACTTAAGGATGTGTTGGACCACGGCGGGGTTGCCGGAGAAGACTTGGCGGTTGGAGTAGGAGCGGCGGAGAACGAAGGTGGCGGAAGCTGAGTCTAGGAGGATCTCTGAGAACCATTGGAGCTGGCGATCTTGGTTGGCGAGGATGGCGAAGAATGAACCCACTAGAGGGTAGGATTTGGGAGCTTTGGAGTTGGATTTGGAGGTGGAGAGGAAGAAGAAGAAGAAGAATAGGGAAAGGAAAGGAATTAGAATGAGAAGGAAAATGGGCAACATGGCTCTGGCTTGTGAATGTGAATGTGGGCTGGTCTTTCACTTTCTCAGATGTTTTCTTTGTCTTTTTGACTTGTGTCTATGGTGATATTTGGGACAGTTTGGGACTGTCTTTATAGGGAGGGACAGTGTAAGCGTAACTGTACTACACAACCACAGCTATTTATTTATTTATCTATTATTATTTTTTGTCTGGAGGTAGGAAGTTGAAATAATACAATAGAACTCATAAATAATATCAACAAATATAATGAGAATTATAAATAGTAGCAAAAATAAGTTAAAAAGTTAGCTTTTTAAGCCAAAGAGTGTGATGTTTGAAACTTGGTCCTAGGATCAAAGAGTGCGATGTTTGAAATCATATTTTGAAAATGTTATTTTGCTTAAACTTGGGTCCGGTTTTGGAAACATTTTACGGGGAATTAAAAAAATTGTCAAAAAATTTTGTAACTTTTTCATTTTTTCATAAAATTTTTTCTAAAATAGTTTACTATTGTATGCCCTAATGGCACATGTTAGTAAAATCCAACTTATAATTGTGAAAACACGATACCATAATTTTAATTGAAATTATGTTTTCAAAACACAATTTTGTAGATTGAGTGTAACAATAATTAGCAAATTTGAAAGAGTAATGATTATAACACTCACAACCATCATGTTTTGAAATTTAAAAACATGATTTGAGTTAAAAACTGTGAAGTAACAGCAATTAGTGGGTTGGAAAATACCAACTCTTCCGTCATTCATGACATAATGGAGTAATGGGTCACCCCTAATCAATTATTGATTCCTAATCAATTATGTATCTACTCCTTAACTTAACATGGCGGTATTTCTAATTAAACTTTATCTAATTCTTATTATAAAAAAATCAAATACATCTAAATTATAATATGCCCAGAAAACACGCACCAATGATGCTAATACCCTTTGAAAACAGTCTTTGGGCCTCGTGTGAAGTTTCTACGAAAATAGGGTGGGACTGGGAGATGTCCTTTTTTCTTGTAGTTTATTGAAAACTCATTGCTAAGGTCATGAGAAGTCGTCCCTATCATGTGTGAACATGGTGAAATCATCCTTTATCAAGGCCTGCCCAATGCATTTTTACCATTAAATTAATTAATTTTTAAAAATTTATATTAATATTAATCAAATAATATTTATATGTTTTGTTAGGTCACCTAAATATCTATTTCAACCTAAAAAAAAAAAAGAGTAGTTTTGTCACAAGTTGCAAGTCGGCTCAATATGTTTTAGGACCTAAGGAAATAAATTTTAGTAATTTTTTTAATATTTAAATATATTTTTAATTTAATTTTTTATATTTATTTCGTTTAAAAGTCATTCTTTTTGCTTTTTGAGACACAAAATTGTTAATATAATCTTTGTGTTTAGGTTTTATTAATATCTTTTACAAGTTATTTAAAAAATTGGTCTTCAATGATTTCTTGGCACATTCGTAACAAGTTCATAATTTTTTTTTTTCCTATAAACAATTTAGGATTTTAATTTTGTTGAATTTCTATTGACGGAATATATTGGGAAGTGTTATTAAAGATGGGAAAGAAGGCAAAACTGACATATATGCCTTTTGTCTGATTAAGGGGCCTTGATACTTTTGAAAAAAGCTTGAGAGAAGTGGAGGCCTAATTAAGGCCTAGGCGGAAGTGACCTAGGCCCACATAGCAGCTTTTTAAATTAGCTAGTGGCTAATCCTGAATTGAAAATCAAACATATTTTATCACATATATTTATCAGAGGATGAAAGTAACGCATTCAGCCATCTGCTTTTATATATATATATATATATATATATATATGCATACATATAGAGATTTATTAACGTGTGCCTTTAGGGCATATATTAGTAAACTATTTTAAAAAAAATTTTATGGAAAAACAAAAAAGCAATTTACTATTTTGACAACTTTTTCAATTTTTCATAAAAAATTTCTCAAAATGAATGGTTAATATGTGTCTTAAGGGCACACATTAAGCGGACACATTAAACATATATATATATATATAGTGGTTTTAGAACCCGTGGTTTTAGAACCCGTGGGCTGTGAGGTCATGCATTAAATCATTGGTTTTTCAATTCTTTCATATTATATCATTTGGTTTTCTTAATTAACTATCTCTTTTTCGTCTCTCAAAAAAAAAAAAACTATCTCTTTTTCTTCTTCATTTTTCTTTACTTTCTTAATTCCCTGTAAAGTATTTGAAGAAATGCTTATTAAAAATATTGTTGTATCATTTTGCTAGTTGATAATCTTTAACTCTAGATATTGATCGGTAATTCAAGGATTTAAGATGCAGAGTCCTATTTGGTAAGTGTTTTGCTTGAATTCCCTTTAGATATTAATAATATATGCCTTAATTTTGAGAATATTAATTTAGATGTTGGGAACAATGATTTATGACCATTTGTGGAAGGCTATTTTGAAACACTAGTACTACTCTAAATCATTTGGGATTGTTTATCAATAGAAAATGGATAGCTAGGAATAGATGTACGTACGTTGTCGTTCCGCGAATAAGAAATTGGTTATTTCACGGGAAAGAATTCAAATATAGCATCAAACAATTGACATAAGCATTATTATTTGTTGGTAAAAAGATTAAGATGCTATAATTAATATAAAATAAAAGACCACAAAAGGACATGCATGCTTAATTTCATTCATCGTACTAGATTTGCTTGATTAAAATAATCCGTCACAATTTAAGGCAATTATGACGAAAGATTTATTTTGAGTTTTAGGGTCTGTTTAAGATCTGTTTATTTTGCGAAATTGAAATTTTTTTGCTGAAAGTATTGTAGATAAAGGTAAATGTTAGTTGAAATAGTACAGTGGGACTTATGAATAGTACCAAAAAGTGTAGTGAGATCCATGAATAGTAGTAAAAATAAGCTGAATAATAAAATAAGTTGGCAAAAAATAAGCTAGCCAAACAAACACTTAGTTCTTTCATTATTGATCACGGATGAGAATACTCAGGGGCAGAGCCAGGGGATGTCGAGAGGGGGCAACTGCCCCCCTGACTCCTTTGAAACTTGCTTAGCTATAGGCATATGAGAAAAGCTTGTCCCCTTTGATTCATTAACATAGGAAAAAAACAAAACAATACTCAGTAAAATGAACCAAAAGCTGACACAGTCTTCCTCAAAAAAAGCAAAAGGGCATGGCATTGTAACAAAGAGAGCAAGGAGGTACCTCGCATGTCAAAGTTGTTTTTTGTTTTTGTTTTTTTTTTTTTTTTTGTGATCTGGGCACAGCAAAGTTAACAAGTCAAAAAGAACTTTTAGTTTTAGCATGTCCCGCCCTTTCACTTTCTCACTAATATACTGTTACAGATTCATAACACTTTTGCTTTTTATTTTTTATTTAATTTATTTAAATGGTAAAAAACACAATAATTTTCACCATAGTTGACTTAGTAAATTTTTACTTATTTACAATTGTATAATTATTTTGTTATAAATATTTATTAATTTTGCCCCCTAAACTAAAATTCTAGCTCTGCCACTGAGAATACTTGACCCCTCCTTTTATTGATTCATTTTTTATTGCACTAGGCTTCTCGAGAAATTATTAGAATAATTTCTAATGATGTTTGTTTAGTTGGATAAAACTTTTATTTTTTATATATTTCTTCTTATATAGTTTGAAGTAAGTCTAATTAAACTATGAATTATAATTGATTGTACCAGATCGAAGGCTTTTTCTACTTTTGTTTAGTAGGTTCGCCGTAATTGGTTCGAGCTCCTTGGGAGAGGGAAACCTAATCTCGTGCTCGAATACATAAACCCTGAGTGAGACAAATAACATACATACATAAAAGAAAAAGGCCACTTGCTATACATACATACACACAATATAAAACTGAAAATATTGTGGAAGAGACACAATGATCGAATTCAGGATCTCATGTTTTAAATACCATGTTAAATTACCGATTGTTCCAAAAGCTTAAATTTTTGGAACAATTGGTAATTTAACATGGTATTTAGAGCTCATTTGAAAGAGGTACCTAATCTCCAACTCAAATGTACATAAACATTGAGTCACTGAGTGAAAGGCAAATTACAAAGTTTCCCACAATTTGCTACAGCATTTGTTAATCTGATCCAAAATAGCCACGAAAGCGTGATTTTATATATTTTAACCTATGATTATATAAATATATAAATATATATATATATATAACTATTGCTTTTATTTCACTTAACAAACAAACAAAAAAAAAAAAAAAAATTCCTCAGTGGGTTGTCATGAAAGATACGTAACAAAAGAAAAAATATAGAATTCTACAAAAGTATCACGCAAGCATGGAATCATCAAATTTAATTAATATTTTCCGGTGCATTATTGTTGTTCTTTTGGTGATATCATATCATCACTCTCTTCTTTTACTCACTATAAAGCATGGGCGGCGTTATTTTATGCTCAGGGGGTTTGAAATTTTTTATATATATCATTTTTTTTATTAGTATAATTTACCCCTAAAGATATGTTTGTACACTTTGATTTAAATTTTGCACACCCTAACTACATATTAGCCCAGCCCAAAATCAAACAACAACATAGATCACAGGTCTCTCTAAAAGTAAAAAGAGAATGTTTGTAAGTCGTAGGTATCTCTCTTTATTATAAATTTATATTATATATGTGTGAATGTGTGTCTAATACTGATTATGTGTGTTATTTTTTATTATGTTATTTGTGTGAATTGTGATGTATGTGAATGTGTGTTGTGTACTATAAATATAATATAACTTTATATAATTTAATAGTTAGAAAATACGGAGGGTTTGTTACATGTGTGTATATTATTATCAAGTTATAATAACTTTTTGTTATAAAGTTAGTGATTCAAGAACCAAAAATAGTAAAATTAGTAATTGTTTAACCATTTTATTAGTTATGTAGATATTTAATGTATTATTTATGTATGGATGAATGTGGCTGTGTGGGCCAATTTAATACGGTGACAATGGGTTGAGTTTTGTCATTTAATTTAAAATATTTTTTATAAAAAAAAAATGACAAATAAATAATGACAACTTCATAAAAATTAAAAATGTTATACAAACTTAATAAAATAAAATGGTCACACTTACCAACATTGACAATAAATAATGACAATTGATAATAAACTATCTTGTAAGAGCATTCTCATCAGCTCTTCTATAAAAAATGTCATTTTGACACATTAAAAGCCTAATTTATTATTTTACCACATCATTTTACAATACACCATTCATCACATGTTCTATTCTTTCATTCTAAACATTAAAATAATATATACAACACATTAAAATAATATATTTACTTAAAACCCAGCAATATACAATCACACAGCATAGTGGTAGTCACCACCAACCACCAACCACCAACCAAGAACCAACCACCGCTACAACCACCGCCATAAACTACAACCACAATGACCGAATCCTCCAACAAATTCCAAATCCAAAAACCACAACAAAAGAGAGAAAAGAAAAAGAAAAAAGAAAAAAAAAAAGAAAAAAAAAAAAAACCAGAGGGAGATCAGAATAAGAGATCTCCACGGCTCCATGGCGACAGCCTCATCAGTGAGACTAAACTCCACGGCGACGGCCGATCTCAATGGCAACTGCCTAGGCGAAGAAAAAAAAAAGACAAAGAGGGAGAGTAATAGGGAAAAAAAAGAGATAGAGAAGGCGTAGAGAGAAAGTGACAGAAAAGAAAAAAGGGGGGAAAAAAAAAGAAAGAAAAAGGGAGAGGTGGAGGTTCTGGAGAAAGAAAGAAGAATGATAGGCCAAGAATGTATTGACCCCTTGTGATAGATTAACCAATTAATTAGCCAAGTTGATTAATTAATCAGATTAACATACAATATGTGTGGCAGCACAAACAAATCACCAATTAAACTAAATACAGTGGAAATTAAATTGACACAGGTGATTTGTTTTCGAATAGGGAAAACCTATACGGCAAAAACCCAACGGGTGATTTTAAGGTCACAACTCCTGAGAATCCACTATTATCAAAACAAGCGGTTACAAGTAAAGGAATCCCAATACCTTATACCAACCTACAGTTGAACCCTTACCCCAATACCCAATTGGACTTGTTCTGTAGTGACAATCTCTCATTTTCAATGCACGGCTCCTAGTACGTGACTAACCAATAGATGCGCAGATCCCAGTACGCGACTTCATCACCAACTTGAGAAGGATGTTGGCTGCAAAGTTTTTCAGTTCATCACACGATGAAGATCAAGAAGCTTATTAGTCACAAAACCCTACGATGTACAAACACAGCAGCTTCTTCAAGAGAAAGATGAACTAGGGCAAATTCTGTCTCCGGTCATAATTTGCATGAACAAAACTTTGCTTCACACTTGTGCAATTTGTGTAACCTTTGACAGCCCTCAAAATAATCCTTATATATGTTTAGGGTTGTGAGAAAAGAAAGCCTAAACACATACTCACGGATTAAATGAAAATCAGCTCTGAAAAACTGAGTTTCATAAACTTCGATAAATAGCCATCTATTGAGCTAGCTGTCGAGCCACGGGTTGAAACAGCTTTTAAACCTCGATAGATGCTAACTATTGAGCTTTAAAATTCAGCACTTCTTTACTTGATTCTTGGATAGACTTGCATGGCTTTAACACTTGAACTTGAAACCTCGTTCCTTGAAGTATTAAACACATCCTAGATCTACCCAATTACAAGTAAAGTGCGTTTTGTCAAAAGATTAGCCAATTACATAAAATATTGACATATGTTCCTAACATTGCATATGTCCTACAAAGAAGAAAAAAAAGGAAGAGAGGTGAGAACTGTGAAAATGAAGTGAGGCGGAGAAAGAAAGAAAAAAAGAAAGAGAGAGAAGAAAGAGTCATAAATGAAGAGAGAGAAATGGAATAAAAAATTATTATTATTATTATTAGCATAGTTGTCTGTACCGTTCCAAAGATGGAACGGTACTGTTCACATGTGGGAAAAATTATGAGATTTGGAACATCTCATGAGAGAGGTTTTTTGGTGTTTGGTGTGTCAAATGCCAAATATTTGGCATTTGACACACCTGATGAGAATGCTCTAATGATTTTAAAATATGAAAACTCAGAAGAAAATTATAAAACTTCATATATTTGTGTTTTTTTTTTTTTTTTTCGATAACTCAATATATTCAAATTCTTTTTTTTATATATTAAATTTTGTTTAGTTTAAGTTTCTTAATGACCCCCTTGAACAAAATTTCTAGAGCCGCCACTGCTATAAAGTATATATACCTCTCAAGGTATACAATTACAATGTGAGTGAAAGAGTTTTGGAGTAAGATCAAGTAGTTATAGTTGATTGTTGAATATTAGTAAGATCACTAATAATTCATTGTGTTCGACTCATTGCTTAGGACATGAGAAGTCATCCCCTTGTGTGAACATGGTGGAATCATTGTTTCTTTCCTCTCATTTATGAGTTAGTGGCTATATCCTGAATTGAATGATAGCTTGACCCTCAAAAAAATTCAGGCAACCTTTTCAGTAAGATAAATGAATTAGCTAGTGATTATCCATGTATATTATTTTAACATATCTTATTACTCTTTAAAAAAGTTATTTGACTAAATTACAAAGAAATAATTTCTTCGCATCATAAATTGGAGTAAGATGACTCCAAACCAATTTGTTTTCCCAATCTATCAAACACTCAAAGCCTATATTTTATAACATATATATATCATAGGAATAGGATGATTAAACCTCTAACTTTTCCTTTAAATTTTAGGTAAACCATCCTTTTAGCTGTTTTGTTTTTTTTATTAAAATTTAAAGTAACGCATTCACCCATTTGTTTATTTTAAAAAGCTTGAGTGCATGCATGTGCCCATCTAATTGAAAGTTTTGAAGCACAAGATCAAGTTCTATTGGTCCAATAGAATCAATGACGGAAGTCTTTGGTGGAGCACTTGGGCTTTCCTTGACCATTGCTCTCATGCTTTTTTGTCTTTTGTAATAAACACTAGTAAGGGTTGCTGCCCGAGTGAGAAAATTTAAAATAGCATTTTTTTTTTTTTGAAGTAGTATCAAACCATGTATTTAAATTTAGAATAGCTATTTAACATATAACTATCCATTTAGTATGATAATTTCTTTGGAGAAAGTATTTGGTATCAAATGATACCATGTCAGCAGTATTAAAATTCAACAAGTGTGAGACATGTTAGCCAAAAATAACTAACCCACTAACAATTGAAAAACATGTGTTAGTAGGTAGTTATTTTTGCACACATGTCTCTCGTTGATTGGATTTTGATACCGATGACGTGGTATCATTTGATACAAAATACTTTTTCATTTCTTAGAACCTATTACTAAAGACAGTATCTACTCACACAAAAAATCTACTAAGAATGATAACAAATGTCGTCATCTTCCAACAACAAACAACTAAGTTTTGATAAAACATTGTCACAATATTTAAATTTTCGCAATAAATGATAACATAAGCTACAATTTTAAAATCTTCATCAAATTAAATACCTACTACCATTTACAATGAATATATATATATATATATATTTTATATACAAAATAGAAATTTTACGCTAGCCTAATCTAAGTGTGTATGTGTGTGAAGCTCCTTCTTGGAGACTTGAACCCTAGCCCTTACTGTCAAAAGGTATAGATGGAGGCCCTCAACCTGGCAGGAGTCCCTGCCGCCTCGGAGTGGAGGAAGGCTGAGAACATCTTCTACCCCTGCAGATATTTGTGAGGTTCCAGCTGCACTCCCTCCTCCTACTGCCCCTGCCCCAACCTCCTCCGAGCAACCCTCTACCACCCAGGCCCCTCTTCCTCTTACTGAGGTTCCCAAAAGGACTGGCAAGACTGGTGACCAAGGCTAGGAGGCTGAAATGGCTAAGGATAAGAGCAAGCGCAAGGAGGTCAAGCTCCTGCCAGAGGCCAAGGGCTCAGAGGCTACCCTTAAGGTCAAAGATGTCGCTCTTAAGGCCAAGGAGACTGATCCCAAACCCAAGGGAGCTGATCCCAAGGCCACCAACCTTCCTGTCTCCCAGCTGGGCAGCAAGGTTGACCCTTCTCCAGCCAAGGCATACTTTTTTTCTTTTGCTTATGGCTATGTATATATTTTTTGTATGTCATTTTCCTTTGTCATGGGAATTTGCCATGTTCAAGATGTACTTCTTCTTTTGTTGAATGAAAAGACATTAACTTTTACTCTTGTGGACCTTTATTTTTCTTGCAATATTTGTCTTTGGTCAGCTATAGTTACCGTTTTACCTTTTGCTGAGATTTCAAATTGATTATGCTTCTAAGGGTGAACACCCATATCTTAACAAAAGCTCAATGGAAATGAATGGTTGTTAACGTAAATGAATTGCTCCCATATAAACAGTGAGAGAAAAAAAAGACTGTGTTTGTACTAGAAATTGTGTAATCAACAGGGAGGTCTAAGTCTTTAAAGAGAAAGAAAACATTTAAAGAAATAATGTAAAGTATTAATTTACCAAGGCATGTGGTCCGAGGAGCCAGGCAAATAACCAAGGTTCTGTTTAACGCTTAGTTAAATAATAGGAAGTATTAATTTACCCAAGGTATGTGGTCCGAAGAGCCAAGCATGACCAATGTTCTGTTTAACACTTAGGCAAATACTGAGGAGTGTTAATTTACCCAAGGCATGTGGTCTGAAGAGCCAGGCATAACCAAGATTTTGTTTAACACTTAAACAAATAACCAAGAATATTAATTTACCCAAGGTATGTGGTCCGAGGAGTTAGGCATGACCAATGTTCTGTTTAATATTCAAACAAGTAATAGAGAGTGTTAATTTACCCAAGACATGTGGTCTGAGGAGCCAAACATAACCAAGGTTCTGTTTAACACTTGAGCAGATAACCAAGAATATTAATTTACTCAAGGTATGTGGTTCGAGGAGCCAAGCATAACCAAGGTTCTGTTAATATTTAGACAAGTAATTAACGCAACACATAATGTCATAAATGAAAACATGGCAGGGCTACCTTTCATTAATAATAGTACCTTCGCAGGTTATTTACATTCCAAAGTCGCGGCACAACTTTTTTGTCTAGATCTTCTAGGAAGTATGCTCCTATGCCTGCTACTAAGGTGATACGGTACGACCCTTCCCAATTGGGCTCTAACTTCCCCCATGCTGGATTTTTTGCAGTGCCCACCACCTTCCTCAATACTAAGTCCCCTGGGTTCAATGGTCTTAACTTCACACCGGAATCATACCCTTGTTTGAGTTTCTGCTGGTAATATGCTAATTGAACCATGGCGTTTTCTCTCTGCTCCTCAACTAGGTCCAGGCTCTTTTCTAGTAGGTTGTCATTGCTATCTGGAGTGAATAAGCTAGTCCTCAATGTTGGGAATCCAGTCTCCAGAGGAATCACAGCCTCGGCCCCATAGGTCATTGAAAAGGGGGTCTCCCCTGTCAACCTACAAGGGTAGTCTGATATGTCTAGAGGACATGTGGAAGCTCGTCCACCCATTTGCCCTTCGCATCATCCAACCTCTTCTTGAATCCATTCACTATAACCTTATTAACAGCCTCGGCTTACCCATTCCCCTAGGGGTAAGCCGGAGTGGAATACCTATTCGTGATACCCAATTCACAACAGTACCTTCTGAAAGCCTTGCTATCAAACTGAAGTCCGTTGTCTAAGATGAAGGTATGAGGAATCCCAAACTGAGTGACAATGTTCTTCCACACAAACCTCTTGGCGTCCACATCCTTAATGTTTGCTAGTGGCTCAGCTTCAACCCACTTGGTGAAGTAATCAGTACCCACCAAAAGCCATCTCCTGTTTCTCTGTGCTTTGGGGAAGGGACCCACAATGTCCAAGTCCCATTGAGCAAAAGGACAAGAGCTGGACATAGGATTAAGAACACCTTCTGGCTGATGAATGTTGGGAGCAAATCTCTGACACTAGTCACACTTCTTCACGTATTCTTTCGCTTCCCTTTGCATATTGGGCCACCAATATCCCTGTGTAAGAGCCCTGTGAGACAAGGATCTGCCTCCTGTATGGCTTCCACAAATCCCCTCGTGCAACTCTTCTAGGAGTGGCTCTACTGCTTCAGGATGGATGCATAGAAAATACGCCCCAAAAAAAGAGCGCTTGTACAACTTTTGGTCCTCGGACAACCAAATTCGCGGAGCCTTTCTTCGCACTTTGTCAACCTCCCCCTTCTCCTCGAGCAAGATGTCATCCTTAAGGAATAGGACAATAGAATCCATCCAACTAGGTCCCACCCTCAGTTGATGAACCTGGACCTTCTTCCTTTCCATCTCGGTAGGGTTGCACAGATCCTCGACCAGGATGACCCGAGGTAAACTCTACGCCGAGGAGGTTGCAAGAGTGGTAAGGGAATCAGCATGTGTATTTCTGCTTCTAGGGATTTGGTGTAAGGAAAAAGAGTCAATTCCTGATTGCAGGTGCCTAGCCTGGTTCAGGTATTCTTGCATTCTCACATCCCTGGCTTCCAGTTCCCCCTTTACTTAGCCTACAACCAACCTCGAATCTGAAAACATCTCAACTGCTCTTCCTTCCATTTTCTGAACCATAGTCATCCCCTCCAGCAAAGCCTCGTACTCGGCCTCATTGTTCGTGGCCGAGAAGCCCAGCCTTAAGGATTTCTCAATGATGATCCTTTTAGGAGATACTACAACCAGCCCCACTCCTGATCCCCTTTGGTTTGCTACGCCGTCAACATACACCTTCCAAGGTAGAGGCTCCTGCAAGGAGACCATCCCAACTGATTTTCCATCCATGCTCGGCCTTTCACCATTTTCTTCAAACGAAGGCTCAGCAAACTCAGCCACTAAGTCGGCGAGGACCTGGCCCTTTATAGAGGTGCGAGGCATGTATTTAATATCGAAAGCTCCTAGAATCGTTGCCCATTTTGCAACCCTCCCTGTGTAATCAGCTTTCTGAAGTAGTGATCGGAGAGGGAGTTGGGTTAGAACCACAATAGTATGAGCCTGGAAGTAATGTGGGAGCTTCCGTGTAGCATGCACTACTGCCAAGATGGCCCTCTCCAGTGGTAAATAGCAAACCTCTGCCTCATGTAATGATTTTCTCACGTAATAAACTGGTCTCTGCACCCCATTCTCAACCCGCACCAGTACCAGACTCACCGCATGTGAGGCTACAGCAATGTAAGCAAACAAAACCTCATCCTCCTCGGGTTTGGACATAATAGGTGGCCGAGAAAGATATTCCTTCAATTGCTGGAAGGCCGAGGAACACTCCTCCATCCATTCGAATATCTTCCACTTATGCAGCAACTGGAAGAAAGGCCTACACCAGTCCGCTGACCGAGAAATGAATCGATTCAAAGCGACAATCATTTCTGTCAATTTTTGGACCTCTTTGGGATTCCGAGGAGGTTGCAAGTCGTGGATTGCCCTAATCTGATCTGGGTTGACTTCAATTCCGTGGTTGGTAACCATATAACTCAGAAACTTGCCAGAGCCCACTCCAAAAGAACACTTAGCGGCATTGAGGCGCAGTTTGTGTCTCCTTAGTATCTCGAAAATATTTTCGAGGTCATTTATGTGCTCAGACTCCACCTTACTCTTTACCGCCATATCGTCTATGTAGACCTCAATGTTCTTTCCCAGTTGTGGTTTGAACATCCTGGTCATCATTCTCTGATAAGTCGACCCCGCATTCTTTCGCCCAAAGGGCATCACTTTGTAATGATAATTCACTGTGGGCGTAACGAAAGAAGTCTTCTTCTGATCACCTAAAGCCAAGGGTATCTGGTGATATCCCTGGAAAGCATCCAAGAAGCTCATCCGAGAATGGCCCACGGTTGCATCCACCAGCTGATCTATCCGAGGCAAGGGGAAACAATCCTTTAGGCAAGCCTTATTTAAATCCGTGAAGTCTACATACACTCGCCATTTCCCACTTTTCTTCTTCACCACCACCATGTTGGCTAACCACTCGAGGTAAAACACCTCCTTTATGGCCCTAGCTCTCTTAAGTTTGAGCATTTCTTCCTTGACAGCATCAAAATGTTCTTTGGATGAGTGCCGGGGTGGTTGCTTTTTGGGGAGGACAGATGGATTGACATTTAAATGGTGACAAATGAAGTTTGGATCCACCTCGAGGGCCTTGTAAGCGCTCCATGCAAATACATCAATATTTTTTCTAAGAAAATTTATCAGCTCTTCCTTCTCCCGAGGAGGTAACTGAACTCCGACCTGGAAGAATTTCTTCTCGACGTTGCCAATAACAACTTTTTCCAGTTGCTCGCACTTAGCCCCTTCTGCCACTGCCCCGATAGACAACTCCGACACCCTTGATTGCTATAAGTCCCTCGTCGCGGAGGTCGAGGACTCACCCTCGGTCTGACGTCTAATTGCGGCCACCATGCATTGCCTAGCCATGGTTTGGCTCCCCACCAGTTCCTCAACAGTTCCCTTTGATGGATACTTCACTTTCAGGTGCAGGGTGAAAGGTACAGCCCCCATGGCGTAAAGCCAAAGCCTTACCACAATGGCAGTGAAGGGGGAATAGACATCTACCATAATGAAGTTCACTTCCACGACCTCTGTCCCTGTCTGAACGGGTAGTCGGATTTGGCCTTTTGGAAAGACAATCTTGCCGTCAAATCCTATTAGAGGGGAATCATAGCGTGTCAGGTCCTCGGCCCTCAGCTTCAGTCCCTTAAATAGGTTAGGGTACATGATCTCTGCGCCGCTGCCCTTATCTACCAGCACCCTTTTCACATCATACTCTCCTATCCTGAGGGTACTAAGGCATCATCGTGTGGCTGCAAGGTTCCCACTTTGTCTTCGTTGGAAAAGCTCAAAACTGGTCGGGCCTCCACTCTACTCCTCTTTGGATCAGGGGACGAGTCATCTGCAGATGGCCAAGCTACAGACATCACCCTGGATGGCTGAGAACCAGTTCTTCCCAGGATAGCCAGGATGACGCTGATTGTACCTAAAGGTGGTCTTGCGGAAGCGTCCCTCTGAGCCCCTGACCGCCCTGTCCGTTGGGCTGATGCAGGAATTGCTTCAACTTTCCTGCCTTAACTAATTGCTCCAAGTGGCTCTACAAAGTCTTGCAATCCTCGGTAGTGTGCCCTTGTTCCTGGTGGTACTGGCAATGAAGACTTTGGTTGCGCTTTGTAGGGTCTCCCCCCATCCTGTTTGGCCATTAAAAGTATGGCTCATTCTTGATTTTTTTCCAGGATTTGGTGTACCGGCTCTCGGAACACAGTACTGACTACCTGAGTAGTAGTAGATCCAGAATGCCTCACAAAATCTCTTCGAGGTCAATTGTTATTGTACTTGTCTGACCTGAGATCCCTTCTGTCCTAATGGACCACCTTAGCCTTCCCATTTCCCTGTTGCTGGTCCTCCTTGACCCGCTTATACTCATCAATACGATCCATGAGCCTACGCATACTCCTGACCGGTTTCCTGGTAAAAAACTTTCTCAGATCATGCTCGGCGGGTAAGCCGACCTTGAAGGTCCTTATAGCTACGTCATCAAAGTCCCCATCTATCCCGTTGAACATCTCCCAGTACCTGTCAAAGTATGTTTCCAAGGTCTCCCCCTCCCGCATTGCCATGGACAACAAAGAGTCCAAAGGTCGAGGAACCCTGCTGCAAGTCACAAAACGGGCCCCAAACGCCCGAGCAAGCTCTTTAAAGGAGTTGATAGAGCCTTCCTTCAGGCCGTCAAACCACCTCATCGCCACAGGCCCCAAGCTGGATGGGAACACCTTGCACATCAAGGCCTCGCTTTTGGAGTGCACAGCCATTCTCTGGTTAAAGTGGCTCACATGCTCCATGGGATCCATTCTTCCATTGTACATGGTGAATGTTGGCTGAGTAAAACGCCGGGGAAGCTTTCCCCCTTCAATTCTACGTGTAAACGGTGATTTGGAGATCTGGTTAAGAGCCCTGCTCATAGCATCATTGCCCAAACCTTTACGAGGTGGACTCTTACTCCTCCGTTTGTAGCGACAGTCTTCATCTTATGAAAAAGACTCACTGGGAGAAGTCCTGGACCTAGGCCTGTAGCTACCATCTCCTTCATCATCAAAAGAAGGGTTAGAATTTGAGGGAGTCCTTCTTCGTCGCTCGCGGCGTAGCCTCCTGCGAAGACGGTCAATCTCCAACTGCAAGCTTCTTGTATTCTCCTCATGGGAGATGTGACTCTCGCCTTGAGACTGGCTCCTACTAGTATGAGTGGTGTGCACACTAACCTCACGGTCCCTCCTCCGCTCAAGGTTGAGGAACTGATCCTGATGTTGGGAACTAATAGACTCCTCCCAGTCCTGCCCTGATCTTGCCATGGTTGAACGTCGAACTCACTAAAGCTCAAGCCTTTCCCAAAGACGGTGCCAATTGTAAGGGTGAGCTTTAGTTCTTAGGTCCAAAAGATGAATGGATTAAGGCCTAAAGAGCCCAGTACAATAAATTTGTAGAGAGTAGGCTAAAAAGTTAGGCTTCAATGAAGTGGACAACGCCCCCAATGGGCTAAAAATGGTAAGAGAGCGAGGAAAAACATTAAATAGACAAATATAGTGCACAGAAATTCTTCCTCAGCAATGTTCGAGGAGAGTAGTTCTTGAATATATTTCTCTTAGATTTGATTACAATTGCTGTTCTTAATGCTACAGTGTTTTCTCTACAGATTTTCTGCCCCCCCTTCTTGGAGGGTCTCTCACATTATACAGCTCCCTTCAGGCGATCTTGGCCCTCCATTTGTTGATCGTCTAGTCCACCACTTGAGTGCTTGTCCCATTAGACACCTTCTCAAACCCCTTGTGAGTTGCGGCAGCCAAGGCAGCACTGTTCAGGGGTCTTCTCTACATAAATGCAGCCAAGAGGTTTGGTGGGATGCATTAAATGTGGGGGCAGCCACCATTCCTTCAGTCATTTCAGGGCTAACCCCCTCTCTGAAACTTTTTCTCAACAGTAGGACCTCCTTTGGCAATGTGCCACTGGCGTGGCCTTACTGTCCGAGCGTGTGGCCTCCTCGGCATGATAATGGACTCCTCGGCCATGGATACGACATGTGGCACAAGTACCTTATTTAAATTCTTGTGCCCCACAGATATATTTTTATTTTATTTGAGAGAAATGCTACATCCATAACATTTTTAGACAAATTATAAATGACAAGTTGTTATTGGTTTTAAATTAAACCCACTACTGATATCACTTTTTTATCCTTCAAAAATACATTGCCACATAAAATTTGTTACAAAATTATTGTGAAAATATTGTGGACATAGCATTTCTTTTTTTTTTTTTTTATTTATTTTGATCTATAAGAAACTGAGATCTCGCGATTGTGAAAATATTGTGACAAGAAGAAGAAGATGTTATAACATTTTCATAATATATTTATTTTTAGTTGTGATTGGTCTCAGTCTCTTATTTTATTATTTTATTTTGACCTTTAAAAAATTGGCACCTCAATAATGATGAAAATATTGTAAAAAATTGTTGCATCAATGTAATTGTGTATGCACATATAATATTTAAAAGCACAAGCAAAACCAGCGTATTGTGAAAAAAAAAAAAGGGCCAATGAGCACTGCAAATTGTCAATAATTGTGGTAATATTGTAAGAATTTGTTAAGTCAGTGTAACTGTATATACACATATAAATATTTAAAAGAAAAAACAAAAACTTCACAACCAAAACTGGCGTACTGTGGTTTGTGGAAAAAAAAAAAAAAAAAAAAACCTAATGAACAATGTTGTGAAAGTGTTGCGAAAAATATTATGGATGTAGCACTTCTTTTTTCATAAAACCTTTAGTTTTAGTTGTGGATGATTCTAGTATAATATTTTATTTTAACCTATAAGGAATTAACATATCAACAATTGCAAAAATATTGTGACAATTTATTGTGTTAACTAACAGCTTTATATATATATATATAAGAAAAGAGTGGACAGGACGATATTACGCCAAAAAGAAAAAGAAAAGAAAGCAGCGGAAAAAAAAAAAAAAGGAAAAGAAAGCAGCAACAGTGCAGAGGTTGAAACCAAAGCACTGTAGCTACAGTGCCAATTGAACAAACCAAATTGGCACTGTAGCAACTGTTCAAAACTTGAAAAAAAAAAAAAGATAAAGGGACTCAATAAACCAAATGTGTACTGTAGGGGCATTGGTGCTTTTTATATAGCTAATAGATATAGATATGTTCATTTTGTCAATGTTCTCTTTGTTTGGTTAATTGGTACAGTGCTTGCTTTATTAGATTAATGAAATCGATAGTACTAGGATGTGTAGTAAATTTCAATTTCAAGTGGAAGTTGGGTCTACTCATGATGCAAAAAAATGTATTCTTGCATGATATCATAGGACCCTGGAGCAGGCCTTAATAATATTTTAAGGGTAATGGAGAAGCGCAAAAACTGCAATTAGTGCAATGTTGCTGCTTTGAATAAAAAAAATAATCCATTGAAGCTTATGAATAGGGTATAAACCATGAATGGGTCTCAAAATGGGCCCTTTGTTTCCCTTTAATGCATGAGTCTAACCATTGAAGATTTGTTGTAATGAAAAAAACAAAAAACAAAAAAGTAGTTGGCTAGATATAGGTTTTTCTTCTCTATCATCTCTCCCCCATGTAATCTGATTGTTGGTTGTTAAGGCTACAGTATTTATTATGATCCTCAAACAATATTCTAAGAGCCTGTCAAACATTTTTAATTATAGTCTTGCTAATTATTTAGATTCCTTTAACAAACATTCGTTACCATTCAATTTCTTGAGATACTTCAGAAACTTTATGTACCTATAGTAAGATGAGAATTGAACTCAAGATGTTCGAGTTTATGCCATGCCTTAGACCAATAAGTTCACCACCCAGATACCCCTATGGAGGGCATATGTGTGACTATATATGTGAGGTTGGTTATGATCTTTCTCTAATTATATTTTTTTTTTACATAATTATATATTATGACCATTATACCTTCAAGCATATATATATATATATATATATAATTAATAGTCGAAATGTTTGACTTTTTGTTAACCGCTCTTCATTGCGCCACGTGGCTACATAAATTATAGCTACATTTACATTTTAAAATACCAAACAGTTGTGCCTTTTCAATATGTTTATTCACAATTCCACTTATTTCGAACGGCTGCCAGTGTGCCTATAAATAGGCATCCCTCGTTTCATTTTAAAAAGTTAGTTTTTTCATTCATTCATAAGAGTCATCAGAGAGAGAGAGAGAGAGAGTTCTATTCGTTGTGCACAGAGACTGTAGTGCTTCTTTTACGTGTTGTTCATCATTTTATCTTGGTCAGTTTTATATCAACCATTTTGTATTCACTTGGTCTATAAGTTTTACTTTATTTCTCTTATACATTCACACACAGATTTGTACATATATTTTTTTATTGATCTTATTCACAAAATCACAAGAGTAAATTATTTGTGTAATAATATCCAATAATCTCAAGACAGATTTTCCTCAATTTATTTTTGTGATTTCCGTGGAAAGTTTCTGTGTGTGCACTAAATAAGTTTTGAGAAGTTATTTTGTGATTGAATTGGGATAATTCTATAAGTTCTAATATTGGTGATTGCGTTTTGCATAAATAAAATTGTGTTTGCACGTAAAGGTAGTTTTGTTTTCAACATTAGTTTTTTCTTTTCAAAACTAACTGCCTGCACCGTTTGGAATATTACACAATATATTTATATATTATAGCAATAACTGATTGCCCTATTTGATAAACCTTTTAAAAAATTTTGTTAACGCTTGGTTATTATTAATTTAGTACCTGTTTGGATACTGATGAAATGCGTCTACGTTTGCGTTTTTTTTTTTTGAGAAGCGCATTTCTGTGGCTGTGGTGGCTTTTTCAATGGGTCTCATGCACTATTTACGGGACCCACAAACCTCTTTTTTAACAAAACTTTCACTAAAAAAGGGTCCCACAGCACTATTCACACATTTAAAAATTATTTTGCTATAGTGTTTTCAGTTTTCAGCAAAATAAGCGGTATCCAAACACAGCCTAATATTATACATTTTAGTTTTTTTTTTTTTTTTTTAGGGAATATACATTGTAGTTTTTATATAACTGTTGTAATTGTATGATGTGGACAGGACAATATTACGCCGAAAAGAACAGAAAAGAAAAGAAAGCAGCGAAAAAAAAAAAAAAGGAAAAGAAAGCAGCAACAGTGCAGAGGTTGAAACCAAAGCACTGTAGCTACAGTGCCAATTGAACAAACCAAATTGGCACTATAGCAACTGTTCAAAACTTGAAAAAAAAGAAAAAAAGAAAGATAAAGGGACTCAATAAACCAAATGTGTACTATAGGGGCATTGGTGCTTTTTATATAGCTAATAGATATAGATATGTTCATTTTGTCGATGTTCTCTTTGTTTGGTTAATTGGTACAGTGCTTGCTTTATTAGATTAATGAAATCGATAGTACTAGGATGTGTAGTAAATTTCAATTTCAAGTGGAAGTTGGGTCTACTCATGATGCAAAAAAATGTATTCTTGCATTATATCATAGGACCCTGGAGCAGGCCTTAATAAATATATAATCATCATTGTTATTGTAAGGTCACAATTTGGCTCCCAAGCCCAAAGGATGAATGAACTTAGGCCTAAAGAGCCCAATACAATGAATTTGTAGATAGTGGGTTGGAAAACTGGGCTTTAATGAATCAGACAACAAGCAAAATGGATCCAGATGACAAAAAAATGAAGATAAACTGGTTTAATCTAAAGAAAATCGTTCTCGGCACAATCCGAGGAGATCAGTTCTTATATATATTTTCTCAAGTTTGATTACAAGTTCACTTCTTGATTGCTACAGTGTTTTTCTCCCAATTTCTCGATCACCTTCTTTCATGGCCTTTTCCCTATTTTATACTATCCCTTTGCCTTCATCTCTGCCCTTCACGTGTAGATTAGATTGTTGGTGTTGATTCTTGTCACATCAGCACCTTCTTGAAGTCTTTGGAGAGTAGCTGTAAGGCTGAAAACTACTGTTCAGGTATCATTTCCTCATTAATGCGGCCAGAGGGTTAGCTGCAGAGCATTCAATGCGGTGGTAGCAGCTTTCCCTTAGATATTTCCCACATTCAAATTGTCCTGTACATTCATAACGTATATCTTTATCAATAGAATTTCCTGGAATGTTACCCTGGATGACAGGACACTCTTTTTGACCTCTACTTCGCTTAGCCGAGGAAATACTCCTCCTCGGCTTACCTTCCCCAACATTCTCACTCGTAGCTCGCTCATGGAGTCCTGAGTCTTACATATTCATTACTTTTTATCTTACCTCAGACCGCAAAGTGTCCTCGGACAAGGCCCAAGGTCCAACATACGTTCTTGGGCCCCTTATCCCTACAATAGCCCCTCAAAACTCCGGTTTTCTCCCTACTGTCCGAGGAGAAAAGTGGGGTTTTTACTTTAGGTAACTAATTCCACACTTTTCTCTAATTTCCACACGTGAGAATGTCGCTTCGCGTGTCCCGTAACTGTTCCTGATGCTTCGAAGCCCGCGATGTCTCATTAATTGCTCCAGGCGGCGCTTTGTTCCCTACATCCTACAGTGGGATGTTGATCCTACGGCTAGCATTTCTCCTTAAATTTTGAGCGAGATAACTCCCACTTAACTCCGCCTCCTATATAAGGCGCCTGGTGGGTTTACTTTTTTCTTTACTTCACAAATTTGCAAACTCTTAAGACCTCTTAAACTCTCAAGCTCTCAAGACTTCCTAAATCTCCCAACTCTCAAGAAGCTCTTGAAGTGTCACCTATTTTCATTCTCATAAGTCTCTACGTAATCAAATTCTTTTCTTCTTGGCCAACCTCCTCGGCCTTCTAATCTTCAGTTCCTTTTCAAAAACATTTCCTTTATTTCCCTTTAATTTGCTTAGATGGGTAGATTTAAGTACCTCGTAGATTCTCCCGCCGGTATGAAGGGCTTTAAGGCTAAATATCACATTTCACAGGGAGTTGCCCTGCGGTATTGTGCTCCAAACCGGGTGGTTACAGATAGAAACGAAGGGCAGGTTGTCATTCCTATGGTCGCTTTCATAGAAGGAGGAATGACGCTTCCCATGGGTAGGGTGACCCGAGACTACCTAATCAACCATAGGCTGTGTCCTCACTAGTGTGCGCCCAACCTATTTAGAGTTTTAGGTAGTGTCGATGCTCTCAACGAGCAGATGGGTTTGAGACTCACCTGGCACGACGACGTCCATATGTACGAGTGTCATTCACTTGCTGACTTGGGGTATTACCTTAAGTCCAGGTCCAACATTGTTAGGCTTGTATCATGTCTTCCCAAGTCCAACATGGGCATAAAGGATGACTACTTAATTGCCTCTGGGGAATGGCACGACAGTCTTCACTACCCAACTCAGGAGGGAGAGCCAGGTGGGGTACCTTAGGGTTAGGTCCCTTGGCACGAGATTCAGTTCTTTTAACTTTGCTACTCTTCCCTTTAACATTTCATTTTCCTTTGATGATGGGTTTTATTGGTCTGACCATGATTTACTACTCGGCTATTTTTGCAGATAAAAGGCACGTAGCGCCCTGCCTCAGTTTGGTCAACGTTGCGGACCTCAACAGAGTCCTAAGGTCCGAGGTGTTTGTGAGTGAGGATAGGCAGTTGAAAGCGGTCCACCTCATTCTGGACTTCGAACCAATCTCAGACAACTTCCAGGAAGTGGGCCACGCAATCAGGGTAGGCGACCTTAGGCTCCGCAGGATAGACATCTCTGTACCTGGGTTTCTTGCCCGAGAGGACGTCGTGCTCGTTAAGCTGCCTGCCATTCTTGCTTTCCCTGAAGCAGCGGCTCCGAGGGAAGAAACTGCTTCCTCATGCCTATCACTCGAGGAGGAGATAGACCAATTCCAACTCGAGGAAGAGAGAGAGGAGCAGGGGGATCCTGTCATCCACATATCAGACCCGGAGGATGAGTTTGACAGGGTCTCAGGTGTTTGCACCCCAGGTCTCATACTTACAAAAATAGATGACAGCTCCGAGAAGGAAGAAGAAGAGATGTCACTCAATCCGAGGAAGGGCTTGAAGGACCTCCTCGCGGGGAGGAATAAAGGGTCATCTTCTAAGGAGGCCCCAAAGTCCCAGCCCCCCTCTTCTCTTCCCCTTCCTCCCCCTCCTGTTACTGGCCTGCTCCCCATACCCAATCTCAAAAAGAAAATGAAGGAGCAGGAAGTGGAAGAGGGTGAGGTGATCCGCCAGGAGACCAAGAAGCAGAAAATGGCCCAAGAAAAAAGGCAAGCCACCTCAGTGGATAGCAGGGAGGACCCGGGTGTGGCCGAGGTGTGCCAACAACAACGTACCTAGGCTCCTCGGCTAGAGCTAGATGGCGTTGCCATCCCATGGAACTCCTCCATCAAGGAGTTTCAGAGAGGGCACTCCTCTTACGTAGCTGAGGCCCTAGAGCAGCCCCTCCTCCTGCTAAAAGACATGGTTGCTCTAAGGCACATGAGACAGCCAAACCTCTTCATGTTCCTGAAAAGGGATCTGGTCATGGTAAGTTCACCATCATACCTCTTAATTTAAGTGCTAAGTTTCCATTCCAGTTTGTTTTATTATTACTAGTTCATTATACATGTATATTTCTTTAACATGGTATTCTCTTATTGTTTTTGCACAGGCTATCCAAGAAGTTTTTTAGCCGAGGAGTGGGTCAATGACACCCGGAATGATGCTCGGGTTGAGGCCAACCTCCGCGCCGAGGCCAACAAAGCCTTGGGAGCATCTAAATAGAAAAATAAAGAGCTTACAATTAAGCTGGTTGCTGAGGAGAGGGCGCGTCTGAGTGCCGAGGCGGGCTTGAAGAATGCCCAGGACCAAGCCGAGGACCAGCGTAAAAGGCTGTACCACACTGAGATAGAGCTGGCCACAACAAAGCAGCAGATCCTAGAGCTGAGTGCTGACCTGGAGAAAGCCAAAGCCGCCGCTCGGATGGCCGAGGAAGCCGCGAAGGCCTCAAAGCAAGCATCCTATGAGCTAGGGGTGCAGGAGACTGAGGTCCGACTGGTGGATGAACTGGCCAAGGTCTGCAGGGACTACTGTAAGGAAGTGTGGCTAGAGGCCCTCAACCTTGCAGGAGTCCCCACTACCTCAGAGTGAAGGGAGGCTAGGAACGTCTACTACCCTCCTGACATTCATGAGGTTCCAGCCGACCTCCCACTTTCCCCTGCTCTTGCACCACTCTCAATAGAGCAGCCCTTTACCATCGAGGCCTTTCTTCTCCCTCCCGAGGTCCCAAAGGAGCCCAGCCAAGTTGGTGACCATGGCCAAGGGGTTGAAAAGGCCAAGGACATGGGCAAGGGAAAGGAAGTCCAAGCTCCACCAGAGGCCAAGGATGCTGCTAAGGCCAAGGATGCTGCTGAGGCCAAAAATGCTGTAAAGGCCAAGGACGCCGCCAAGGCAAAGGATGCTGCCAAGGCCAAGGATGCTGCTGTCAAGGCAAAGGAGGCCGAGGACAAATCCAAAGATGCTGCCACGGCCAAAGATGCTCCTGCCTCCAAGCCTGGCAACAAAGAAGACCCTCCTCCCAGTTCCAAGGCTTAGCTCTAGGATTTTGTTTTCCTTTTGTAGTTCTTCTTTTGTACTGGCAGTTTGCCATTGTCTATAATATATTTTTCCTTTATTTAATGAAAAGACTTCAACTTTATTTTCTGAATCTTTACTTTTCTTGCAATACTTACTTCTGGTTAGCTATAATCCTTGTCTTGCTCTTTATAGAGACCTTTAAACTGATGATGTATCCAAAGGTGAACACCCACACTTTGACTAAGGCCATAAGTAATAACTAACCGTTAACTTAATTAAATTAAACTTGTGTGCATGGTGAGAAAAATGACTAAGTCCTGAGAGACAAATGAAACGCTTAATAGGGAAAGAAGGTGTTTGAGGCTTTTCCCTTTAAGTGTATCTTATTAATGTATTCTTAGAATCCTCTAATCAAAACCCAGGGTGGACTTTCCAAGTGTTAACTTCCCTAAGGTACATGATCCGAGGAGCCTGATACGTCTGAAGTTCTGTTCAACACTTAAATGGATAATAGAAAGTATTAATTTATCCAAAGTATGTGGTCCGAGGAGTCCCACATGACTAAGGTTCTGTTTAACACTTAGAAAAATGATTAAAATATATCAATTTACCCAAGGTATGTGGTCCGAGGAACCAGGCATGACCAAGGTTCTGTTTGATACTTAGGAAAATAATAGGAAGTATTAATTTACCCAAAGCATGTGGTCCGAGGAGCCAGGCATAGCTAAGGTTCTGTTTAACACTTAGATGGATGTCAAGAAGTATTAATTTACCCAAAGCATGTGGTCCGAGAGACCAGGCATAGCTAAGATTCTGTTTAACACTTAGAAAAATGATTAAAAGATATCAATTTACCTAAAGTATGTGGTCCGAGGAACCAAGCATGACCAAGGTTCTGTTTGATGCTTAGAAAAATAATAAGAAGTATTAATTTACCCAAAGCATGTGGTCCGAGGAGCCAGGCATAGCTAAGGTTCTATTTAATACTCAGATGGATAACTTAAAATATCAATTTACCCAAGGTATGTGGTCTGAGAAGCCAAGCATGACCAAATTTCTGTTTAATATTCAAATAAATAGTAGAACGCATGACGCATAATGTAATAAACCAAAATATGGTAAAGAAAGCTTTTATTAATAATAATACCTTCTCAGGTTGTTTACATTCCAGGGGCGTGTACAACATTTTCATTTAGATCTTCAGGATAATATGCACCTATTCCAATCACTGAAATGATGTGATATGACCCTTCCTAGTTAGGCCCTAACTTTCCCCAGGCTGGGTTCTTGATAGTACCCAAAACCTTTCTTAATACCAATTCTCCAGGCGCTAGTGGCCGTGACCTTACATTTGAGTCGTAACCCTGCTTGAGTTTGTGTTGATAATACGCCAGCTGAACCATAGCATTTTCTCTTCGCTCTTCAATTAAATCTAAACTCTTCTCCAATAGCCCATCATTGCTGCTCAGAGTAAAAGAGCTTGTTCTTAGCGTTAGAAATCCTGTCTCCAGAGGAATCACAGCCTCAGCCCCGTAAGTCATTGAAAAGGGCGTCTCCCCAGTGGACCTCCGAGGTGTAGTCCAATATGTCCAAAGGACGTGTGGCAACTCCTCCACCCATTTTCCCTTTGCGTCATCCAGCCTCTTTTTGAGCCCACTCACTATGACTTTATCGACAACCTCGGCCTGTCCATTCCCTTGTGGATATGCCGGGGTGGAATATCTGTTTGTTATGCCGAGGTCACAACAATACCTCCTAAAGGCTTTGCTATCAAACTGAAGACCATTTTCCGAGATGAGTGTATGAGGGATTCCAAACCGAGTGACAATATTTTTCCAAACAAATCTCTTGGCATCCACGTACCTGATATTTGCTAATGGTTCAGTTTCAACCTACTTGGTGAAGTAATCCGTGCCAACTAGCAACCATCTCTTATTCCTTGCTGCCTTAGGGAAAAGTCCTATGATATCCAAGCCCCATTAAGCAAATGGCCAAGGGCTGGATAAAGGATTAAGGACTCCCCCTAGTTGGTGGATGTTTAGTGCGAATTTTTGGCATTGATCACACTTCTTCACATACTCTTGTGCTTTCTTCTGCATGTTCGGCCACCAGTATCCCTGAGTAAGGGCTTTGTGAGACAAAGACCTGCCTCCCATGTGGCTTCCACAAATTCTCTTATGTAACTCCTCAAGAAGTAGCTCTGATGCCTCAGGGTGTATGCATAGCAAGTATGGCCCAGAAAAAGAGCGCTTGTACTGCTTTTGGTCCTCGGACAGCCAAAACTGAAGAGCCTTTCTTCGCACCTTATCAGCCTCTGATTTTTCCTCAAGCAAAATATCCTCCTTGAGGAATAGCACTATGGGGTCCATCCAGCTAGGTCCCACCCTAATTTGATGGACATGGACCATCTCCCCCTTCTTCTTAATAGGCTTGCACAAGTCTTCCACAAGGATGACCCGAGGTAAGCCATGTACCGAGGAGGTTGCAAGAGTGGCCAGGGAGTCAGCATGTGTGTTTCCACTCCTAGAGATATGCAGTAAGTTGAAAGACTCAAACCCTGATTGCAAGTGTCTCACCTGATTCAAATATTCCTGCATTCTCACATCCCTGGCCTCTAACTCCCGTTTCACCTGGCCTACGACTAGTCTCGAATCCGAGAATATCTCCACTGCCTTTCCTCCCATTTTTTGAACCATGGCCATCCCCATCAATAAAGCCTCATACTCAGCCTCGTTATTTGTGGCCAAGAAGCCTAGTCTTAAGGATTTCTCAATAGTGATCTTCTCAGGAGATATTAACACTAGCCCCACTCCAGATTTTCTCTGATTCTCTGCACCATCAACATACACCCTCCAGGACAAAGGTTCCTGCAAGGATACCATGCCAACTAATTTTCCATCCATGCCCTGCTTCTCTACCTCTTCTCCTAATGGGGATTCAGTGAACTCGACCACCAAATCTGCAATGACCTAACCCTTGACAGAGGTGCGAGGCATGTACTTGATGTCAAAAGCCTCTAAGATTATGCCCCACTTGGCAATCCTCTCTGTGAAATCAGCGCTCCAAAGTAATGATCGAAGCGAAAGTTGAGTTAAAACAACAATTGTGTGGGATTGGAAATAGTGGGGAAGTTTACGTGTAGCATGTACTACTACCAAAATAGCCTTCTCCAATGGTAGATAACGAACTTCTACTTCGTGGAATGACTTGCTTACATAGTAAACTGGCCTCTACACACCATTATCAATTCGTATTAGCACCAAGCTTACAGCATGAGAAGCCACAGCAATGTAAGAAAACAAGACCTCGTCCACCTCGGGCTTGGACATGACAGGTGGCCGAGAAAGGTATTCCTTAAGCTGTTGAAAGGCCAATACACACTCCTCGGTCCACTCAAATCCCTTCCACTTATTTAACAACTGAAAGAAGGGTCTGCATCTGTCCGCTGACTAATAGATAAACCGGTTCAAGGCAGCAATCATTCATGTAAGCTTTTGGACATCTTTGGGATTCCAAGGTGGTTGCAGACTGTTAATTGCCTTAACCTGATTAGGGTTGACCTCAATTCCACGATGAGTGACCATATAGCCTAGAAACTTGCCTAATCCCATGCCAAATGAGCACTTGGAAGCATTAAGGTGCAGTTTGTACCTCCTCAGTATTTCAAAAATATCCCCAAGGTCCCTCACATGCTCGAACACCACCTTACTCTTCACCATCATATCATCTATATAGACTTCAATATTCTTGCCCAATTGTGGCTCAAACATCCTAGTCATCATCCTCTGATAGATAGACCATGTGTTCTTCAAATCAAAAGGCATCACCTTGTAGTGGTAATTTCCGGTAGGAGTGACAAAAGCTGTTTTTTCCTGATCACCCAATGCCAATGGTATTTGGTGGTATCCCTAGAAGGCATCTAAAAAATTCATCCGAGGATGGCCTACAGTTGCATCCACTAACTGGTCTATCCGAGGCATAGGGAAAGGGTCTTTTGGATAGGCCTTATTTAAATCTGTGAAGTCCACACACACTCGCCACTTCCCATTTTTCTTCTTCACCACTACAATATTGGCCAGCCACTCAAGATAAAACACCTCTTTAATGGCCCCAGTCTACTTAAGCTTCATCACTTCATCTTTGACAGCATCGGAATGGTCTTTAGATGAACGCCAAGGTGGTTGCTTTTTGGGGATGACAGATAGATTGACATTCAAATGATGACAGATGAAGCTCAAATCCACCCTAGGAGCTTCGTAAGCACTCCATGCGAATACGTCAATGTTCCTCCTGAAAAACTCTATCAGCCCTTCCTTCTCCTGAGGAGGCAGTTGAGCTCTGACCTAAAAAAACTTCTCTGGATTGTCACCTACAACAATTTTCTCTAAATCCTCACACTTCGCCTCCTCGGCTGTCCCATCCACGAGTAACACCGAAGTCCTTGATTGCTATAAACCCCTATCAGCAGAGGTCGAGGACCTGGTTTCAGGCTGATGCATAATAGCGGCAACCAAGCATTGTCTAGCCACGAACTGGCTCCCAACTAGCTCCTCGATCCAATCCCTGGACGGATACTTCACTTTCAAATGGAAGGTGGAAGAAACAGCCCCAAGGGCATAGAGCCAAGGTCGTGCCACAATAGCCGTGTATGGAGAATAAGCATCCACCACAATAAAATCCATCTCCACCACCTCTGAGCTTGCCTGCACGGGTAGTCTAATCTGACCCTTTGAAATAACAACCTTTCCATCAAAGCCCATGAGAGGTGAATCATAACTCGTCAAATCCTCCGGCTTCAAATTTAGCCCCTTATACAAATCAGGATACATAATCTCAGCCCCACTACCCTAATCCACCAACACCCTCTTCACATCATACCCCCCCTATCCTGAGGGTGACTACTAGGGCGTCATCATGTGATTGTATAGTCCCAGCCTTATCATCGTCCGAGAAGCTCAACACTGGTTGAATCTCTACCCTAGCCCTCTTTGGCTCATGTCCAGAATCCTCGACAGGTGGCCGAACCACAGACATCACCCTGGACGGATGAGAACCAGTCCGTCCTAGGGCAGCGAGGATGACATGAATTGTGCCCAAAGGGACTCTTGAAGAGGCATCTTGTCACGACCCAAATCCATGCAACATGAATTTAGATGCATGACTAACTTGCTGAATTTATATAACTCCATAAACATAATTAATCCAAAATAAATTAAAACTCCAAAGAAACAATACTCTTTAAAAAAAAACCTCTTACAAAAATCTAAACTCCACAAATTGGAAATAATCTACACTGTATAAAACATGAATTACAAAATAAAGGTGACTAAAATTCTATAAGTCTTCAAGTAATACTGAAGTCGCCTACAACTTTCACGCTCTACCTTGCACCTTACAAAGCGATCCAAAGGTTCTATATTCCCAACTACACTTTAATCTGAAAACAGTAATTGATGGGGTGAGCCACACATCTAGTAAGTAATTATACAGAATACACAACAGAATAGAGTCAAGCAAAACACGAGTATTTTGATTTTTCACAAACTCATTCAATAATATCAAAAATGATTATTCCAAAACAGATAATGAATCACTTAATACACATATAATCACATTTTAAAATCATTAGAAAACACATACATATAATTTATCAGAGCACAGTGTCACATATACACATCACATATTCTCGCATACAATCCTATGAGTGGATACCAACATCTAACCCCTGCTGGTGTGGGATCAACACATATTCTTACATACAATCTTGTGAGCGGATTTACACATATATCTGATCAATTCTGAAAACACTTATTTGAGTCACATATCAAAAAACAAAATCTATACAAAATAGAATAATTTTCTTAATATTAGCAATTATTCCAACAATAAAGGCATATCGAATATCTCAATATTAAATTAAAACATAAATCAAAGGATGCTTGATTCTCTTAGGGAATGGATAAGAACTGAAGAGTTTATATAAATATTTTTACAATTCTTAAGTAAGTCTGAAAACCCAATTTGCTAAAAGAAACGTCTTAAATACCATTTGGAAAATAAGAATATGTCTTTGTAATCACTTGGTTTTAACAAATTTAAAGAACAAGAACCTTTTTAGAAAACTTACATTGAGACTCAATTCTTCTCTGAAAATAGTTTAGTTTAGAAATCATCTTTTAAATGAAATTCAAATGTTCAAAACTTTATTTAAAATTCAAAGTTTCTCTTTAAAACATCATTTAAAAGTCGAAATTTCTCTTTCAACGGTGTAAAAATGCTTTTTGATAAACTTTTGAAAAAGTAAGCTTAAAAACATAACTTTTGAAAATTTTGACTTCTAAGAACCTAAACAACAAAACTTGTGTATATTATGCATAATTACTTACCTCTCTTGCTAATACTTCTGAACACAGCTGAACACTTTAATCTTCCGTAAGCTCTAAACAAAAGAATGCTTTAATCAGTAAGCATGAAATCTAATCCTTACAACCCTTTTCTTTCCTACTGTCCTACAAAAATCAGGTATGAAAACTACTTTCATATATACCATTGAATTAAGCAATTTAATATTCCTTATCAAAGTCTCACCACAACAATATTTCCCCAAAACTAATCTGTACTCCTAGAGTTCAAACAAATTTCTATAACCACAATTAATATTCTAGGCCGCCCTAAGATACTCTAAGATCCAAAAATATATATATATATATATATATATATATATGGTATCCATAGAAAATCCCTACCCGTAGGACTTAGCAACCCATAGCATGTATTGACTAAATTTTTTGAAACTCGAAACAATATTATAGATTACAATAAGACTCAAGAATTCAGCACTACTCCAAGGTTGCGTTAACTCCAGGAACTTTTGAGACTGAATCCTTTTATATATTTCTATATAAAAATATCTATTCATTGCACTGTCATGAGCGTTCAGGGATTTCGTGAAAAAAAATCACTTAATAACATAAAAACAAGAATTTTTGAATCTATATATTGGCCTTATCCAAACGACATTACTAAAATTGTAAGACACAAAATTTCTAAGGGCTTATCACCTATTCATGCGTTCATATGGAATAATCATGCAAACCTTTTTAATTTTTGTCTCTATCAGTGAGAAATCATACCTTGAACAAATTGTTTCTCTTCAATTGTATTTGTTCTAAACTCCAAGGGAACAACACACTTCCTAGCCTCCTTAGTGGTGAAACCCTTCTTATGAAAACCCTAATTTATCTCTTCATCTACCTTATATTTGACGCATCAAAGATGTGGGCTTAGTGGGGTAGTGGGCTATAGTTTAAAACCCTCTTAAACTTATCTTTTTAGTTTCCAAGAGGCCCATAAAACATCTTCCTCTTTTATTTATTTATTTAATTAACTACTGCACTAAATTGTATGCACTAAAACTTTAATCTCCTCACCTATTTTGTAATACCACAAAATTGTCTACTCTTATCTTACTATGCACACACATATAGTACCTCAACTCTATATTAATAATGATGATGACGGTGATGATCGTAAAATCAAATCGGGGTATTACACATCTCTTCGAGGCTCCAAACCTACCTGGCCCTCTTGCCCAGTGGAATGATACAAAAATTGCTTCAGCCTCCCCTCTCAGACCAGCTGCTCCAAGTGATTCCACACAAGGTTCTATAGTCCTCTGTGGTGTGCCCTCAGTCCTGGTAGTATTGGCAATGAAGGCTTTGATTGCGGTTCATGGGGTCACCTCCCATCTTGTTTGGCCATTTGAAGAATGGCTTGTTCTTGATTTTCTCCAAAACTTGGTGTACTGGCTCTCGGAACACCGTGTTAACCATTTAAGTAGCTGTAGACCCCGATTGCCCAGCAAAGTCTCTTCGGGGCCGGTTGTTGTTGTATTGGTCTGACTTGAAATCCCTCCTCTCTTGAGGGATAACCTTAGCCTTCCCTTTCCCCTGTTGCTGGTCCTCCTCGACCCGCTTATACTTGTCAATTCGGTCCATGAGTTGACGTATGTTGTTGACAGGTTTCCCAGTCAAAGACTTCCTCAAACCATGCTCAGCCAGTAGACCGACCTTGAAAGTTCTTATGGCCATGTCATCAAAGTCATCGTCGATCTCATTAAACATCTCCCAGTATCTGTTTGAGTACGTTTTCAGGGTCTCCCCTTCTCGCATGGCCATAGACAGTAGGGAATCTAAGGGCCAAGGAACCCTGCTGCACGTAATAAAGCGAGATCCAAACGCCCGAGTGAGTTCCTTGAAGGAATCAATGGATCTTGCTCCCAAGCCATCAAACCACCTCATGGCCACGGGCCCCAAACTGGAGGGGAATACTTTGCACATCAAGGCCTCATTCTTGGAGTGCACAGCCATTCTCTGGTTGAAGTGGCTCACATGCTCCACAGGGTCTGTTTGACCATTGTACATGGTAAATGTTGGTTGAGCGCTCTGCTCATCACATCATTTCCCAAACCTTTGGAGGATAAGCTCCTGTTTCTGCGCTCATGGTGGTAATCCTCATCATACGAGAAAGACTCACTAGAGGGAGTCCTTGACCTAGGTCTATAGCTACCATCCTCCTCATCGCCAGAAGAGAAGTCAGTATTAGAGGGAGTTCACCTTCGCCGTTCGTGACGCAACTTCCTTTTCAGATGATCAATCTCCAGTTGCATGGCTTTGGTATTCTTCTCATGAGAAAGGTGGCTCTCGCTTCGAGACTGGCTCCTGTTAGTATGGGTGGTATGTACACTAACCTCCCGGTCCCTTCTCTGTTCAAGATTAACAAAATGATCTTGACGTTGGGACCCTATAAACTCCTCCGAATTCGGACCTGAACCTACCATAGCTGGACGTTAATTTCACTGCAGTACCAGTAGCTCCCCACAGACGACGCCAATTGTAAGGTCACAATTTGACTTCTAAGCCCAAAGGATGAATGAACTTAGGCCCAAAGAGCCCAATACAATGAATTTGTAGAGAGTGGGTTGGAAAACTGGGCTTTAATGAATCAGACAACAAGCAAAGTGGATCCAAATGACAAAAAAATGAAGATAAACTGGTTTAATCTAAAGAAAATCATCCTCGACATAATCCCAAGGAGATTAGTTCTTATATATATATTCTCAAGTTTGATTATAAGTTCACTTCTTGATTGCTACACTGTTTTTCTCTCAATTTCTCGATCACCTTCTCTCATGGCCTTCTCCCTATTTTATACTATTCCTTTGCCTTAATCTCTACCCTCCACGTGTAGATTAGATTAATGATGTTGATCCCTGTCACATCAGCACCTTCCTAAAGTCTCTAGAGAGTAGCTGTAAGGCTGAAAACTACTGTTCAAGTATCACTTCCTCATTAATGCAGCTAGAGGGTTAGCTGCAGAGCATTCAATGCGGTGGTAGCAGCTTTCCCTTAGATATTTCCCACATTCAAATTGTCCTGTACATTCATAACGTATATCTTAATCAATAGAATTTTCTAGAATGTTACCCTGGATGACAGGACACTCTTTCTGACCTCTGCTTCGCTTAGCCAAGGAGATGCTCCTCCTCGGCTTACATTCCCCAGCATTCTCACTCGTAACTCACTCATAGAGTCCTGAGTCTTACATATTCATTATTGTTTATCTGTACTCGGACGGCAAAGTGTTCTCGGACAAGGCCCAAGGCCCAACATACGTTCTTGGGCCCTTTATCCCTGCAGTTATAATATATTATATGAATTTGGTAGATTCTCTATCAGTTTTTTGTATAATATACATTATATAATATATTTAAATACTTTTGGATTGTTTTGATTCGTAGGAAAGAGAATTTGAAATTTGAAAAGAATAAGATTCATAAAGCGTGTAAAGAAATCATCCAGTATTATTGTTGCTACGGTTGGTGTGGCTTCATTCTTGGACCTTTTCAATATTTAACCCAAAAAAAAAAACTGACTTACAAATAGCAATTTCAAAGAAGATCCACAGATTTCTTGTGTTTCTAAGAAAGTTGAAAGATAAAAAGTTGAGAAAAAGTAACCAACTAAAGAAATTGTTCAGTATTATTGTTGCTACCATTGGTGTGGCTTGATTATTGAACCTTTTCACTATTTAACAAAGAAAATTGACTTACAAATAGAAATTTTGGAGAAGACCCATAGGTTTCTTGTGTTTCTAAGAAATATGAAAGATAAAAAGTTGAGAAGAAGTTACCTAATGAATATGAATCACTATCTATACCCAAAAGATTATAACCCTTCAATAGACACATTTTCATTCAATAATCACATTTTCATTCAATAGGCACACTTTCGGCCAATAAGCACCTTTAATATATATCAAATATGAAGGGTTATAACCTTTCAATAGGCACCTTTTGGTATATCCAATTTGAATGATTATAACCTTTCAAAGGGCACCTTTTAGTATACACACACACACAAAACACAAACTACATTAGAGATCCAACATTATGTCTCTTATTCATTCCCACAAAAAACTAATAAATAAAACATTACTTCTTTTTTTTCCTTGAAACTAATCCAATAGCTATTCCCGTGCATCGCACGGGTTAGCAACTAGTGTGTGTGTGAGTGTGTATATTTGTGTGTGTATTTTATATTTTATGATGCATGAATTAGCGACTAGCAAGAATAATATCACTACAATATGAGATTCATGCATGTAGATCTTACATAAATGTGAGACAAATTTTGGTTGTCTTGATTTTATGCAGGTAACAATAATTTTTTATTTATTTTATGTAACAAAATAGGTATAATAATATCACTCTCACATGCACGTGATTCATGCATGTGGATTTTACATACATGTAAAAGGAGTGTTACATAAATTTCTTACATACGATACTTTCTGAATAATCACAGATAAATAAACACACATATAAAATGCTGGAAATAGGGGTGTGCATGGGACGGATTGAGCAGGTAAATGCCAATATTTCTATCCAATTCGCCACTAGTGAGTTGAGAAAATTTTAATCTACCACAGACCCACCAAAGTCTAAACCCAGCGGATTGGTTACAAAGTTTGGCAGTTTCAACTTAGCGGGTTAGGCGGGTTGGGTGGGTTGGCATTAACAATGTTCTTTTTTTAAAAAAAAACTATCACAAACTACAATTTGTCATTGAATAATCTCAAAATATAACTAATGCATACCAAAAATTAAAGGTAGATTTCATTGAATAATCTCAATTCCAACACAAACATAGGGTCAATGAAAAAGCAATATATCATCTCTAACAAACCTTGTCTCCAAAAAAAAAAAAAAAAAAACAGTAGGCTACTACCTTACAACTAAGGAAAATTAAATTAACAAACTCAAAGTCTTAACATTCCCAAAGTCACATCAATTATTCAAAATAATAACATACCAACATAACAAATAACCTTCAAAATGGTATGCATGTTCTTGAAAACAATTATCACAAATTGTGTATATATATATAAATATATATACACACACTTGCATACAAGGATAACCAACCTTGGTGCCTAAACTAACTGTATTACAAACTATAAGAACCACTAAGAGTATTAAACGTGCACAACAGTATAATTAACTCTATTATTAGAAACTAAATGACCTCTAGCTTTTCAAAAAGATTAAGGAAGAAATAGACAAAACAGTAAGAAAGAAGGAGAGAGAGGAAGCAGTTGAAGGAGAGTTAGGACCGGCCTAAGTGAAGCACACCTTGGGTCAGCTTGTGCACAAGTTAGGCCATCCCAGTATAGACACACCTTGCCAGAAGTCTTGAATGTACAGCGTGCTCACAGTAGGAATAGCTATCACAGATATTATAGCAGGAACACAATACAACAAGGTAACTAAAACATATTTACGAATATCACTAACGCCTAAATAACAACAAAGGAAGAATAACAAGGTTGTGGCAGAATAATACAACCATGAATATCAAGATTATGACAAACAATTCAGCAATAAGGTAACAAATTAATTATTCATCAACCAAAAAGTAGAGCTTGTCTGCCCAAAGAAATGGGCTTAGTTTTTCAACAAACACAAGTCCAAAATGGGAGCTGATCTCCAACGTGGGTAACCTCAGAGAAGGCTTCTACCATAGAAATTACACACTTTGGAAAAAGGACCTAGATGGCTTCAACTCTAATTCTTAACTTATCAGAGAGTGGGTTTGTAGAAAGGGAGAGAAACGGGTAGCCTATTGATGCATGCCCCTATTCCTATCAATCATGTTTTTCTTTGATTTATGTGTTTTTCTTTTCTCTCTTTCTTCTTTCTTGCTCTATCTGTAATTCTTGCCGTTTTTCTTCCTTCTTTCACTATTCACAACTATTGCCTTTTACCCCTCAACTGCTTTTGACTCGTTGTGGGTGTCCTTCCAAGACTGCCCACTGGCCTGCCGACTGCCCAGCCACTACCATTACACTATGCTAGCTGTGCCACGCCTCATTCCCAGACAAAAAATGGCTTGTTTTATCTTTTACCTCTCTTTGTTCTCACTATTCTCATCTGGATAAGGGCTAAACCTCTCCCTCACCTACCTCTATGGCATGCATCCAGTGACTCCGACTCATACTTACTTCTTTTAGGTGAGATGTCATCCCTATATTTGAATCCTTTGTTACCCATGGGCTTTTGGGTTGATGCTCTTGCCAGTCCCATTTTCCACATCCTTACCTCTTTTGGGCTTTATTGGCCAACATTCCTATTGTGCTAGCCCATTTCCCATATTCTTACCTCTTTTGGGTTTTATTGGCCAACATTCCTATTGTGCCAGTCCATTTTATTATTTGGGCTTCTTCGATCCATTTGCTTCTTCTTTACCTCTTTTACTCTCATTGGCTTATGCTAAATCCGTTGGGCTTCCTCGGCCCAATTATTACATCTTTACCTCTCATTACTTTTTGGGCTTATTAGCTTTTAAACCAACCCAATGAATTTGCTAAATCATTTCTTGGGCTTCTTCGGCCCATTCACCCCCTCTTTACGTCTTATTGTTCCCATGGATTTACTACTTCATTCCTTGGCCTTCCTCGGCCCATTTGCTTCTTCTTTACCACTTATTATTCTTATGGACCATTATTCCTGCCATTCTGGTCTACTGGGCTTTGCTTTACTATTTTCTCTTCCCATTTTCTTCATATTGTTGGGTTTCCTCTGCTATTGGCCATTTTGTCAAAAGTAGGCATCAACAGGGTTTTAATGTTGACTTTTTACTTTTTATTTAAGGAATTGATTACTAATTAGCTATAAAAATTGATTAGGTGAATTGATTAACTTTAAATATATAATATAATGTTGAACAGTTTAAATTAATATATATTACTTTTTTATATGTATAATTAAGCGGGCGGGTTAGGTTGTAGCAGGCTGGCAATTTTTCAATCCGTTAATTCGCTATTTTGGGGGTCTAACCCGCCCAATCCAAACCCCCTAACTTAATAACCTGCAAGGGATGAGCAGGTTAACTGCGGGTTGGGCAGGTTGGCAGGTTAAGCGGATATTTTGCACACCCCTAATGGAGATGCAATTGTGGAATTTAGGGCTTTCTATATCCTTTTACTTATGCAAAATGTGTAACCAAATATTTATATATTAATATTAGTCAATATATGTTAGGCTTCATGACTAAATATAGTGGCTTTAAGGTTTGAATGTGATTTAATAGTGTATTAGAGCTTAACAATAAGTAATGTTAAGTTGTCATTTTTTAAGAAAAATAAAATAAATAAATAGATAGGTTTGAAATTATTTTGGATTCATTAAATATATGTGAAAAATTTTGAGATTAAATTGCTAAAATTTTATAGAATTTGAACCGAAATGGACCAAATTTACTGAACTAGACTGAAATAGACCAAAGTGGAACGAAATGGACTAATTGGACTAAAATGGACCTTAAGGGACCGAAATGAAGCAAATTGGACTGAATGAATTGATGTGGACCAAGTGTACTGAAATAGACCGTAAGGGACCAAATTGGATAGAAGTAGACCAAAATGGACCGAAGCAGACAGTATAGACTGATGTAGACTAAAATTGACAGTATGGACCGAAGTAGACCAAATTGGACCAAAATTGATAAAATGGACCAAAGTAGACTGAAATGGACTGACGTGTACTAAATAGACCGATGTGGACCAAAAAGGATAGAATAAACCAAAGTGGATCGAAATAGACCAAAATGCTAAGCTAATGTAGCTCACAAGAGCGTAGCAATAATAAATATTACACTTCATCTTTTATATGATTGCAATGACAACTATGAATACAAAGGAACCTAGATACATTCATGAACAGTTTTCTAAGATAAAAAAAAACCAATTGAGAATATAAATTTTATAATTTTTATTTTTGGCTATTTAATTCGATGTTATTTAATGAAAATTATGAAAAGCATGTACCCTACCATTTTTAGTATTTTATCTAAAAACTCTTTTGCTTACAATATATAGAAGGACAAAGTGAATACTACAGTTGTGTCCTTCCTACGTTTGCTTAGTATAGAAACAATACCATAACATATTAGTTATGATAATATATGTATAAATATTTGAAAGTTTTGAGTCATATATATATATATATATATTCCCATCTTAATTTTGCTGAATCCTATATAAACCCAACTTATGCTATAAATGCAACCAATTTCTTGCATGTTCAAAAGTATATCTCTGTGTTCAGTTTATTTTATGTTTTAATTCGCTAAAACATTTTGTTTTTGTTTTTTTAACCTCTAACAGACTCGCATTGTTCTATTGCCCACTACCTGATCTAAATATATGAAAAAGCTATCTGGGTTTCTCTGTTAATATCCAAGTTTTTTGGGCTCAATCCTATTCATTTTCCTCATGGGCTGGGCTGGGGAGGAGTGCAACTTAATTCAACCAAATATATAGCCTCTATATATGACCCATAAACTGACTGATACGTACTACTACCAGTGATGCTGATGAATGATCAAAGTTGTGAAAATGTCATGTTGCCATGCTGATGCTGGTAATACTTATGAATTGGTGTTGTATTTCAAATAGTATTCATCACATCAGTATCTTTTTATTCCTTTTCCGAATCCAAAATTACTACAATAACTAACACCGAGGAATAATAGATGGATGACATTCTTTGATTCCAAATCTTTCTCTGATACTTCATTTTTCATTTATATACAACTACATTGGTGATGTCATAGTAATATCAGTATTGGCCCAATAAAATTCTTGACCCTCTCGATCTGTTTTTTGCTTTGACAGAGTAGCATACTAAAGCCTTCAATTTATGTACAAGGTTTCTTCTCAAAAAAAATTTATGTACAAGGTGATGTCACAATTACTCAATTCTTCTTCTTAATTAAGCCTCTGCTTTTGCCTGTTCAATAAGGTGTCAGAATCAGTCACTGAGAGAGAAGCACACGAGGTTTGGGTTTTGTTGCTCATTTTTACATAAATAAATAAAAAACTAACTAATAATAATAAACAAGTCCTCTTCCTCTTCTTCTTCTTCTTCTTCAGTCTTCATTCACTGAGATTAAACTGACTCATGGGACTGAGTCTGACTGACTAATATTGTGAGTGATATCATATCATTGTTGGCGTTATAGTGACGAATCTCCACGTACGTACAAAACAAATGGATTCGGAATGTCACTCACAATATTAAAGAATGTCACTCACAATAGCAGTAGCCGAGGGGGCTGTCAATGGAGGATTTTATTTCCTATTGCTGTGTGGAGTATCTGGAAATGCAGAAACCAGTTTGTTTTCAACGGGAAAAGCCAAAATCCGAGGCTAGCTGCATGCATTCGTGATCAAGCCGTTGAGTTTCTGTTTTATGCAGTCTCGCCTAGACAATCCGTGTGCAATGTAATTAAGAGAATTCGTTGGGAGAGGCCTCCAATTGGTTGGAAGAAGCTTAACACTGATGGTTCTAGTTTGGGCAGCAATGGACGAGCTGGCTGTGGTGGCACCGTGAGAGATGAGCATGGGAGGTGGATAGCCGGGTTCACTAAGCATATCGGTTCAGCAAGTGCCTTTGTAGCTGAAATGTGGGGCCTTAGAGATGGTTTAATTCTGTGCAGCAACCTTAATATTCAATGCCTAATAGTTGAAGTAGATGCCAGGTCTCTTGTTGATGCGTTGCTTAATTCTGAGTATGTTAACACTGTAGTTTCTCCTTTATTGGATGACTGCAGGCATCTATTGAGCCGATTCCATCAGGTTCAGATCAGACATTGCTTCCGGCAAGCGAATCGTTGTGCTGACGTTATGGCTAGAATGGGTTCAGTCCATTGTTTAGATTTTTCTGTTTTTCATAGTCCGCCTGTGGACGCTTTGGAAGCCTTTGAGGCTGCTATGAATGGCATGTATTTTGACAGGATCTGTCCTGATCGTCTTGTAGCCCTTTAGTTTTGTTTAATGAATCGTCCTTTTTACCAAAAAAAAAAAAAAAAAAAAGAATGCTAAGGGCACATTTGGTAAAACATTTTAAATATTCATTTTCAGTTTTTAAACAACATTACAGTATTATACACATTTTCACACACTTTTTTACCTACACATATTTCAAAAAACTACAAATATCACTACTCAAACTCTTCTACCAAATGGGCTCTAAATATTGCTACCCCTAGCATGTACGCAAATTTTTAATTGAAAAACCAAGATCCTTAGCTGATACCATTATTATATTTCTTTTGTACCAATTACCATCCCTATCTTCAAGATATTGGTCCTTATTTTTTTGAGTGCATTGATAGCCAAGCTGGGACCTTGCTATTTGCATGTTTAGTACTTTTTTTTAACTTCTTTCACTCCCTCCCTAGTGAATTACTGTAGGAACAATTTCTAGCCTGCACACGAGGTAAGGGGTGTCATACTTCATGGGAGTTTTTTCACGTGCCTTTCCAGTGGATTTTTTTCATTTTCTATCTGCTTTTAGCATTGTATATCAATGTAGTTTGCATAACTCTTTTCATAATTGTTTATATAGTTTCTTGCAATTGAAAGTATTTTTTGGTTTGAGTCATAATTGACATAACTTTTATCATACAATAATCACGTTAGGATATGTTATTAAATATAATTGTTGTGTCCTAAGACTTTTAGCAAAAAGTCTTGAAATTAATATTGGGTCTTGTTATTGATTGCCCTAAAAACAAGAGTTTTAAAAAAAAAAAAAAAACTCAATTTTGTACTATAATGCAATTTTATGAAATAAAAAATACACTTGTCAATAGTATATTAGTTTGCACTCGTAAACTCATTGTAACTGTGTGTACTTTTACAACTGTTGTGAACTTGATGATAATAAAAATTGTGTTAAATAATATACCTCCAATCTCTTTCTTCTTATTATTAAAAAAAGGGCATCGGTAATGGCATCTATTGTTGCTCAAACTCTAAAGAAGTCATCAAACTTGTCTTCTCATTTTTTTTTTTTTTTTTAAATCTGATGACGATGTGGGATCATTAGGGAGTCGGGAATGAGGGATTCAAAATTGCAGAGCTTTTTAGCACCTCCCAAAGCCAAAAGACTTTGATCATAGCCTCCTGTTATTTTCAAGCGTGCTGCAATGTCAGAACTCAGAACACTGTAATTTATGTGTGTTTGTGTGAACCTATAGAAAAAAGAATCACCAGTCCCCATGGCTTCTTATATTTAGGGGGACCAACCAAACTTAGCCACTTAGGTTAATGTTGCGGGTAAAAAATTTTTGTCACCACAAACAGTTACACTCTTGCTTTATACATGCAATGCAAGTACTTTTTAGTTTTTACCCACCTAGCAATGCTTTTAAACCTGAATGCGAAGCAGAAACATAATAATTATTACTATGGCCATTCAATTGCAAACCCATCTTTGTGATTCAGTCTATAAATTATAAAGAGACATGTTAATGGATGAACTTAGAACAATTGTTAATACATTATAAGGAAATGCTAACGAATGCCCAATAATCCATTTAAAGAAAGTTTTTATAAGAAAAGAAAAAAAAAACTAATTAATGTTTCGACAGTTTTTTTCATTTCTTATAAAAGTGGTGACAAAACTTTCCTAAAATGAATTGTTAACCAGTGCCCTAAGGGTATTCGTTAGCATAACCCTACATTATAATATGAAAGTTTTGACATTATTTTTATGGAAAATATAAAAAACTGTCAACATTTATTATTTTATCATTCTCCCAATAAAATGTTTCTAAAAATAATTCTTAAACCAATATCCAGACATTTCCCAATTGTAAAAGCTCTAAGTGTGAGTTTGTGAAGCACATTTTGTGCGTTTTCCAGCGGCTACATTTTTTTTAGTGGGTCCTGTGCACTGTTCACGAAACTCATAAGTACGGAATTCAACAAATTTTAAGTTAAAATTAGGTCCCACGGCATTATTCATACATTTAAAAATTATTTTGTTACAGTGTTTTCAATTTTCAATTTTCAGCAATAAGCGGTATCTAAACAGACCCTAAATCCATTTAATATTACCTTCCAAAAAGACCCACTTCATTTATTGTTTATAACTTATAACTTCCAAGAATTAATAAGGTGTGTCTTCAATTCATTCAATGCTTGACATGTCACTTGTCCCTATAACGGTTGGACATGTAAATTTCTTTCTGTGCTAAGGCACATGCTTGCTTCATCTATGGCTAATATAGGGTAAGGATTGGAGTTGAAAATTGATCCACCTAGGAGGCTAGGACATTATATGGATCTAGACCAGAATTTCATGGACCTCCAAGCCTATTCAAAAAGTAATCATATATCCAAGTCCAATGGTTTCCATGATAAGGATGAAAAATATCAACAATTATCACTTCCGCCTCTTATACATATAAAATGAAAAATCACATAGAATGTGATGAGTATTACTCTTTCTATCCATATTCACAATGCGTATTCTTTAGTCAAACCAAATTTATTTCAGTTTGATATTTTCATTTGAATCAAACATGTAAAAATCTATGCCAAAACAAATGGAAGCTAAGGTCAAATATCTAAATACCATTCAATAAACATTACTAGTCTTATTAATACAATTATATCCTATAAAACTATTTAGAGATGGATTTATTAAAGATAGTTAAATTTGAATACTTTCCCAGTTCCCACCCAAATTCTTATTCTTCTTCCTTCCTTCAATCAAGAGTTCATACACACAAATTTATGAGTCTTAATTAAACCTCAATCTAGACAGTCTGTTCTCTATAGTGCGAGCTCACGTGCTCATCACGTGTTAGAATGAACCCTGGCACGTCAAAAACTACTCATCCCAAATGCCTCTAACGTAATGTTTGGGTTCTCTGAGGCTGACGAGAACAAATTACCAATTAAAATTTGACATGTGTGATGCCAAGAGTGAGAATACCACCTGTTGGCTGTTGGGTATTATGTCCAGTCAAGCTAAAGATGTTTCCTTGCATTATTGCATAATAAAGTTTCTAATTATATTATATCTGCTAACAAACAAAAACACACTCCCAATCCCACTCCCACTCCCACTGCCCCACACACACAAAATATATATCCCTCCTACTAAGGGAAAAGTAAGAAAAAGACAAATAATGAATTTATAATAATTGGAGGTTCAATATATATATATATATGTAGGGATTAGGTCTGAGCACTTCTACTTTGGATGAGTGGACTCAGGCCCAACTAGCTCAATACAATAAATTTGTAGAGAATGGGTTTAAGAACTAGACTTTAGTGAGGATAGCAATGAATGAACATGGTTATGGGTAAACTAAGTAACAAGAAAATGAGTTTTAAGTATGAAATCTTGTCCTGAACACTTGTCCGAGGAGCTATTTGTTCTTATCATTTCCTCAGTGCTTGGTTGCAAAGGTTACAAAGATGATACAAGTTGCTACAGAGTTTTCTGCTCCCAACCTCCGATCCTCTTTTCTGGAGGATTTCTTACATTATATACCCCATTTTAGTTGATCTTGGCTCTCCATTTGTTGATTATGCAGGTCACTACTTGAGTGCTTGTCCCATCAGCCGTCGTCCCAAACCTTCTGTGAGTTGCAGCAACCAAAGCAGCACTGTTCAGGGGTCATTTCCTCATTAATGCGGCCAGAACGTTAGCTGTGGGCATTTAATGTGGAGGTGACAGTTTCTCTTTATATTGCTCCTCCACCAAGCTCCCATGGCTGACCCACTGTACTCGTCCTGTTTCTTGAGATGCTCTACAAGGCTGCCCTTGATGGCGTGTTGCTCTTCCCTTCTATGATCTTGGTTCGCCGAGGACAGGATTGTCCTCGGCGATGCTCCTTCTCAATTCGGACTTTCTTCGTTCGTCCTCAGACATTTCTTCTTCCTTGGCGTGGGCCTTGGGCTTAGTATAAAGTGGGTCGGGGAGGCCAAATTCTTTGACCCCACAATAGCCCCTCAAAATCCTGCTGTCCGGCTCCTCAGACGAAGAGGGGGGTTTTGATGTCCTCGGGCCTTTATCATGGCTTGTCAAGTCTTGTCCTTCGTCAGCGCCAGAGCCTTTTTGCTTGTCCAAGGCACGTTCCTGACGTTTCAGTATATGGAGCTCGCCCTCATTAAATTCTGGCGGCTCTGTGCTTCCCACGTTCAACGATGTGATGGTAATCAAACGGTGGGGATTTCTCTAACTTTATGGGCGGGAAAACCCGCACGGTTTTTTTTTAATCGAAGGTATAAATACCCATTTGAACCGATTCGCCTCTTTACTTCCACATTCAAGAGTTCTTGCGCACGTATCCTGAGTTCTGTCAAATCTCCAGCCCAACTCGCGTTTCTTTTCAGCATAAAAAGCCTGTCCGAGGAGCTTTTCCTCATTTCTATAAGTTTCTACTCTTTCTAACTCATATTTTCTCTCCTCTAAGTTTCCTTTTCTCTTATTCCTCTCTTTCTTTCGTCCTTCCTTGAGTCCTTTAGCCGTTTCTAGGGATGGGTAGGTTTAAAAAGTTGGTTGAGTCTGAAGAGGCAATGGAGAAATTCATCGCCGATTATAGGATTCCCAGTAATGTAGGCTTGAGATACTGTGAAGAAGGGGAGTGGTATTTTAGGAAGCAAGATGATGAAGTGGTGATTCCCATAATCGCCTTCATTGAAGGTGGTATGAGAATCCCTATGGGGCGGGTGATGAGAGATTACCTTAGGCATTTCCGATTAGCTCCCACCCAGTGCGCCGTCAACATGTTTAGGATCATGGGTTGTGTGGACGCTTTAAACGAGAAAATGGGGTTGAGGTTGACCCATCACGATGTAAACTGGTGCTACAATCTCCAACACCTAAAGAGTAAATCCTACTATATGAAAACGAGGGATGACAAGGTTCGGCTTATTCAGTGCCTCCTAGAGTCCAGCAAAGGGCTGAATAAAGACTTTCTCATCGTGTCAAGGAGGTGGCACAACGGCCTTCCTAGTCCGACAGAGGAGAGGGCACCAGGTGGGGTATTTAGAGTAGGACTGGGTCTGATCTTTTGTGTTGTCATAGTTTGCACCGTTTGGCTGCTAATATGAATATACTTTCTTTTTTGCAGATCCACACGCCTTTGACCGACACTTTCACTTGGTCAACCGAGAAGATTTGGCAACCATCCTTAGGGCGGAGGTTTTTGTGAACGAAGCTGATAACCAAGTCAGAGTCGCTCACAAGATCCTCGGGTACGATCCCATCCAGAAATCGTTCTCGGCTCTGAAGTACGTGATCAGAGCCAAAGATCCTCGACTTCACAGAATCACCATAGCAGAACATGGGTTCTTGATTACCGAAGGATCCCCTATCCCAGAAGGCGCTCCGTTGGCAAGCCCTTCTTCGTCTCATCAAGCTGTAGAGGCCGAGGACGATTTTGGTGTATTCGACTAAGTTAACCTATCTGAGGATCCCTCTGATGACTTGGGCGACCCCAGTTTGACTGAAGCGGATCTCCTATCAGTAGGGGCTTCTTCTCAGGCCGAAATGAGTTTTAAGAAGAAACCTTTAACTGACTTGCTTGACCTGATTGAGGGCCAACCGGGGAAGGATGCGCCGTGGAAGCCACAGTCCAAGCTTCCTCCTCCCCCAACCAAGTCTCAGTCAATTCAGACCAGGTCCTCTTCCACCCAATTACAACCATCATCTCCACAGTCCAGACTTCTTCCTCCCCAGTCTACTCTGCCTCCTTGGCTTGAGCCCGCCGATCCGAAAAGGAAAAGGGGTTCTAAGGGCAAGGAGCCCATGGATGGGGGGAGACTTCGTTCCTCTCAAGAAGAAAATGAAGCCTCACGAGCTTCAAAACAACTGAAAATCGGGCACCAAAGTCAAGAGAAAGAAGTTGCCCCTCAGTCTGAGGCCTAGGCCTGGCTTCCTGCCCCAATGCTTCATAGGGAGCCTTTGATGGACAACGCATCTCTCAGGGACTTCCGAGGGCGTGAAGGCACCTATGTGGCCGATGCGTTGGAGAGGTCCCTACTACTTCCCGCCAACATGGTTGAGTTGGGGAATTTGAGAAGGTAGGAGGTCTTCCTCAGCACCAAGATGTACTTGGGCATGGTAAGACTTCTAACACTTGTGACTTCGTTGATTTTCGTTCCTCGATTTCCAACTTACCAGGTGTTTGTTTCAATTGGCAGGCTGTCCAGGTTATTTATAGGCTAGAAGAGGCAGCCAACGACCAGGGCAGGGCCCTGGAGCTCGAGCGTGACAAGCGCCTAGATGCCACGCGGACCCTTAAGAACTCTGAGGCCGATCTCTTGAAAGCGAGGGAAGCTCTAAAGGAGATGACAAGGGCCAAAGATAGCACTGAGTCAGGCCTAGCTGGCGCTCAAAAACAGGCCGAGGACCAGACGAGGCGCCTAATCGAAATTGAGGATCAGCTGAAGATTGCCAAGGAGCAAATCACTAATCTAAAGAAGAAGCTGGCCGAGGCGGAGGGGGCTAGGAACGCCGCGGAGTGGGCCAGGGATGAAGCCTTGAGGGCTAAGGTGGAGGCAGAGTTCGCTAGGACAGAGGCCGAGAGCTCCAAAGAGAAGGCCGAGGAGGAGGCTTATGCCTTGGGAATGGATGAGACCTAGGCCACTCTTACGGCTCAAGTACCTGGGGTGTGCAGGCTTTACCGTTTCCAGGTTTGGAATGAAGCCCTTAAGCAAGCTGGAGTTGAGGCTTTATCTGACCTTTGGAAGGTAGAGAATGTATACTACCCTCCTGCCATCCGAGAGCCAAGTCCTCCTAACTCCGAGGCTGGTACTTCTCTCGAGGTGGTTGAGGCAGGCCATCTTGACACTGCACTTGCTTCAACTTCTCCTGATGAGCCTGCCAAGGAGGCTGAGCCCTCTGGGGTAACCAAAACAGATAAAGACCCTGACCAGGAAGCACCCCAAGATGCTGCAAAGCCCTCAGCTGATGCCCAGGCCCCTCACGCCGAGGAGACAGCTCTCCTTGTGGTGCCTCTGCAGGCTATTCCCCTAGGCGAAAGCCCTGAAGCCGCTTTAGATCAGCCTCCCAAGGGGGGAATGAAGATCAAGTTAAAGAAATAGGCTGCCTCTGTTGTGCTTTTGCCTCATGTTTCTTTCTCTTCTCCTTTTTTTTTTTTTTTTTTTAGATATTCGAACTATTGTAATGGAACACTTGGATTGAATATATGCAATTCCCTTTTCACGTGTTAATTGTCACTGTGATGGGTTTTGTTATTTATATAACTTGTGCTTTAATTATTAGCTAAACAGTCTCAACAGTGTGACTTGTTTTCCATTTTTGAAACAGAAGCCAAAAAATGTAAAGTCCATAATGATAATTTTCACTTAGATTCTGATTAACAATTGAGCCACTTTATTATTACGACTTGCTTTTGATGAATGGACTATAAAAGGCAATAACCTTATAACATGAATCTTATACCTCATGAGTTGGTTATCATAACGGGTAAAAAATGCTAAGCAAGCAACACTTATAAAGACAAACTTTTAAATCCTAAGATCTAATGCCCCAGCACAATGTGCAAGGGCATTCAGAAGTATGTTCCAAAAATTTACTGACCTCCAGGAAACAATTAGCTACTGACTTTGCAAAGGAGTTACGTTCAATGTACCTTAGAGTGCCTTAAGTGATGCTCATGGGCTTGTGTTTGTTTGCATCTTTATCAAATGAGGACAGGACAAGTGGTCTTAGGTGCCAGACTCCCCTTTGGCTGTATTTGTAACTCAGATGAATGCTCAAGCTCGTTAATTTCCTCAAAAGTTATGGTCCGAGGAGTCACACAACACTCGGAATCTGTTTAATGCTCAGGCTTTTGTTGAAAGTAGTTAGTTTCCCCATAGGTTTGAGTCCGAGGACCATGCAAGACCTTGGTTCTGTCTGACACTTAGATTTTCTGGAAGTAACTAGTTTCCCCATAAGTTTGAGTCCGAGAACTATGCAAGACCTTGGTTCTATCTAGTACTTAGATCTTCATTGAAATAGTTAGTTTCCCCATAGGTTTAAGTCCGAGGACCATGTAAGACCTTGGTTCTATCTAACACTTAAATTTTCAGGAAGTAACTAGTTTCCCCATAGGTTTGAGTCTGAGAACCATGCAAGACCTTGGTTCTATCTAGTACTTAGATTTTCTAGAAATAATTAGTTTCCCCATAGGTTTGAGTCCGAGGACTATGCAAGACCTTGGTTTTGTCTAGTACTTAGATCTTCATTGATGTAGTTAGTTTCCCCATAGGTTTGAGTCCGAGGACCATGCAAGACCTTGGTTCTGTCTAACACTTAGATTTTCTGGAAGTAACTAGTTTCCCCATAGGTTTAAGTCCGAGGATCATGCAAGACCTTGGTTCTGTCTAGTACTTAGACAGTTGCCAAAATACAAGACATATAATCACAATAGACTAAAAATTTGAATTCGAGAAATGCTTTTGTTAATAATAATACATTTTCAGGTTATTTACATTCCATGGACGAGGTACAGCTTTTTCATCTAAGTCTTCTAAGTAGTATGCACCTATTCCTACTACTGAAGTAATTCGGTATGGTCCTTCCCAATTGGGTCCCAACTTTCCCCAAGAGGGGTTCTTGGCAGCACCCACGACTTTCTTCAACACTAAGTCCCTTGGTGCTAACTGTCTCAGCTTCACATTGGCATCATGTCCCTGCTTGAGCTTCTGGTGGTAATAGGCCAATTGGATCACTGCTTTTTCTCTTCGTTCATCGATCAGGTCTAGGCTCTTCCCCTGCAGTCCATCGTTATTGCTTGGAGTGAAGGAGCTCGTTCTCAGCATCGGGAAGCTTGCCTCTAGAGGGATAACAACCTCGACTCCATAAGTCATGGCAAAGGGTGTCTCTCCTGTTGACCGTCGTGGTGTAGTCCGGTAAGTCCATAAGACGTGTGGCAGCTCCTCTACCCATCTTCCCTTGGCTTCATCCAGTCTCTTCTTAATCCCATTGACTATGACCTTGTTGACAGTCTCGCCCTGCCCATTTCTCTGAGGGTAAGCTGGAGTTGAGTACCTGTTTGTGATCCCCAGTTCGCAATAGCATCTTCTGAAGGATTTGCTGTCAAATTGGAGTCCATTATCTGAAATGAGGATACGAGGAACCCCGAATCGCGTAACAATGTTTCTCAAGATGAATTTCTTTTATCCACATCTCTGATGTTGGCCAATGGCTCAGCTTCAACCCATTTAGTGAAGTAATTTGTGCCGACCAACATATATCTCTTATTTCCTGCTGCCTTGGGGAAGAGGCCTATAATATCCAAGCCCCATTGGGCGAACGGCCATGGATTGGACAAAGGGTTAAGGACCCCTCCTGACTGATGGATATTCGGGGCAAACTTTTGGCATTGGTCACATTTCTTTACATATTCTAGGGCCTCCTTCTGTATCCCCGGCCACCAGTATCCCTGGGTAATGGCTCAGTGCAACAAAGATCTTACTTCTGTGTGACTCCCACAGATCCCTTCATGCAACTCTTCAAGCAGTACTTCTGATGCCTCGGGGTGAATACACAGTAAATATGGCCCAGAATAAGAGCGTTTATACAATTTGTGGTCCTCGGACAACCAGAACCGAGGAGCTTTTCTTCGTATTTTTTCAGCCTCCATCTTCTCCTTGGGCAGAATATCATCTTTGAGGAATCTCACTATGGGGTCCATCCAACTAGGCCCCACCCTGACTTGATGGATATGAACCCTGCCTTTTGCAACCTCATTTGGTCTACCCAGATGCTTGACAAGAATAATTCGAGGCAGATCCCCGGTCGAGGAGGTAGCGAGCGTGGCCAATGAATCTGCGTGGGTGTTTCCACTTCTGGAGATGTGTGACAAGCTGAAGAGATCGAAGTCTAATTGTAGGCGTTTGACCTGGCTTAAGTACTCTTGCATCCTCGCATCTCTGGCTTCCAACTCTCCCTTTACCTGGCCCACTACTAATCTCGAGTCCGAGAACATCTCTACTGCTTTTCCTCCTATTTTCTGCACCATGGCCATTCCTTATAACAAGGCCTCATACTCAGCTTCGTTATTCGTGGCCAAGAACTCAAGTCTCAAGGATTTATCAATGATAGCCTTCTTAGGAGATATTAGGACTAGCCCTACTCCAGACCCTCTTTAATTTGCTGCGCCATCAACGTTCACCTTCCAACATAGAGGTCCTGGCATAGAGATTACCCCAACCAATTTTTCATCCATGTTTTGCTCCTCGGCTACTATTTCTACTGGTGGTTCAGCAAATTCGGCCACCAAGTCAGCTAGGACCTGGCCCTTTTTGGAGGTCTGAGGCATGTACTTGATGTCAAAAGCTCCCAGAATTGTGTTCCATATGGAAATCCTTCCAGTGTAATCAGCAGTCCGAAGTACGGACTTCAAGGGCAGTGGGGTTAGAACAACCACTGTGTGGGCTTGGAAGTAATGGGGAAGCTTTCGTGTAGCATAGACCACAGCTAGTATGGCTTTCTCTAAGGGTAAGTATTTGACCTCAGCTTCGTGTAGCGATTTGCTCACGTAATAGACTGGCTTTTGAAGGCCATTGTCATCCCGTATTAGCACCAAGCTCACAACATGAGGGGCCACAGCAATATACGCGTATAGGACTTCATCGGCCTTAAGACTAGACATGATAGGTGGCTGGGATAGGTATTCCTTGAGTTGCTGGAAGGCCACAATACAGTCCTCGGACCATTCAAACCTTCTCCACTTGTTGATCAAGAGATAGAATGGTTTGCATCTATCCGCCAACCTGGAAATGAATCGATTCAGGGCTGCGATCATTCCAGTAAGCTTTTGGACCTCCTTGGCGTTTTGCGGTGGTTTTAGATCGTTAATAGCCTTGATCTGGTCAGGATTAACCTCAATTCCCCTATGAGTAATCATGTAGCCTAAAAACTTGCCTGATCCCACACCAAATGAGCATTTGGAAGCATTTAAGCGTAGCTTGTGCTTTCTTAAGACATTAAAGGTATTGTCGAGGTCTCCTAAATGCTCGAACACCACTTTACTCTTTACCACCATATCATCAACATAGATTTCGATGCTCTTGCCCAGTTGCGGTTCGAACATCCTCGTCATCATCCTTTAATAAGTGGACCCTGCATTCTTCAGGCCGAACGACATTACCTTGTAATGGTAGTTCCCAGTAGGTGTCACGAAGGTTGTCTTCTCCTGATCCTCCAGGGCTAGTGGTTTTTTTATGGTAGCCTTGAAAAGCATCTAAGAAGCTCATCCGAGGATGGCCCACTGTTGCATCCACCAGCTGGTCTATCCAAAGCATGGGGAACGGGTCTTTTGGGCATGCTTTATTTAGGTCCGTGAAGTCTACACAAACCTACCATTTTCCACTCTTCTTCCTGACCACCACGGTATTGACCAACCATTCGGGGTAAAAAACCTCTTTGATAGCCCCCGCACGCTTAAGCTTCGCCACTTCGTCCCTGATCGTAACGGCGTGCTCTCTTGATGGGCGCCGGGGTGGCTACTTCTTAGGAATAACAGATGGGTTGACATTGAGATGGTGACAAATGAAGGTGGGAGACTATTTTTGAAGGTGCTGAGGGCGACATTGTCACAACTGCCATCAATTTCATTATACATCTCCCAATATTTGTCCGAGTAAGCCTTTAGAGTTTCTCTATTATCCATGGATAGCGACAATAACGCACTCAAGGGCCGAGGAGCTCTGCTGTTTGTAACAAAGCGAGAGCCAAAGGCTTGAGTTAGTTGCCTATACGAATCTACGGAATTCGCCTTTAAGCCATTGAACCACCTCATCGCCACTAGCCCTAAGCTAGATGGGAAGACCTTGCACATCAGCGCCTCATTTTTAGAATAGACAGCCATCCTTTGGTTAAACTGGCTCACATGCTCCACGGGGTCTATCTTGCCGTTGTAAAGGGTGAAGGTTGGCTGCTGGAAACGTCAAGGAAGCGCAGCCCCCTCTATGTGGCATGTGAACGGTGATTTGGAGAGTTGGTCCAATGCCCTGCTCATGTCATCGTTTCCCAAGCCCCTAGCAGACGGGCTTTTACGTGCACGCCTCCGGTGGTGCTCTTCTTCGTGAGAGAAGGTTTCACTTGGAGGGCTTCGCGATCTTTGTCTATAATCATCATTGCCTTCATCACTAGAGGGCATGTTAGGGCTAGAATGAGACCGCCTTTCGTCATACATGGCGCAGCTTTCTCTTCAAATTGTCTATCTCTCGTTGCATGGCCTGATTATCATTTCGCCTCTAGGATGCGTGGCTCCTGACTTCTTCTTGTTGCATGGGCTGGTTGTCATTTTGTCTCTGGAGCACGTGACTCCTCACATGAGAGTGGCTGCTACTGGTTTGAGTGGTGTGCACACTTCCCTCTCGAAACCTTCCATTCTCTTCATTTCGATCACGCTCAGGATCGGGAAAGTTACCTTGTCGTAGGGATCCAGCAGGTTCAGGCTGGTGGGAACCTGCTTGATGAGGGCCTGATCCTACCATGCTTAATTGTTACCCTTACTAAGACACAAGTTCTCTCCACAGATGGCGCCAATTGTAGGGACTAGGTCTGAGCACTTCTACTGTTAGATGAGTGGACTCAGGCCCAACTAGCCCAATACAATAAATTTGTAGAGAATGAGTTTAAGAACTAGGCTTTAGTGAGGATAACAACAAATGAACATGGTTATGGGTAAACTAAGTAACAAGAAAATGGGTTTTAAGTATGAAATTCTGTCCTGAACATTTGTCCGAGGAGCTATTTGTTCTTATCATTTCCTCAGTGTTTGGTTACAAAGGTTACAAAGATGATACAAGTTGCTACAGAGTTTTCTGCTCCCAACCTCCGATCCTCTTTTCTGGAGGATTTCTTACATTATATACCCCATTTTAGTTGATCTTGACCCTTCATTTGTTGATCATGCAGGTCACTACTTGAGTGCTTGTCCCATCAACCGTCGTCCCAAACCTTCTGTGAGTTGCAGCAACCAAAGCAGCACTGTTCAAGGGTCATTTCCTCATTAATTCGGCCAGAACGTTAGTTGTGGGCATTTAATGTGGAGGTGACAGTTTCTCATTGAATTGCTTCTCCACCAAACTCCCATGGCTGACCCACTGTACTCGTCCTGTTTCTTGAGATGCTCTACAAGGCTGCCCTTGATGGCGTGCTGCTCTTCCCTTCTATGATCTTGGTTCGCCAAGGACAGGATTGTCCTCGGTGATGCTCCTTTGATATTCGGACTTTCTCCGTTCATCCTCGGACATTTCTTCTTCCTCGGCGTGGGCCTTGGGCTAAGTATAAAGTGGGCCGGGAAGGCCAAATTCTTTGACCCCACAATATATATAAATATATATATATATATTCTTTTTATATTCTTCTTATTTTTTTGTTGATCCTCATCAATTCTCATGCGGTTCGCTAAATTTCGCTAATTGAATTTTATCCATGTGATTGGATTAATTTTAGTGCTAGATCATGAAATTCTCTTTAATTTAGCTTCTCATGGGCAAAAATCGCTTTTAAATCAAATGAGATATTTCTTCATCAAGGAAATTACCCACTTTGCATCTTAACCGTAGGAAAAAGTACATAATTTTCTATGTGACGTGTGCTAAATTGTTAGTATGATTTTCATGGAAAATTAGTACCATTTTGGGACTTTTTAATCCAGCATGACATTAAATATTACGCACCAAAATTGATCAATGAATTTAATTGATTTTCATAAATTACGTGTCCAGTTTTTATTTGGGTCCATTTACCTTGTTGTATTTAGTCCATCTTTCTTTATCAGGTCATACATGTGGTTTAATTTAAAAAATCAAGTTAATTTCTTTTAATTAATGGAAATGGCAAGATTTTATTGTTAATTATTAACTGTTGATTTAAAGTCCATTCTTTAAGTGCACTATGTGTCCATGTTTGGTGTTTAGTTCATTGCATAGATAAATCAAGCTCTATCCCAATTGTTGGCATCACTCTCATTCTTATCCAATGTCATTCCTATCCAATTCCGGTAGCATTGTGATGGCAGCCTCCCTTACACCATATAAAAACATCTTTTTCTTTGAGTCCAAAAAAGGGAGAACAATAATCACCAGCCCTTTGGGAGGCCTCCATTCCCACAAGCCACGGTTGGACCTGAGTCCTTTTTCCCTCTATGCTATGGTTTTCCCTTAATCGTCTCTTCCTCATCTCCTTCACCACTCAACCTAAAAACCTTCAAAATAGAACCCCAAAAATACCAATAGAAATCATCATTTTCCTCATCTAGCCAATAATCCCAGCCAACCTCCCAAAAATCCCCAAAATAAAGAACATCCATTTCTACACCTACTGAGACCTACCTTACCAAGCACAAAAATACTTCCCCTTCCACCCTAAAAACCATAAAGGGTGCAAGAGCATTCGATCAGTGAGCTATTACTCACTCTTTCAAGGGTAGCTACTTCTAGGCAAACCTTCTGGCTGTCTTTGCACCCCTACCTCCTTTATCACTGAGTGGTCATTTAGGGGCCTTAGCTGGTGATCCGGGCTGTTTCCCTCTCGACGATGAAGCTTATCCCCCATCGTCTCACTGGCCGACCTTGACCCCTGTTATTTTGAGGTCATATCTAGTATTCAGAGTTTGCCTCGATTTGGTACCGCTCTCGCGGCCCACACCAAAATAGTGCTTTACCCCTAGATGTCCAGTCAACTGCTGCGCCTCAACGCATTTCTGGAACTAGCTAGCTCTGGGTTCAAGTGGCATTTCATCCCTAACCACAACTCATCTGCTGATTCTTCAATATCCGTCGGTTCGGACCTCCACTTAGTTTCACCCAAGCTTCATCTTGGTCATGGATAGATCACCCAGGTTCAAGTCCATAAGCAGTGACAATTGCCTTATGAAGACTTGCTTTCGTTACAGCTCTGGTGGATTCCCTTAACCAAGCCATTGCCTATAAGTCGTCAGCTCATTCTTCAACAGGCACGCAATCAGAGGCCCGGGCTCCTCCCACTGCTTGGGAGCTTATGGTTTCATGTTCTATTTCACTCCCCGATGGGGGTTCTTTTCATCCTTCCCTCACAGTACTACTTCACTATCGGCCACCCAAGAATATTTAGCCTTACAAGGTGGTCCTTGCTTATTCACACAGGATTCCACGTGCCCCATACTACTCGGGTCAAAGCGTAAACTAGTGATGCTTTTCGGTTTAGGGTTTAGGGTTTAGCCTTTCCTTTTGCAACCAATCCTACAAAAAACAAAACCCAAAACTGCACACACGAATTGATGGGTTGAAGGAATTTTCCTCAAAATCAATTTGGAGGTAAACTTTTTTTTTTTTTGAATTTCGTCACCGTAAATTTAATTACCTAATCATTAATTGTGCCAGTTAGTGCCTTAACTATACAAAAAAAATTTATATATATATATATATATATAAACTTGGTAAAATTTTAATATGCATTTAGTGATGCTTATTTGTAAATGTATCTCATGGATATGCATGGGGTTATAAGGTAGTTCAAAATAATGAGGAAGGTTAGTCCAATTTCAAAAATCTCAAGTGAGCAATTTTTTTTTTTTCATTTTTTTGTGAATATTACTTTCTACTACTTTGTAAATGAAAAATATTCCTTTCACTTCCCTAAATATTAATGAAAGCAATTCCATATTATCATTACCTTTAGTTAGGGCTTTTTATGTATCATTGAAAGTTGAGACCATCACAGATCCAACTTTATTTACTTATTTAATTATTTTATAATTTGATAGTTATAATTGAGAGAACAGATTTAATCCTATCCATCTTCATTATAAATATCAAAAGGTGCCAATTGAGCCATAAAGCTCTTAGTTGTGGGTTCAACTTCTTGTTTAGCTATATTATTGAGAACATTCCAGACAAGGTTTCATCTTTATTTTCTTTTCTTTCTTTTATGTTTGAAGGTTGAAATCAATTTAGATGTTTCTATGTATATGAGCATGTTTCATCACCATGTATGCACTTAGCTTAATCAACATATACTCCCAAAATAGTAGCTTATTCACAACAGCCTACATATCTGAAATGAGAACCTACAAAGCTAGTATCTTGATTTATATATAAATATATATATATAAATTCTATTATAATATAATCTAAATGTATATGTGTATGAATCTCTCTCCTGAAGACTTGAACCCTTAACCCTTACTCCCACACCCCACAAGTACTTATACTTGTGGACTAACCATCGCGCTAAGGGTGCATGGTGATACAAAGCTAGTATCTTTTGAAAGTCTACCTCGGGTTCATTTGTATTCTAAAATGGTTAAGTGTTTGGTCAAACGCATTCTGTTCATTTATATAACCCATGATAACATCCTACTCACATAATTATTCCAATTATTGTCATGGATGTTAGAAATTTATAGACACCTCTTCATTTATCAACCAATTTCAATACAAATAATTGCTTAATAATTATATATAAATAAATAAAAATTAAAATACACTAACACATTTTAAGATCATCGATTTATTTTGTTTAGTGGCTTTAAATTAAATTCAAATTAATTGTCTCATTATGATTTGAAAGAAGAAAAAAAAAATTATTTTCTATAAGTTTTCTAAACCCTTGAGCAAAAGTTTTTGAGTATTTAATATATGTTTGACAATGTACATTGTCTTTTCATATATAAAAATGAATAGTAAGATCATTTGAAATCTTATCCTCTCAATATGACTTGTTTATCGTATATATTGTGAATCAACATCCACATTCAAAACCTTTTAAAATGGTAATTTGGACTAATATATTGTAATTACTGGTTCATCCATCATTTCATTTTCACTTGAACTTATAGTAAGGCCCTTACAAAAATACGTGACTTTTGGAAAAAAGCGCATGTCAACAAAACTAAAATATATTTAGATAACTTTTGAACCGAGCCAAAGGGCAGTACTTAAACCATACCTGTAGGTAACTTAAAATTGCTCAATAAGGTCAAATTTTTAAACGACACTTGATTAAAAAAATTAAGAATAATTCAATTAATTTTATATATTAAATTGTGTTTATTTCATACTCGATTATATATATATATATATATATAAGGTATAAAGTCATTAAATTGTAAATAGTGTATAAGATTTAAATATTTAACTTCAAAATTGAAATTTTTTTGAAGCGTGAGAAGTTGATGGCTAGGTAATTTATTAGAAAAATTTTTATGGGGATGATGACGTTAGTTATCATTTTTATTGTTGAACAAAAGGCTATTGACCTTACCTTTGCCTCTTTCAATCCCAATTCAGTTCCAATCCCGCTTCCTTATCACTTGAAACTTGATAATGTTACTGAATTACTTGCTGATTGCATTGACAAAGAAATTGAAGATTGTAGGCAGAAAGAAATATTCCATCATTTTGTAAAAACAGGATTGTGTATTTTACAGAGTTTTGAAAGCTGCATGAAGAACCCATTGCATCGAGGTACGCTAGATTATAAAATGGGCATGCATGAAAAATCAATATATAAGCTGTAAGCAGTACCTAATCATTTTTCCTAGGTCCAAGTCACTTTAAGCACATTCAAAACATGGGCTTCGGATTAAGCCATTAGGCTCATGGATTGTGAGACGATAACCACTACAAAAAAGATTGCTATTTGCGACAAAACTTTTTCGACGATTACAAAAAGCCATCGTAAAAACTAGCTTTTTCGACGGCAAGTCTCTTCCATTGACAATGACTCGTCAAATATTAACACATTTGTGACGGCAAAATGAGTCTGTCGAAAATACCTATTATTTTTGTCGAAAATGTGATTTTTTTTGGAGGGAAATGTTCCCGCCTTACTTTTTACGACGGCATAAAAATGTTCATCGCTAGTAAGGTATTATTTATGACGACTAAACAAAAAACCGTCGGAACTATTAACACTTGTGACGGCTTTGGTACATCGAAAATACAAAATATATATCTTTTCTGGTGTTAGTATTTGCAACAAACAATCTTCCATCGTAAATATAAAAGAGGGTATTATTTACGACGACAGAAGAAACACCGTCGACACTATTAACACTTGTGACGGCCTTTGTGCATCGAAAATACAAAATATATATTTTTTATGGTGTTATTATTTGTGACAAACATGATTCCATCGTAAATATAAAAAAGGGTATTAGCGACAGACATGAAGCCATCGAAAATGGTAAAATATTTTGGTGGGAAAATTCCCCCCTTACTTTTCACATTTGTGACAACATTTATCCATCGCAATTAAATTTTTTTTTTTTCTAATTGAGTTTGTATTTATGACAAACATGCTAATTGTCGTAAATAGTTAATTTGCTTTAAAAGAAAGAAGGTATACTTTATAATTTGGCAGCAAATTTTTTTTTTCTTTACCGCCACCCCCTCCCTCCTACCCCCACCTCTCTCAAAATTTAGAATTTGGCAGCAAAAAATTTAAAATTTAGATCATCCAAAAAAAATTAATTTATACTTTAAAATTTTATAATTGACCCTTATAAATTTGTCGAAAAAAATTCAAAAAATGAAATTAAGTTGGTACAACATTGTGAACAAACCCATCTACTCAACCAAAAAAAAAAAAAAAAAAAGGTTAAAAACCCCAAAAATATAGGAATAATATTATTAACAATATAGTAATTTTTTTTTTTATAAATAATATTTGCGATGGACCTACGCCGTCGACATTGGTAATTTTTTTTAAAGAGTGAAATCATGCCCTTATTTTCATGTGTTTGATGGTTTTTTCCATCACTATATATTGCATTGTTATTTGTGATGGACGTTGTGGTCGTCATTAATAGTTAAAATTTTCATAAGAAAAAAAGGTATTAACGACGGTAAGGTAAATCTATCACAATAAAAGTGATTTTCAACATACATATGGTCGTAAAAAATGATTATTTACTTTGAATGGTAAATTTTCCTCAATTTTATCTTAAAACTCTAGAATTTTGTCTTGATTTTGAAAAAAAAAAAAAAATTGAAAAGACCCTCCAAGTATTTGAGGGCTATTTTGGTCATTTCAGAAGTAAAAAGTATTTTGATCATTTTAATGATTTTATGGGCACTTTCATCACTTTAGAAGTTTATGGGTATTTCGGTCATTTCCTAGCTTTGATGGCGTATTTCAGCCATTTTGAATGGTCGGATTGTGTCAACGAGTTAATCAAAGTTTCCCAGTCTATTAAACTTCGTCAAATATTGCGAAATTTCATCAAAGTCTATTAAACTTGGTCAATCTTTGGTCAAAATTCAAAGTTGGTTCTAAGACCACTAGATTTGATCAAACGTTCAAGGAGGTTTTAAGTGAGTTTTGGGTATTGATCAGTATTTTAAGATTTTCTTGGTTTTCATGTTTTTATCAGTGTATTAGATATTTTTAGTGATTGAAGTTTCATTATAGGCGGATATGACACGCATCCATCTTGTGCCAAAGTCAGATTTAAAATTTGACCATTAGATTGAAAAAGTAGGACAAAATATTGGTTTTGATGAATTTTGAGCTCAATCAAATGATTGGATTAGGAGAATGTGTCCAATCAAAATTTCTTGGTGTGTTGGTACAACAACACATGTCCATAATGCTCTAGACTCAAATCCAAAATTTCCTAGGTACATGCTTATTTTTGGAGGAATAAGTCATGTGCCACATAAAGTGGCACAACAAATGCCTCAACTCACCACATGGATGACTTGTGGCGTTTATTGTGCCACTTTATGTGGCACTAGACTTATTCCTCCCAAAATAAGCGTGTATCTAGGAAAGTGTGAAAGTGAATCAGCATAGGTAGGGAGGTTTTGAGTGTGTTTTGGGTATTGGTCAGTGTTTTAAGGCTTTCTTGGTTTTCATGCTTTTATCAGTGTATTGGATATTTTTAGTGATTGAAGTTTCATTATAGGCAGATATGACATGCATCCATCTTGTGCCATAGTTAGATTTAAAATTTGACCATTGGATTGAAAAAGTAGAATAAAATATTGGTTTTGATGAATTTTGAGCTCAATCAAACGGTTGGATTAGGAGAGCGTATCTAATCAAAATTTCTTGGTGTGTTGGTACAACAACACATGTCCATAATGCTCTAGATTCAAATCCAAAATCCAACCGTTGGATTGGAAGAATGTGGCGAGATATTGGTGTTGGTGAAGTATGACATCAGTTAGACGGGCAGATTGTGAAAAATAAGTAGTCAAAGTTTACAAAACTTGGTCAATATTTGGTCAAACATGATCAACCATCGAAGTTGGGTCTATGATCACTCGATAGGATCAAATTATGTTAAGTAGGGAGATTTTGAGTGTGTTTTGGGTATTGGTCAGTGTTTTAAGGTTTTCTTGGTTTTTATGCTTTTATCAGTTTCAAGTTTTAAAATGGCAAAGTCAAAAGTCATATGCAAATCCATTCGAGGTCATTTTGTAGGTTTTTGGTTGTATTTTGCATATCATTTTCTCGATTCTAAGTAATATTTATGTAGTGTATAAATTTCTTAATTAGTAGAGTATTGGATATTTTTAGTTATTGAAGTTTCATTATAGGCAGATACGACATGCGTCCATCTTGTATCATAACTAGATTTAAAATTTGACTATTGGATTGAAAGAGTAGGATAAAATATTGGTTTTGACAAACTTTGAGCTCAATCAAACAGTTGGATGAGGAGAACGTGACCAACACACCAAGAAAATGTTAATGGGATGTCAAGTGGAAAATGTTTTTTTTCCCCTTCAAATGGGGTGGTTTTGCCAAATAAAATACATAATTTTTTTTAGTAGTTATTATTGGTTATTAATTTGGTAGTTTTTATCGATATATGAGATAACGACATGCATCCATCATGCGCCAAACTCATATTCAAAGTTTGACCATTATATTGAAAGAGTGGAGATTGTGTCAATGGGGTTCATCAAAGTTTCCTAGTAGGTGGGTACAACAACACATGTTCATCATGCAACTAGATGGAGATCCAAAATTTGATCGTTGGATTGGTAAAATGTGGTGAAATATTTGATTTTGTAAATGACAGTGACAATCAGACGGTTAGATTGTGAGAACAGAGTAATCAAATCTTATGAAACTTCGTTAAAGTCTATTAAACTTGGTCAATCTTTGGTTAAATTCAAAGTTGGTTTCAAGACCACTGGATTTGATAAAATTAGGTTGATCCAAGAGGTTTTAAGTGGGTTTTGAGTATTGGCTAGTGTTTTAAGGTTTTTTTGGTTTTCATGCCTTTATCTGTTTCAATTATTAAAATGCCAAAGTCAAAAGTCAAATTTAACCATTGGATTGAAATAGTGGGATAAAATATTGGTTTTGATGAATTATGAGATCAATCAAATGGTTGGATTAGAAGAGCGTAACCAATCAAAATTTCTTGGTATATTGGTACAACAACACATGTCCATAATGCTCTAGACTCAAATCCAAAATTTGACCATTGGATTGGAAGAATATTTTAAATACTCTTTAATTATTTTTTTTTTTAGAAAACTTTAATTAAAATTTTAAATCAGTAAATTTTATTTATAAAATAAGATAATTTTGGAAAATTGAGAGCAAGTTAGTATACAACATTTTTAATATTAATTTAAAAAGTTTTGGTTAATGAGATTTCAAGTGAAAAATGTTTTTTCCCTGGGGTGGTTTTGCCAAAAAAAATACACAAATTTTTTTTTTTTTTTAAATATTGAGGTTATATTTTCGTACAAAAAAAAAATCCACCTACACAATATTGAGAGGTTATATTTCCCTGACTTTTGAAACTTCCTATTTGAGATGGAATAAAATTGCAACATAGGTTAAAATTTTCTTTACCGCCACCCCCTCCTTCCTACCCCCACTCCTCTCAAAATTTAGAATTTGGCAGCAAAAAATTTAAAATTCAGATCATCCAAAAAAAAAATTTTTAATTTATACTTTAAAATTTTATAATTGACCCTTATAAATTTGTTGAAAAAAATTCAAAAAATAAAATGAAGTTGGTACAACAATGTCAACAAACCCATCTTCTCAACAAAAAATTAAAAAATTAAAAAACCCAAAAATATACGAAATTCCTTTAAGGTAAACATATCCCTAATTAAACAAAACAAAAAAAAAAGCCCAAATCTGTCTTTCTCAACAAATCCCTAATTCCCAGTACAAAAACCAAAAAACAGAAACATTAAAAAAAAAAAAAAAAAAAAAGCAACTCTGTCTTATTACTCTCTTGTGCCGTTAGTATCTTTGCTTGTCTCTACACCATCGTTCTCCATACTTGTCAAATCCAAACGTCTTGCTGAGCCACTGGTATCACTTACTCTATCTCACTCTCTTTGTCTGCACTTTATTTTTTGTACAGTTTTAAGTTATATTGCACGTTCTGGAATCCACTGAATAGAGATAAAGTGATAATGGATGGTTGGGTGCTAAGCCAAAAAGATAATGAATGAATGGCTGAATTTTTTTTTAATTAAAAAAAAATATTTGAATGGATGGTTGGTGTTTGTTGTGGATATATAATATTATAATATTGATGATTAGTGTACCGTAGACTATTCCTTTGTCTGTAAAACTGCAAGAAGACTAGAGTCTTATTGAGCACTTTTCAATAATATAAGTATTTGTTTTGTTGAAGCTATGACCCTATAATAATAGTATTATAATAATAGTATGTGTCTTGTAGATATATAATAATATAAGTGTACCGTAAAAAGTAACTGTAGCAATTTTTTTTTTTGCTAAACTTTAGCAATTTGTTGAAGCTGTGCAAGTTATTTGTATATAATTATTTAATTAAATTAGTGGATCTCTAAAATTTGATTAAGCTTTTCATGTTAGTTAGTTTACAATATATTCAGAGGTGGTGTTGTTAAGTTAGTTTTTTAGTTTTTAACTTTTATAATAAGTTTATCTATCACAATTTTTTTTTTAATCTTTATATTAATATTTCTAATATGGTCCTTGGTTTTAATTATGTTTTTGTTGATTAAATAATTACAACTTATCAAAGATGTGGCTTTCTTTTTAACTACGTTACAAGTGAATGGCAAAGAAAAGTAAGAAGCGAGCTATAAAACAAGCAAGAGATAAAGGTGATAGTGGTAGTCAATCACAAGTTGCACCTTCATCATCTGAGTCTCCAACTAATGAAGCACTTGTTTCTTCTAATAGTGTGATTAATGGGGGCAGTGAAGGTAATACTTAATATTTTCCTAAAGTTTATATGCTAATATACCAATTTTATGCTTAAAGCTTATTTATTTATTTTTACTTATTCCATTATTGGTAGGATCTACTGTACAAAAGAAAAGAGGTCGGGGAAAGGCTAAGGGTGTTTATCCAGGTCATAACTGCAAGTGTGAGATACATGATAGAAGGTCTTTTTTCCCTATTTTTTGGTTACTTTAATCATTTATTTTTTAGTACTTACATTTCATTTATATGTAATATTTTACATGCTTTGTGTTTCTTTCATTTTATTAGATTCATAGAAAAGAAAATACCCCAAGAGATTACTATTAAGTTCCACCAAAACATCACTGGGCCATGGACAACTTTTTCAAAATACCCTAAAGAACAACTGAATATGCTTTATGAGTTATACAAAGAAGCACAATTTGAGACAGATGACTTAGTTCTTGAGAGGGAGGTATTTGATGAGCATGTCAAACGACGCTATCCTGATTGGATGTGGCACCTTAGAGAACAATGTGTAACAAATAAAATTCCTGAAGATGAATGGTACAAGCATCCCCCAAATGATGTAACTCCAACTATTTGGAAAGAGATGTGCAACAAATGGAATAATCGCAAGTGGAAGGTGATTATAAAATGAACTTTATTAATAGTTTTTTTTAATATATTTTTTTCTAAAATCTTTCCTAGAAGCAAATGTTTAATAATTAACTCATTTAGTGTATTTTTTTCATGTAACCAAGAAAAGAGTGATAGAAACAAAAGAAATCGCAAAGAAAATCAAGCTATCATTGCGACTACAGGTTCTGTACCAATGGCTAAGCGCAGAAAAGAATTGGTATGATAAAATTGCCATGTTAAATTTCTATAACATTAGTTCGTATATTGAATTGATTTATCTTATGATTTTCCTTTTAAAATGGTCATAGGAGGAGAAGAATGGATGCGAACCAAGTCCAATCGAATGTTTCAGGTCGATGCATATGAAAAATGATGGTGTTACTTTTGCCAGTGAAAAAGCACAAAAATTATACGTATGTTATTACTATTACTATTATTATTTTAAATGTCTTGGCATGGGTGCCGGTGTCAAGCCTAGAGATGTGTATGGCCCAAGTTCATCTAGCCAGTGTAGTAAGCGATGTCAAGCGGATCGCTTAAAAGAAAAGGAGGATTTTGAGCTTCGTTTTAAAGAAGCAGAGGATAAAAGTTTTGCTGAGAAAATGGAATTGCAGGGAAAAATCAATCAATTGAAAGAGAAAATGCCTCATATGATAGCAAATGCTTTGAAAAAGATGGGCTTTAATTCTATGCAAGAATCTACTATACAGGTATATTTATATATTTTTCAGTATAATCAACATTAATATTTTTTGCTATTTTCTTGAGGTTGTTGAAATAAGTTGTAAAGTTGCTCATTATAGATTTCAATTATTTGGATCGCTAAATTTAGATTAAAAAAATGTTATTTAAATTAGTATATCTTTACCTATCCATGCAAAGTACATGATTTGTAGTGTTTGTTATGATCGAAAATGTTATTAATGTGATTATTGGTGGCAAATTTATTCTTTGAAGTTCTCATTCACAAGAGAACTACAAGGTTCTTGTTAGTAAGGATCCTATATTCTTTGATGTTGATAATACCATTGTTATTCATTGTGGGGATTGTTGTTGATGTTAAATTAATACATTTCAATATCTTTATTATGTATTGTAAATATAATTTGCATAATAATAATTTTTTTGTATACTTATTTAGTTTAATCAAAATATTACAGACCAATGCTGGAGAAGGAAATCAAAATGTGGACGAAAACACAGAAGATGACTCTGAGGAGGAAGATGACTTTGAGGAGGAAGATGACTCAAATGGCTCTTAGAAGGAGAATACTGACTCAAATGATGATTGATCTTCCAATATTTATGTTTTCAAGTTTGGTGAAGGATATTATAGCTTTCATGTAGACGTTTTAATTAATATTTTTTATTCTATTTTATAGACATTTTAATATTTTTTTTATTGCATTATGCACTTTCTAGATTTGGAAAATTATGGATTTGTGCTTGTTATTTGAATTGAAAAACTTTTGGGAGATTTATGTTTCCTCGCAATTAAAATATTAGAAATGATCTCTATTTTATTATTGACAAAGTTATTTTGTTGCAAATAATGTATTACTGACGTGGTGAATAGGTTTCAATAATGGTCAAAGTTCATTGAAAAATGTAAATGGTCACATTGATAATGTATTGTTGACGAAAAACCAATTATTTTACGATGGCTTTTAGTCATTGAAAAACTACATTAACAACAACTATAGTTCATCACAAAAGTTATTTTCGACGACAAACCAAGTACTTATGACAGCTTTTATTCGTTAAAACAAGGGCATTAACAATGGCCTTAGTTCGTTGTAGAAAGTATTTGGTCGTTTGACTTCCTCGTAAGAAGTTACATTGTCGACGACAAACCAAGTAATTACGACGGCTTTTATTCGTCCAAAAAAGGTATTAACAATGGCCTTAGTTCGTCGTAGAAAGTATTTGGTCATACGACTTCCTCATATAAAGTTGTATTGTCGATGACAAATGAAATAACTACGACGGCATTTTGTCGTCGAAACTATGCATTAACGACGGCCGAAGGTCATCACAAAAGGTGTTTGGTCGTCCAACTTCCTCGTATGAAGTTGAATCTACGACGGCAATTATCAAGTATTTACGACGGAGTTGTGCTGTCGAAAATGAGTGTTAGCAACGGTCTCGTCAGTAATATAGTATTACCGACAAGGCTTTTTCTGATGGCCGTCGATGGCCTTTTACCGTCAGCAATACTAATCTGCGACGGCTTTTTGTGTTGTTGCGACGAACTCTGGCCATCGCTAATAGCAATCTTTTTTGTAGTGTACGCGCAGATTTCCCATTTGTTTTATGTAATGGGAAATAAATTAAATTTGACCTCATAGGAAAAATTCTAACTTATAATCTCTCAAGATGGAACAATTTGGTTATTTATGTATGTGAAAGAAATGAAACTTCATCAAGGGAGCTATAGCTGTACGTGAGACTGAGTTCGAGAAAGTGAGAATTATTGGTCTTTTCCTCTTTCTTTTTCTTCTAATTTTTACTACACTTCTCTTTTACTATCCCGGGAAGGAGGGAAATAAGACGATATATATGGTGCTAACTTGTCAGCAAGTTTCATAAACAAGAGCTACCATTTATTTTTTACAGCTGCCCTACTTCATGCCCTAGTGGTATTCCTAAATTTAAGCATGTACCTTATGGTTATTGATATAGTAACTTAGATTCATTCTATTTAATGCAGGAGTTATTCTTTCCATGGATAATTATGGCATGGTGATGTGGGGCAAAGGAGTGACATGGCACAAAGCCCCCATGCCCAAGGGCTAGATTTCACATGTGCCATATTGTTATTGCAATAAAATCTTCATGTGCCAAAGTGTCATGTATTATTTGAAAATTAGAAGGAAAATAAAGTTGTTATAACTTATAAGTTGAAACTATTTTTCGGTGTGTATTATTAAAAAAAGAAAAGGTGATAAATGTGGGTTAGTTATGGATGATGATATTACCAATAAATAACTCCTAGGCTATAAGTTTCTCAAAAAAAAAAAAAAAAAAAAAAACTCCTAAACTATAAATTTCCATGCACATGCATTGCAATAGATAGTTAGATTGATAGTTAATTTTAGAATTTCATATTTGAGTTTATATTGAGGTGTGAATTCTCTCTCTCTCTCTCTCTCTCTCTCTCTATATATATATATATAATCTTTCATTATCTAGAAAATGTAAGTTTTAATATCCTTGCAGCAATTTGGCATCAAACCATAGAATTTGATCATTGTTTTTGAGATTATGGTCCGTTTGGATTGGGGGGTTAGGATTGGGGGAAGGGAAGGAGGGTAGAGTAAAACTGGTTGGAAATTAGTCTATTTCTAACCAACTCTACTTTATTTTTCTCCACACCCAGCCTTTCCCACCCCTCAATCCAAACAAGCCATTAAGGAAAATAATATCAATAAAGTTCAACCACAACATAGACTTCTTCTCTGCAACTTTTTGCATGCACCAATTTCTCATGCTTTAGTGCCTCAATCTAAATCCATGAAAATCTATCATTTCCAAAGTATGTCACGATCAAAATATCTTAGTTCCTTCACAAAATCCTAGCTAAAGCACCTTGTACTTTTCAGGTTTCCATTTGGTTAGATCTATAAATTTTCTGATATGCAGAATTTACAAACGCATTTTTAATCATCTTCAACCTCAAGAACAAACCCTATCACCCCAAACTTGACTCTAATCCCTTTCCTTATCTCTACAATGAGGAATCAATCTGGCCAAAGAAAAAAAGGGTTTTACTTAGAAGAACAACCCATGCTATCTCATGATCAATGTATAAAGTCAAGCCAAAATGGGCTTTTACCATTTTCTCACAAACTTTCCAGCAAAATGCCTCATGTTTGAAACTAATTAGGGAAATGTCCCTGTTTAAAACTCGATTTTCTAAAAATTGAGTTTCAAATGTAAAACTCAATTTTTGGAACATTGAGTTATAGCGAACGTGGACTTATAATTTTTTATTTATTTTAAATTTCAGTTTGCTATAACTCGATTGTCCAAAAATCGAGTTTTAAATTGAAACTCGATTTTTAGAAAATCGAGTTTCAAAACAGGAGCATTTCCCTAAATAGTTTCAAATATGAGGAATTTTGCTGAAAAATTTTGGCAAAAGGGACAAATGCCCATTTTCTCCTATAAAGTCACCATGACAAAGAAATGTGCTGAGGATCGAATAGTTACAAAAAGCCAGACAGAAATCCATATCCTTTTGAAATAAAATTCCATTGCATACATTCAAATCCATGCTTTTCTTAAACATAATTTCTCTCATTTTGTCTTTAATAGCACACGTAAATAAATTGAGGGTTACAAAAGCTAAAGTGGGAGCCTAATATAATTCGACTTGGATTTCTGCACATGTCTATTGTAGGGCTGTAATTAATTAAGTGGAATTTTGCTTAGTAGTGCATGTTAGAGTTCGGCTTGATAATAAAAGTAAAATAATGTTCAAGCTCAAATTCGTCAAAATGTCCAAAAACTTGAACTTGGCTTGACTCGACTTAATAATTTAATCAAGCCAAGCTCAAGTTCAATATCAAACTTTTAAGCTCAAGATCCAACAAAATTGCATTATCAAATGCTTAGGGGCTGTTTGGTTTTTTTTTTCATCACTCATTACTCTTCACTCAATTTTCGTCACTCATCACTCATCACTCATCACTTAAAATACCCCAATTTCTTATGCCCACCCGTTTGGCACACTTCACTCAGCTTCTCATCACTAAAATTTTTCTACTTTTTTGTGGGACCCATACCTGTAAATTGGTCAAACCCTTCTGTTAAGCCTACTCGCGGAACCCATTCCCCACCATTTTCTCTTTTCTCATTTCCCCTTCACCCCTGTTATTCTCCCAAAACACAAACCCGAACCCTTAAAAATTTCAGAAGCTCCCTCGCCTCGTTAGGATCGTCACCAATGAACAACACCCATCTCTCCGACGTGTACGGCGGCGCGATCTCCTCCGCCGTGACCCATTCATGTTCAAGGAATGGGTATTTTGAAACCCATTCATGTTTGTATCTTGAAGCTTGAAAAGTTTGTTTTTTGATTTTTTTTTTAATGGGTCTAAGACATCCTTACCCGGTCATGGACTGCAGCAAAGACCAAAAATATTCTGTGATAAAGAACAAAAAATAAAATAAAAAAATAAGAAGAAGAAGAAAGAAAGAACGCTAGCAAAGACCAAATGGGTTTTGTGATGAAGAACAAACAAATAAATAAGAAGAAAGAAAGAATTGCAGCGAAGACCAAATGGGTTCTGTGATGAAGAACAAAAGAAAAAAAAAAAAGAAAAAAGAAAGAAAGAAAGAAAGAACTGAATGGAGTGCAGCGAAGACCAGAGAAAGAAGAGAGACAAAAAGAAAGAAAAGTGGAGAAGAAAGAAAAAAAGAAAAGAGGAGAGTGACCGATGAGAGAGAGAAGGAAAGTGACTTGACAAGACAGTGGGTCCCATGTATGTGGGTTTAATTACGAAAATGCCATTGAAACTGAGTTTTGATAACTTGAAAACACTTAAAATGTGTTTTCAGTTACCATAACTCATCACTCAAAAAACAGAGAATTGAGTGATGGAAACAAAACTTGACATCCAAACAAGGTTTCTCTCTATGGGTCCCACCATTTTTGAGTTATGAGTGATAGAAACAAAGTTATGGGTAATGGAAACACAAAAACCAAACAGCCTCTTAGGCCCTATTTGGCTTGTCAATAACTCATATCCCAACACTCATAACTCAAATCTCCTCACTCAAACTCATATCCCAATATCTCACAACTCTAACTCAATAAAACCCAAAACTCACTCATATGCTCATTTGGTAGCTTGTTGGAAATAGATATCTCAAATTTAAATTCTTACTTTTTGTCACTAGCTGAGTCCCACATAGCATTGATTGCATTGCTATGCTCTACAACAGCCAAGCCCTACCCGCGTGTAATACCTCTTTCCTCTTCACACCCTTCCCACAAAAAATCTCATCAGCTTCTCTCACCATTCTCTCCCCAACTCCTCTATTATTTGCACCTCTCAAACCCCAAAACCAGAAGACCACAGATTATTCAACTCCTCCATCCTTGCCCACCTGCGCCGCCGCCATTCTCTCCCCAACGCATTATCCTCCTTCCTCATCCTTGAACTCGAACGCCGCCACAACTCGAAAAGGACGCTACAGCTCCGTCCGCCATAACACCTCTACCCCTGAAACCCACCAAACAGATAGCCACCATCACACACTAAGAACGAACTCTCTCTCTCTCTCTCTCTCTCTCTCTCAAAGCATTTTCTGTACGGGTGCGATTTAGGTCTCAAATTTGTGTATTCGAGTAAGTAAATTTGTGTATTCACAGCCAAGTGAGCCAAGGTCTCAGTAAACACAACACAAAAAAATGGAGGAACATGGAAATGGAGGAACATGGAAAAACCAAAAAATATCAAAATAAAACCCAGAAGCTTCGGGCATGTAAACAGATGGAGAGGCTGAATTTGGGTCTCATCAGAAAACGAAATCGGTGAACGGAGCTGACCTAGAGCTGTGCCTTGTGCTGATCGGCGAAACTGGAGCTTATTTCAGTTGTTGAAGTGTGCTGTGGGTTTGGGAGAAGGAAAAGGGAAAGTGATGAAGTGCAAGCTAGCATGGGTAGTTGGGAAAGTTATGAGATAAAAAATATCCATTGGAGCTTTCAGCCTGCAGTGATGGAACTACACACTGCTGTGGGACCCGATTTTGCTGAAAAATTACCAAAATTGCCACTGAGTCAACATAACCCATAACTTGAAAACACGTTTGGGCTGTTTCCGAAATTGTTAACCCATATCTCAAAAAACCCAATTTTGTTAACTGAGTGAACTGAGAGAAAATCATCCAAACAATGTTCATGACCGTGGCCCCCACGGATTTTGGGTTATGAGTTAACAAAACTCAGTTCTGTTAACTCAGTTCCCCAAAATCCAAACAAGTTATTAATTTTCCAAAAATCAAGTAAACAAAAACAACATACTGATTGCATCATGTTTCTAATCCCACATGTGATCAACATTCAAATTACAACTTTACACAATTATATTCATTGATTGATCATTCATTGTTTAGAGATTGAGCAATTGTTCAAAATACAAATTTACACCAATTGATTAGTTTCTACACAATTTTTGCAACTTGATTTATAAATAAATAAAGAATTTCCTGACATGCGTTTGTTTTGCTTTTGCTTATTTGTATAACTTTTAGTGTTTTTATTATGCATGTATATATATATATATATACTACTATTTAAGAGGCTACTCCTGTTTGGACCGGATTTTTTTTTTGTTCCAAAATACCCCTATTCCCTAGGTTTAAGTAGGAACAAAACTAAAGGATAGTTCGGTAAAAATACACTTCTAACTTTTACTAAAATATTGCCTACAAAATAGGACCACCATTTTTTTTTTTTTTTTTACAATTTCAAGCAAAATAAATCCTAAATTTTAGGATTTTAGAATCCTCTACTAATAGCCTACGAGAGGTGCTACGTCTACAACATTTTTACAACAAATCATAGGTAATTAGTTGTTATTGGTTCAAATTTGAACCTAACACTAAGATTACATTTTTGCCCCAACAATAACAACCAGTAATAACCTGCCACTTAGGATTTGTTGTAAAAATGTTGTAGACATAGCATTTCTCAATAGCCTACTAACCAACACGGTTTTACGTTTAAAAAAAAAAAATTGATATGTCTACAATATTTTTACAACAAATCCTAAGTGGCAGGTTATTACTAGTTGTTATTGTTGGGGCAAAAAAGTAATCTTAGTGTTAGTTTCAAATTTGAACTAATAACAACTAACCACCTGTGATTTGTTGTAAAAATGTTATAGACGTAGCATCTCTAAAAAAAAAAAATGTTTTAGGTATTTTTATTCCTAAAAGTTTGCCTATTATTTAGAAGCAGTTTCCTCCACAATTTTATAATTTTATCTTTAAAGATAACTTCCCCAGTATCATTTTTCTCTTTCAAACTTTACGTATATAGCAATTGCTTACAGAGTCATCATATGAACGGTTTTTTTTTTTTTTTTTCCTTCTCATTTTACTTTGTATTTTGCAATTATATTCTAACACAATTGATTCTCCATTTTCTGTATAGTGATGATATGGTGAAGTTGAAGTAAATGCAAAGGAATTTAAGAAACTTTAAGAACCAGAAAATTCATTGACAGAATCCTCACATGAGCCAGTTGGTACATTTTTTTTTTCTTTCTCGTTTAACTTTGCATTTTGCAACTATTTTCTAACAAAGTTGATTCTCTATTTTCTGTATAGGGAAGAAAGGGTGGAGTTGAAGTAAATGCAAAGGAATTTAAGACCCAAACAATTCATTGAAGGTATGTTCTTAAATTCTTAGTAGAAAATTTCATTAAAATTTTGCATAAAAATTTTGCATTCTAATTAAAGGCTTATCTCTTTTGTGTTCAACGGGAACCCAAGTAGTCAAGTACTCAACTAATGCAGCCTGGATGTAAAAACCATAAATAAAGAGTTTGTTATTTGGCAAAGGTGAATTATTTGTTGATATGAGTTCATTTGACACAAACGTGCTATCCGAGAAAGTGCCAGAGTTTTCAATGGCAGTTGGGCAAGAAAAAAGAGTCTAGAAATGAAAAAAACCTGATGAAATCTGAAAGGAATTGGCATACCCTTTATATGTAAAATGCACAAGAAGAACCAAGAAACATGTACCAAGAATGAGAATGGGAGTTGAAGTTTGTTGTTTGTGAATAAAGGATTCAATAATGTCAATGGAGTTATAAAGCTTGGATTTGGATTTGGAGTTTTGAGGAAACTATAGATTGTGGTTGATGCAACTAGGATGAGTACCTCTCTTTTAATTTATTCTGAACAGAGAACCAAAGAACTGCCCAAAGTATCGATAATGGAACCCCAGTACTTCAATAGCAAATGGAGTATCATTGGCTATATATTCATTTATAGAGAGACACGTATGAAAGAAAGTTTTGGAGTAGGATTCTCACACTTCTTCTTAGGATAACTCCATCGATGATAGAGTTCTAACTCTATTCAAAATGGTGGATTTTGTTGTATTATCAATAATTTAAATAAATATCGAAATGGTTGCAGTAAAAAAAAAAATTATTTAAATGTTGATCTATTCATTTCAAAATGGATGGGGATATCATTGTAAAAAGTTTATAATGATTTTAATCCAAATTTATTTAGGTACTTAAAAATTTAGTTAAATATCATATTCCTCTTGAGGAATCTCATCTAAGTCATTAGGTAACAATTTAGATTAATGTAGTGTTTACACTAAAAGATTAAATTATCACGAGGAGCCTTTTTATTGGCTGATCTTATATAAAAGAAAATTGTTTCTTAAAAAAAATAATAAAAGAAAATTGACACGTGAAAAGAAAAGAATACAAGAAATAGAGGGGCACAGTAGTATTTGACGGTTATAAATAGTTGAATGTCACGTGTTCAGAGGCTCTTCTATTTTTTGGATAAAATTTAATAATCTGCATCAATTATAATTTGAGATTATTACATTTTCTAATCACAAAAAAAAAAAAAAAAAAAAAAAAAAAAAACCTAGAGGTTTGATGAGTATTATGCAGTTGTGATGAGTTTTATGCATTTAACTCGAAGCATTACTCCACGTTTTCACTTTTCTTTCTTCAGTTTTTTTTTTTTTCCTTCTTTTATCAAGGCTTAACTTCTTTTTTTTTTCTTTGCATAAAAAAAAATAAAAAATAAAAAATAAAAACTTAACTTTTTTTTTAATTTTTTCAATAACCGGTTTTTCTTAATCTCATCTCATGTTTGGTTTTTTTTTTTTTTTTTCCTTAAATTTGTTCTTTTTTTTTTTTTGAAAAAAAAAATATACTAAAAAGTAGAAATCAATCGTGCCCAAAAGAAATCCAAAAAATTTCAAATACCACATTCAAACCCACGTACAACTTCTATTAAAAAAAAAAAAAAAAAAAAAAAAAAAACCACGTTCAAAGTTATCAAAAAAAAAACCCTACTTTCAAATATTTAACAAAACTTTCGGATAACTACTACTAAAAAAATTCAAATTAAAAAAAAAAAAAAAAAAAACTAGCATATGAGCACGCGCTTCAAAGGCTCTTCTATTTTTTGGATAAGAATTAATATAGAGCATTTATTATAATTTGAGATTACTACATTTTTCAATCACAAAAAAATCTAGGAGTGTGATGAAAAATTATTTCACCACACATAATACTCATCACACCCCTAGGTTTTTTTGTAATTAGAAAATGTAGTAATTTCAATTTATAATAAATGTTCTAAATTAACTTTTATTCAAAAAATAGAAGATTCTCTAAGCATGCGTGTGAGCACATGCTCAAAGGCTACATTTTCCAATTTTCCTATAATTTTTTTTGACATTCACTTTTTTTTTTTTTAATATTTACATTTTCTTCAAATTTTTTTCTTCCCTTAGCTCTTCATCTTTCGACTACCCTGTACTTTAATATCACTATTCATCTTTCCATTTATCTTACTTTAATATATACAGATATATTAAAGTATATCTGTATATACTGATATATATAAAAAATATACTGATATTTCAAAAACAGCCATTGTTTAAAAAAATAAATAAAAAACAACCCTCACCATTTCTCTAATTTATACTTCTATGGCCATCTCCTACTCCAACCTTCCCTCACTCACCTTTGCTTCCCCAATTACCAAAAACCAGTTCCCATTTCCCATCAAATCCCTCACTCTCAGCACCAAACCACCAAAACGCCGCCGTTTCGAAATCCGCTTCTCAACGTCAAAGAACAACGAATTCAGAGTCAGAGAGGTAGTCGAAACCCGCGTTGGTTTGGTTTTGCCCGGGGGTAGTTGGTGGAGTCTAGGCGAGGATGATGATGATGGCAATGTAGAAAGTAGAACAAAGTCGGCGCCGGCGAAGCCAATCACGGCGGTCTTCGCTCTTCGGCGAATGTGGGAATTGATTTCCGGTGATGGTAGATGGGCCATTTTTGTTGGTTTTGGCGCATTGGTTATAGCTGCGGTGCGTTTTGTTAATTTATTACTGTTCTTATTCTTTCTATTCTGTATGAATGCTTTAGCTTGAGTTCCATAAAAGCTTGTTTGGGATGAGGAAATCTAGGAAGAACGACCACTTTATTTAGAGTCAGAGTGCCATAACCGTGTCATACTAGTATTGTACTGACTATTTTATGTTATAATTTTTTAAAAATTGCTTATGTCACGGTGTCGTACCTGTACTAGTGTCCGTGCTTCCTAGGAGGAAAAGGAAATAAATGGAATGGATTCCCAAACAAAAAAAAATTTGTTGGCTAAATTACTGTTTTGGGCCTCCAACAATAGGTTAATTTCAGTTTGGACAAAGTTTTGAGGACTCCTGGTACCATTACATAGCGACTTATAAAACCATTTAGGTGTATTATTTAAACAAGTTATGTGACTCGTTAAATAGATCATGTGATAAATGTACACGCAGATGGTTTTATTAAATGCCATGTAATGGTTTGAAGGAATTTCCTTCTAAACTGGTTTGGAGATGGAACTTTTTCCTTTCAGCTTTGCCACCATACATTTAATTGCCTAATTATATTAATTGTGTCAATTTCATGCCTCAACTTTGACTTCTAAGGATAATACCAACACAATTTTGAAAGTTTGGGGACAAAATTGTGTTTCAATTAATAGTTGAGAAACTTTAATTTCCAAAATTATTGTAGGAAATTTACACTTTTAAATGTACAGGGTTGAAATTCGAATTGTGACAAATGTATGAGACCAAAATTTTTAACGAATATTCCATTTCTTCTTGGAGAAATGACAAATAAAAAGTGAATGGTATAATTATAAAATTAGATATTTATTTTATTTCTATTCAATTTTTTTTGTAAGTTTCAAGCACAGTAGAGAAAATGCATAATATTCTATTCCAATTTTTTATGATCTACCCATTATATTCCATTATGTTTTATAAACTCCCAAACAGTGTAAAACTTTGTAATTGGAAAGGTGAAGAATCTTGTAGGTGATGATTTAATGAGTTGTGTTGGTGAATATGTGGTATATGAGTGTAGTAGATCTAGATGATATATTGTTACAACTAGGATGCACTAGCTATATTTTGCAACACCAAAAAGGCGATGTACCTGCTTATTGCCTCATATAGCCCAAATCAACCTAGTATACACTTTGTGTGCTTCACACACGATCCTTGGCGGTTTTTTATTGGGTTTGCGTGTCCAAAGCACTGTTTGTATTGAAAATTTATATTCGAAAACACTTACACTGGGAGTAGAATTGGTTTCGTTTTTAGTTTAGCTGTTCTGAGCTCTCAGCTTTGACGTTCATTAAGCCTCTTCAATTCATTTAAACTTTTTTTTTTTCCTTTTTGAAATAATGTATAACCTCTTTGCGTATTCATTTTCTTTGATTTTATATGTCCATCTACAGTCACTTTCTAACATATGTTTCTCTGCTGCAGCTTTCAGAGATATCAATACCAAGTGTATTGACAGCATCAATCTTTTCTGCACAGAATGGTGAAAATGTGGTGTTCTGTAGGAACTCACAGTTCTTACTTATCTTGTGTGTCACATCGGGGATATGCAGGTTGGTTCATATATGGTACAATTTTGTTAACATTTAAGTTTAGACAGACAGCAAGCCATTTTGTAAAACTAAATTCAATATTTATATTTTGTTTCTTCTTGAATTATTTTACCAGAATCAATACATAACATTCTTATTAAATTTTCTGTACTCCATGTGTTCTTTCTGAATGATCAATATAAAGTTCCATTTGATTTCATACATGTGTGCCACTTAGTAGTGGATTTATGGATGTCGAATGCATAGCTCCTCTATAGCAGAAACTTTATATGTATGGGTAAAATGTCAGTTTTATAAATCTAGACCTTAAAATTTTATTCCTATTATCCTTTAATTGGTCATCCATAATTACATGCTATGATTTTTGATGATTATTATAGGAGAAGAACTATTGTCTAGCATGGGGAACTGATTGTGTGATCAACACGAACTCCTTTTTGTATGCTTAGGAATTAAGGGTTAGTTTGTCCTTGTAATCGAGGCCATACGCGAGGTCCTGCCCTGTTTCTCAATTTTCGTGTACTGATACTGAAATGGACAAGGCGAGAATGGAGATTATCACCATGTGCAAACTGTGACACTTCCTTCTTTTTTATCTTATTTTTAATAGATGAATTTGTATGGTGTGGCGGTTATGTGAAATTTTAATGAGGAAAATTTAAATGCACTCCAACAAGTTGACTAGCTTTAAAGTTGCAATCCATCATGAAAGTGCCCAGGGAACATATGATGTCCACATAATTTGGTTATTTTGTATAGTGTTTATAATAACATATCTTATGTAAAAGGTATAGGAAATTGTAATTTGAGCTATTTATATAACTTCTTATGTTGAGGTTGGTTTTTAATTATGTTTCTTTTAAATTTCAGTGGCCTGCGGAGTGGCTGTTTCGCAATTGCAAATATGATCTTGGTGAGTCCGTTGATCTTAGTTATTTCTCAAAGAATCCCCCCAAGTGATAGTTTTGACTTTATGGAGGCTATGAGACATATACCTTTCCTGTCATTGCCATACTAATCGACATAATGGATGTTTCATTTGTTACTTTCAGCAGGAAGTTTCAACTTTTTGATACAGAAATGAATTTTTTGGCTTAACATATTGACTGTGAAGTGATATTTTTATACACATTACTAATTGTTAAGAAAGTGAGAATTAAATCCAAATGTGTATATGATTGACGTGTTGTCATGATAACTAGTTCCAAAGCAGCTCCTTTAATTTGAAGTCAGAACTTTCAGTTCATTTAGACTGAACTACATTTTCTGATAGGCAACATGTTATGTCTCTATACTTCGTCCCCACCCTGGTCCCAGCTGCCAAAGTTGGCTTATGAGTTATTACCTCCTTCCAATGTAGTTTAATATGTTGTCGACTTTTTATCTGAGTCAACATCTGCCCAATTAACATTTGAAAAATCATTATATGAAATATGAGAAAGTTTAAGAGCATTACTCTTTGTTGGAAGTTCCACCTAGATACCTCATGATGTTATCAAGGGCAATTTGTAAACAGACTAGCAATTTTTACAACAAAAGTATTATCAGGGTTATTGTTGTCTGGTTGACCTGTAAACAAGCTTGAGTTGGTCCCTTGAGGGGGAAAAGTTGGGAACATGTTTGAGACACAACCAGTTTCATAGTGTTTTTCCCCCCCGTTACATAATTCTTTCCATTTACTTGCCTTTTCCTCCACTGTTTATTATCAGTTTATCACTGCCTTTTGATTTGTGCTGTCTATTTCTGTTGTTGAAGTTTTTTTTTTTTTTGATAAGTAACATTTCTGTTGTAAAAGTTAATGAGAGCAAACCTGTTTATTGTCTGTGAGAGCAAACAATTTTGACTTTTACTTAAAAATAAATAAATAAATAAATACTGTGGTATATTGTCTTTGGCTCATGATCTTCTTAGGTCCATTTAGGCTTTGTTCCTTCTGCTTTAGCCTTGATTGTTTTCTGTCTGTAACCACTGAATCATTTTTATGTGCTTGCAATTATTGATGTCTTCAAGAATGCTAACTAATATGGCTTCATTTTCTTTTTTTGGCATTCGATTTTGCAATTTAGAAATTCTATATGTTTTTTTTACCATTTTTGCTTAAATTCTACTTGTTTTTGGCAAAGTGCTTATTACATCATCTGGTCCTCCATATGTCATATTGCAGGTTATGCATCTCAGGGAAACTCTATATTCATCTATTCTTTTTCAGGTTTGTGTTTTAGTTTGGAATTGTAATGTATATGAGGTGTCATGAGTATCTTTTTTCATTCAATAGAGTACTCTATTTTGGTGTATCTTCGATATAGGATATATCCTTTTTCGACAGAGAAGCAGTTGGTGATTTGACGAGCAGGCTTGGGGCAGATTGTCAAAAACTGTCTCATGTTATTGGGAATGATGTTCATCTGATATTACGCAATGCTCTTCAGGTTGCAGTTCTTAGCAAATACTTTATTCTTTCCCTTAACTGGCCTTCAGTGGTAGAGTCAATTTTATAGTTAAATTTCTGTGTTTAGGGGACAGGTGCATTGATCAACCTGATGACTTTATCTTGGCCTCTTGCATTATCAGCATTGGTGATATGCTTCATTCTATCTATGATTTTTCTGTTTCATGGCCAGTAAGCATCTGTACCCTCTCTAAACTTGACAGGCATATCACATTAGTCCTTTAAAAATTGAGTTTGTGTTTCCACTAAAATCTGTATTATATAAAAAACAAAGTGGTGTATCGATTATCTTTATGTGTATTCAAGTTGTCCTTATCCAGAATAATTTATTGTTAACTATCAAGTTGCTGTCCTCTCTTATTATTTGCTACAAGATCTCTTTTTGGTCTGTTCATATCCTCAACAATTTAGCTGAAGAGGAATAAATTATTGTGTAATGTGAAAAGTTGCATCTAAATTCTTTTATACATCTTCATCTTCTGTTATATAGAGGATCTTCTCTGAATCAACAGCTGTAGGGTTATTAATTCTAAATTTTGGCTTTGATTGGGACATTGTATATATGCTTAAACTTCAATGTTTATTGCTTCCTCCTGCACTGAGAATTTTTGCTTTCTGCTTATTAGGGTGTCTTTTACTGGCCTCTTGATTGTTTAATGGCATTGTCAAACCTGCTCTGGTGTTCTGGTTAACAGGTACCAAAAGAGAGCTGCAAAGTTAATCCAAGAGTACACTGCTGGTGCTAACGAAGTATAGGCGGAAAACTGATATTGCTTTTAAAAATTTGACACTTGAAGAATCTTTTTGTATGCTCATTTCCGTTTCCTTTTCGAATGTAGGTTGCACAAGAGACACTTTCTTTAACGAGAACTGTCCGGATTTATGGAACTGAAAGGAAAGAACTTGGAAGGCAATAATTCTTACCGTTAATTTCCTGTCAAATTCTCAAGTGTCCATTTTTGTAATTGTCTCTTTGGTGGACTCACTGTGCAGCAAGTCACAGAGTCTGACACTCAAAGCACCCATATTTGTTTATGTGCATGATCGTGATTCTGTTAAGTGATCCATCCTTACGGTGTTAGGTACAAGCAATGGCTGGACAAATTAGCTTTCGTAAACATTCGAGAAAGTGTGGCTTATGGATTGTGGAATATGAGTTTCAATACCCTATATCGTTCAACACAGGTTTGACATACTTTTAGTTTATAAAAAACTGACTGTTTTAGGTTTAAAAAATGCTAGTTTTCAGCTTTCTACAATGCTGGTTTCATTTGTATGTTTTTATTAGAGTATCAGTGGGGTGTTTACCCCTGAAAAGGGTAACTTGTCTTTACTGACTCTAGCTCTTTTATTATGTCTAATGCCGCAGCACCAATTTTTTCTTCTTCCGACATGATTGTTGTGTGGAAGTCCTTGTACATCCTAAGCCTCATGCTGAGCCTTTTTTCTTTTGGAGAGGGGGGGGGGGGGGTACAAAGTTTTCCTCCAACTAATTACGTGGTGACTTATAAAACTATCCACTTGTATTATTTAAACAAGTCACACGACTCATTAAATAGGTCCTGTGACTAAAAGAACACATGAATGGGTTTATCAATTGCCACATAATGGTTGGTGACTTGGAGAAATTTTCTTGCAAACTAGTTTAGAGGTAAACCTTTTTCATACTAATCAATTACCTGACAGATTAAATTGTTCACAAGTTACAAGCTAATTTTTGTTTTTAATGCACATCCTTGGTTGTTGGAACCCGTAATGCCATGTCCTTTAGCATCTTATGTGCAAGGAGATGTATTCCAAAGCATTTGATCGTGGATATACCGTTCTTAGGTTCTATAATTTTAAAGGTCTCACACTGCAAACACGACCACAAGTCTAATACATATTCCAAATGCTTACTTTACCACACGACACATTTGTAAGTCATATACTCCTAGAGCTTAACTAGATACTGATACATTTTAAATTTTTGTACATGATCTAGGGCATCATGATTGACAAATGCATATCTTTCGAGAGTGCTTTCATGAATTTGTTGTTGATACATTGCAAAAATATTTGAAGCTTATTTCTGTTTCAAATAATTTTGGATGAGTAATAACCTTTCAGTAATTGAAGAGAGAGAGTACTGCTCAAGTATGCACAAAAGGATCTTCAATAGTTACCATCTAAAATGAACACCACTGACTCAAACCAAATGCTCTGTATGTATTGTAGAAGTTGCCATCAAAATGAAGGTTTTGTAGCTTGACTTCCACAATGTTTTTCATACCACATTTTACAGGTTATTGCGGTACTGTTAGGAGGAATGTCAATTTTGAGTGGACATGTGTTGCCTGAACAACTTACTAAGTATGTATTATACTGTGAGTGGTTAATTTATGCAACTTGGAGGGTCACAGATAATTTATCATCATTACTACAGTCCGTTGGAGCAAGTGAAAAGGTCTTCCAGTTAATAGATCTCTTGCCTAGTGACCAATTCTTATCAAAAGGCGAGCACTCTGTCTACTGTAGAATTGTAATTTTTTAAAAATTAATGATCCTTAATCATGATATATGTTGTTTAGGTTCCTTGTTTGACATGCTGCAGAAACCAAGGTCTATAAACTTATTGTACATTAAATACTCTTATCACTATGGTGCAAATTAAGGAGACTTCTTGAAATTGCTTTGACAAGTATTGCATTTTCACTTTATTTTTTATAATTGAACCAGTCTTTGCTTTTAGGTAATGCTTGACTCTTATGAAGAAACATTGAACAGGATAGTGACTCCTGATTTACTTTAGTTTAGCATATGCCAAAATTTTGTGAATTTCAGTTTCAACATTTCTAGTTCTAACATGCACTTATCAAAATAAAAAATAAAAAACTCTAGTTCTAACATTTGAATGAGTTGTATTTCAACTGGCACTTTCTTCTGATCTAATAATGGGATGGAGGGTGAGGTCAAGGGTTCACGACCCACTGGATGCATGTGCAGCTTATAATTGTTATTTTATTTTATTTTTAAATTTCTAGTTCTACCATGATATTTTGCTTTTGGTACAATTTATTTTTTGTTTTCACCTATGAGAACTCAACTAAGAAATCTGTATTTTTCTGTATTCCTACAATATGTTATGCCTTCTGTTAAAAGTTTTTGTTTAAATAAGCCAATGAGCTATTCAAATGACTCCTCCTCCTCCTCCTCCCTTAATAATGGGATCAAGAGTGAGGTCATGGGTTCAAGCATCATTTTTTATTATAAGTAAGATAAGTCTATATTAAAAAGGAAAACTACTTTATGCAAAAAGAGTACAAAGAAGTCAAATATTACAAGCAAGAAAAAAGATAAGAGACAGAATATTAATTACAATAGGAATCACTAATGGGTTCAAGCATCATTATGGGTGCAAGTGTAACTTGCCCATAAAAATAAATAAATAAATAGAAAATATTTTGTTTAAATATACTTATTAGTAATGGGATGCCCCACTGTCTACAGGTGTGAAGTTGCAGAAGGTAATGGGACATATTCAGTTTGTGAATGTAACTTTTCACTATCCTTCAAGGTTAACGGTACGTCTTTTTTAGGTTGAACTGACTTTGATTTATCTTCCTTTTTGTGTCCCAGATGTTTTCTTATGTTACCTGTTTACATAAATTTGTATGGAGAAAAGTAAATGACCAATAGTTCTTTGTAGTCCATAAAGTACTCACTGCTTAGTGACATTAAACAGGTGCCCATTCTAGAACATGTAAACTTCTCTGTGAAAGCAAATGAAGTGGTTGCAATTGTAAGAAATTTATCTCCTTATTTAATACCGTTCCTCATTATGATGCTGGTGCAAGGATTTAAGAAGTTTCTGTACATTTAAACTTTTCCAAGGTTGGTATAAGTGGCAGTGGAAAAAGCACATTAGTCAATCTTTTGCTTCGTCTCTATGAGCCAAGCAATGGTCAGGTAAATAACAATTACCTTGCATCTCATGTTAGCATCTTGAAATAAATTTTTTTTTTTTTTTTTATCAGTAGCATCTTCAAATAAAATCAATAATTATATTAAATGAACTAAGGATTTTTGACCTATTACTAAATGATTCATTGTTTTTTCAAATCTTTTTTTTTTCTTGGGACAATAGAACATACTACACCCTGTAAACAACTTCTCCTTATCAATGATTGCTGCACGTAAATTAGGCCTGGACATGTATATTTCGGGGTTTTGCATTTCTAAACCCCCAATTAGCACATTGCAATATGCCAACCTTAAAAATAAAACCAGTATATTATGAACTCAGAATGTAGCAAATAATATAGTTCATTTTTGGACTACAAATATGACAGGACTTTTATTTCTCTTACTTTAAAGGCAACCCATGAGGAATTGACTTGAAACAATGAGTCTGGTTTGATTCCGAATGACTGTTCATTTGTCACTTGAAAGCATATCAATCAAAATTTTGACAGAAACTCTTGATGTTTATCATTTTGAAAACCTTTTGGACCATCTGAAAATATGCCTGATTCTTGTTCTTCATGATTGCCTTTTGGAATGAAAACAGGAATGCAGTATGATGGGGGGTATTTGTATCTAGATGTAAGAACGTGATGAGGTTTTCTTAAAGTTAGAATCCTTTATGTATATGAAATTTGGAGATGTGCTTTGGACTGCCAAATCTAGCTAAAAATTTCTTTTAATGTTGGGGTATTGCTTTCCAGGAAGAAATTTTTTACAGGTATTAGTAATTTATGGTCGACGGATCTTGTGAAAAAGGTGCTCTTAATTGCAGATTTATATTGATGGTTTCCCACTGAGAGAGTTGGATATCAGGTGGCTGAGAGAAAAAGTTGGATTTGTTGGCCAGGTTAGACCACATAAACTAAACCACGCACTAGAGAGTGAAGATGGCTTTTCAATTATAATCTAAATCTTCGTTTCAGACAGGAACCTCATCTCTTTCATATGGACATCAAGTCAAATATTAGATATGGTTGCTCTAGACACATTGAACAGAAAGATATAGAATGGGCTGCGAAACAGGCCTATGCTCACGAGTTCATCTCATCTCTACCTGATAGCTATGAAACCGTTGTTGATGATAATTTACTCAGCAGGGGACAGAAGCAGCGAATCGCTATTGCTAGGGCCATTCTTAGAGACCCTGCTATTCTGATCCTCGATGAAGCCACCAGTGCTCTAGATTCTGAAAGTGAACATTATGTTAAGGCAAGTTCTTTCAAGTTTCAATATCCCTAATAAGTTCACAAAAAAACAAAAGCATCTGAGTTTAAATGTTGGCTCACTGTTTCTGATATCGGTATCTTTTAGGGGGTTATTCATGCAATGGGAAATGACATCAAAGCCAAAAGAACTGTCATTGTCATAGCACATAGGTGATTGTGTTTTTTCCTCTCGTTTTTGCATTTTGAAGTTTTAATTATGAGACAATTTGCATTACAGTGACCAACCTTTTACAGGCTCTCTACAATTAAAGCTGCTGACAGAATCATAGTACTGGACAGCGGTCGAGTCGTTGAGGTTAGAACTACTTTCTCAGTATTCAAAATAAACAATGTATTTGTTCTTGTCTACTGAAGATCTTGTAGAATATAATGAATTGAGTGTCCATATATTAAATTTCAGAAGCTTTTCTGATCTATTATAGATTGATTTGAGCTGACAGAAGTTTCCCTAAATTAACCATTGCTTTCCTGAATTTAGGAATATGTGGTTGCCTCCTGCCTATGCTTTACCACTAATACTAAATAGGACATGCTTAAATGAATTTGGGGCCACCATATGTGGATCTCATTAAGATGTTCACTATACAAAAGATTGGCATTACATGAGCAACCTTGCAAGGTAGTTTCCTGTAGTAGCATGGATGCATATAAATATTCTGTTTGTGATGACTTATTTGTGTTTGTGCAGATGGGTGACAACACAGAGCTCCTTCTCAAGGATGGCTTGTATGCACATTTATTTAAAATTCAAACAGATGCTCTGGCTTGATTCAAGATCAGGTTTTGACTGTACACGTCTCACTTCTTATTGGTAACGCAGCTTTGGTGGCTTCATGTATTTGTCGTTTGTTCATCTATGCTGCAACTTTCAGATAGGCTAAACTTAGGTACCATTCTTTAGGTGTTGTTATATCTTAGGTTTCCCGATTAAATTCAAACACATCGCAATATTGATCAATGCAGCGTAAAAAACGTTTTTTTTTTTCCGTGGATAATCAAATTCAATGTAATCATGTGTTTGAATTTAATTGATTCCTCTTAACATTTTATTGCTTGAAGCTTCTTATGTGTCTTCTTTTTATTCAATCACTGTCAAAGTGTAATT